>JAYEVE010000746.1:0-557039 GCA_036346375.1 Guadua angustifolia
AAACGAGCTTGTAAAATTTTGAAAATTTTTCTGTATGGTCCTGACACATCCATAATATTTTCATAAAATTTTCATATGATGATCAAGTGTCATTAATTTTAAAAAATACGAAAAGTGCTACTGTCCTGTTAACAGACCGATGATCAATACATAGAACTTTTGGTGTATGTGCCCTTATATATGTCTAACAACTAATTTAAGTGTTCATAACATGTGTTGTTGTCGACTATAAAATTTTGAAATTTTTGTCCATGGTTACGATGCACCACTAATGTTCCCATATCGGATACTAGCACTGTCTGAATTTTTAATAATTCATAGAGCTTGATCATTATACGAAAATTTTATGGGAACATTAGTGATGCATCATAACCATGCACAACAAATTTTAAAATTTTCTAACGTGGTTTGTTTTATTTTTCATTCCGTTCAAACTTGTCGGCCAACGTTTCATCAGGACAGTTGTATTGTTTGAATTTTAAAAAATTCCTCAGGTCTTAAAATCAATTGAAATTTGAAATTCCGGTTAAGGTTAAATGGATTTTCATATTTTGGATAAGGCAGGGTTTTTTGTAAATACACAAACATGTTGTATCGATTTGTAATTACGGACCGTCATTTTTACTGTATTTCAAATTTGCCAAAAACCATTTGGTCAAGGACGTGGAGGCTCAATCCATCCATTTCGAATGTGAATACACTTCAATTTCACTTTTTCAAATTGCAAAATACCTCAAGATTTATAAACTCAGATTGAAATTGAGGTTTCGTGTTTTAGATTGCGAAATTGAGATTTGTTGTATATTTCTGTAAATACAGCTCTTTTTTTTAACAAAATACAAAAGCTTCCGCGAGAATGTTGTATATTTCTGTAAATACAGATCGTTTTTTTATAAAATACAAAAATTTCCATAAAAAAACGAAAAATATTCCGCGAAAAAAAGAAAAGAAACAAAAAAGGAAAGAAACTAAAAACCGGCTTGGAAAAAACCAGGAAAAAACCGGCGAAAAAAAATTCAGAAAATATTATGCGTTCCCGCTGCGCGGAATATTAAAAAAATTTTAAAAAAAATAAAAAACAAATTATTCCGCGGACGAGTGGCACGAAAATCGCCAGAAAAATTTTAAAAATTATTCGCTACTGTGGATCCGCTGAATTCATCTTATAGCAGTGGCTATTTCTGCAATTCCATCTGTAGAGGAGCTAAATCCGTAAATAAATTTTCAATTTCGGTCAGAAGAGCAAAAAATTCATAAACATCAAAGCCCTGGCGCGGCTGACACTCATCATATCAACGCCGACGGCATCTTTGAGTGGACCAGGGTTTGCAAAACTACAGTAAACCACCGGTTTACCGCGGTTTTTGACCGAAGCGTGGCGGCTGAGAAGCTAAACCATCCGGTAAACCGTGTAATTTAAATTTGAAATTCAATTTTTTTGAAAAAAATTAGAAAATGTTGCCCAAAAAAATTTGTAAAAGTAGTATTAATTTTTCTGTGACCCCTGTGTAAATGTTTTTAAAAAATATGAAGTTTACAGATGTTTTTGAGCATTTGAAATTTTAAAAATAGAAAAAGAAAAACAAAAGAAAATGTAGCATGTGGGCTTGCAGCCCACAGGCCAAAACAGCTACAAGCTAGCCAGCCGGCCCAGGCGCCCAACCTAGCCAGCCCATCTGGGTCCACAACCGGCTTCGCACTTACCTTCACGAGCCGACCGAGTTCTGCTAGTCCAAACGGCGCAATAATTCAACTTTACTTTGCCCACTCCTTGCTCCAGGCGACTAAGGCTGCGTCGTCGCAATATGGCCACCGGAAGGCTGCTAACCGCCGACGGAGCAGAGTTTCTCGCACGGTAGAGCTCGAAAACCGAGTGGTTTTCTCGGTTTCTCACGGCTCCAGCAAATCCGAGGGCAGCGACGAGTTTCATGGTTTGAGGTATGTTTCTCATGAGTTTAGTGTCGATTTTCGTTCGGTTTAGTGCGCTAACCGGTCATCAGTAGTAGTAGTCAGATAGGCCTTAAAATGGTATAGAAGTATAGAACCATCCCAAATATTTATACAGTCAAGTTCATATGTAATTTTGGTTGTCGCATATTACAGATTTCAATGCTATCATGCAAAATGATTTTGATTTTTTTAGCTCAACTGAAGTATTCATTGGTGCTGTAGTTGTATGGTGCACAAGTTATGCCACTTGTATGCTGTACTTGGGCAAGAGATTTGTAGCCTTTTGTGATAAATCACTTGTGCTAACATTTCATTTTCACCACTGTATAACAAATGTTTAGCTTATTCACATTGCAAACAAAGATATTGATGTCATGTATTCCCTAAAATAAAGGGGATAATATTCTTGCTTCTAGCCATGACAATTGTCCAGGTAGCTCATATGATGTAGAGCTCCATTAATTTACACATACATGTCAGGTAGCTCATATGATGTAGAGCTCCATTAATTTACACATACATGTTTTCTGATCCCATGAGGTATAGAGCACTTTCTTTGTTCTTTTGACTAAACAATGATATATTGTAGCGTGTTCTAGTTCTTTGGCTTATTTTTGACTAAGCAGTCACATTAAGTGTGTTCTTGGTTCTTTGGCTATATTTACTATTTATTTTGTTCACATATTTTGAGCACCAATAGTTGTTGTAGTATGCGAAGTAGCAATATTGACTTCAAAATATTGAAAGTATGTATGCTTACTTTTATTGTGTTGTTTTAACAGATGGCAGATATCGACATGGTGTGGGAGCAGACGAGAAGCAAGCACTGTCTCAAAGAGAAGAAAGGAGGTGGTGCGACCCGATTCAAGCAACACTTAGTAGAACGTGGTACGGGTATCGTCTATTATAGTAAAGTTTCAATGGACGTTTGCGAGTACTTTCTGTATGAGCTAGACAGGACGAAGGATAAGAGGAAGGAAAGGAGAGATGAGATGATGAGGAAAGAAACAACAGCAGCTGGAGATTCCCCACCGAGGCAAAGTGTATACTCAGAGTACACGTGTGATGCTAATGAGGGGGCCTAACTCTAGCATACCATGACTGCCTCCAGGGTGGAGGCAGAATTTAGAAACTGGGCAGGTGGAAGGTACGAGCACGGTGGTGGCAATGGCAATGGCTCCTCTAGGGGAGCTGAAGAAGATCGCGACGGTCTGTTGTCCAGGATGTTTCGGAGTTCGTCGCAATGAGAAAGACCGTCGACGGTGGGAGATTACAACATTAGTTTAGCCCGTGCCTCAGTACAACCAAGAATTGACACCCATCCGTGGACACAGAAGGGGAAGGGTGGGAAGTAAGTAGTCTAATCTGGGTGGGCCCGATGGTTTCACTCTGCTGGTATCGCAGGACAGAAAACAGATAGTCCGTATTTTATTAGTTACACAGTACTGGCCTTGATATCCACCGAGGAATACAACACAGCCAACCAAGTGTACATGTAACAATACTACCCGTAGCCCCGAAGGTAATGTTTCATTTGCATGTTTCATTTCATTACAACTTGATATTATACTAACATAGCGTCTATACATGTCCAACATAGCATTTGTGTGGGAAGGGCAACGAAAATATGCTGACCTTACAACTTCAAATGGAAAGTATCTCAATGTAAATGGTATTGATATTTGAATGCCTATTTTTTGCACTTATTAGATTGATATGTGGTTGTTATTGAAATAAAAAGTTATTTGTTCACATATTATTGCTAAAGCTTAAATACCACCTACTTTAAACCTTCAGAATGTCTAAAATGTAGCAAAGGTCATGCCAAAATTTTATTCCAATTGTATGTTCGATTTCATTGCAAGAGAAATTTTTTACTGATATTCCGTTCATGTAGGTTGAACATGGTATTTTTGTGACAACACAAGAATGACAAAGCTATACCTAATTACCCATGCCTACTCCACAACTTTAATTGAAAGGTATTATAATGCAAATGGTGTTGACAAGTGAATGGTAATGAAATTGCGCATTATTTTGCTATGTGGTTATGTAAATGCCTATTTTTGTACTTGTGTGATTGTAGTATTGACATATTATAATTTACAACTTTCAATTATCTAAAATATAGCAAAGGTCATATCAAATTTTTTCCAAATTTAGGAAAGATCATTCTGGAGTTTTTTCATGTCTTCACACACCTTATTTATATATTTATTATATTTTTACTAAATTTTAGCCTTCGCAGTATTTTTATAAATTTTAAAATATTTTTTGCATTTTCCCATTTTTTTCATGTTTTTGCGGTTTTCTTAGTCGGTTTTCGCGGTTTTCGCAAAAAACCGCTTGGTTTTTTGCTCAAACTGAGCGGTTTCGGTTTCAACAGTTTTGTGCAAAAACCGCTCGGTTTTTCGCAAAAACCGAGCAGTTTTTCGTCAAATACCGCGGTTTTCTCGCATGTTTGACCAAAATTCAAACCGGTTTGAATTAGCAATTCGTTCGGTTTTTCACGATTTTCGAGTCATTTTCGTGAAAACTGCTACCGCTAGACGAACAAAAATGCATTCATAACGGTTTTGTGAACCCTGGAGTGGACCGTCTTACCGGGGAAGTATGCGCTCGAGATGCCCTCCGTTGTGTACAAGAACCGAAAATTCACTGTGCAGGTGCTCCCTGACAATCTCATCATGAGGTAAAAAAAGATAAAAGCACGATCAGAATGGGAGAAAAGATAAAAGTACGATCGGAATGGGAGAAATTTTTACGTGTATATGCATCAGAGGTAAAACAAGATCAAAGCATGATCAGAATGGGGGAAATTTATATATACAAATAGTAAAATCTATAAATTATAAGATTTTCAATTATACTTTATAATAGTAATTTTTAGTTGTAGATGTAGTAATTTTATATTGTAGATATAGTAATTTCTGTTACCAGAGTCAATAAAATTATTGTTTAATAGTTAGACTTATATTATTCTGTTCGTCTCGTTGTTAGTAAGCTATTGGTAAAAATCATTTACAAATCGGAGCTACTAATAAAAAGATTTGGCTAAAACAAAGAGAAAACATATTCATATACAAACTTCAAAATGCGTTAACCAGTCGGTTTGACCACTACGGTGTGCATTGCATGCGCTTGGTGTGTTTGTGTGTGTGAAGCCTTCAGTTTGCACGCGTTTCTTTCGCAAGTCTTTGTTCCATTCTTGTTTTCCCTTCCCTCTCATGCACGCTCAGAGTGACACAACAGGCGATTAATTTCTTTCCTGCGTTTAATCAAGTCAGATCAACATGAAGTCAAGTCAAGCATACGCGTTCACCCAATTCCGGTAGAAAAATCCTTCAAATAACATATATGGACCTTGCATGCCTCAACCAAAGCACTCCAAGTTATTGCAAATTGTTGGTTCTTTACCACACACTGTTTCTGGACGTCATGCCCTCAATCTTGTCTCTAGTCTGTATTTTACTCTTCTTTTTCTCCCCCAACACTACAATACTCGCAGAAGCACGAGCAAATGAATCCGAGATTGACCGACAAGCACTCCTTTGCTTCAAGCTCAGCATCTCCTCCGACCCCCTAGGCATGTTGCGCTTATGGAGCAGCGACTCGCTCAACTTCTGCAGCTGGGAAGGTGTCACATGCAGTGCGAAAATGCCATCCCGAGTGGTCTCTCTGGATCTCACTGCACAACTCAGTGGCCAAATACCTGGTTGCATAGCCAACCTGATATCTCTATCCCGGATTAACCTTACTGGTAATCATCTATCTGGAGCCATCCCTGACGAATTGGGCAGACTTCCAGACCTCCACATGCTGATGCTTGCCAGCAACAACCTTCAAGGTAACATCCCTGATTCATTAGGCTCTAGCATGTCTCTGAGCTATGTCAATCTTGCAAACAATACTCTCAGTGGTGGCATCCCTCACTCATTGGCCAATATCCACTCACTCAACACGTTAATCCTCTCCCGTAATAACCTCTCTGGAGAGATCCCGGCTACTTTGTTTGCGAACTCATCTGCACTTTCTATGGTTGATCTCCAGATGAATTCTTTGACTGGTTCTATCCCACCTTTCGGAGATGTCCCAGCCCTCAAATTTCTTTGCCTGACAGAGAATTTTCTTTCTGGAACCATACCTCCTTCAATCGGAAATGTTTCTTCCCTCACTTCTATATTGCTAGGTCAAAATAAATTAGCTGGATTAATTCCAGAAAGTTTGAGTCACATTCCGAAACTTCTTAAACTGGATCTAAGTTTCAACAGCTTGTCTGGGCATGTCCCCATATCTGTTTACAACATGTCATCACTCAAATACTATAGCATACGTAGCAATGGCCTTGTTGGACAGATTCCATCTTACATCGGTTACTCACTATCAAATCTCCAGTTTCTGATCATGCAGAGCAATAAACTGGAGGGCCTGATCCCTTCTTCACTGGCCAACGCGTCAAATCTCCTAGCGCTTGATCTTTCGAACAACTCACTACGTGGCCCTATTCCATCTCTTGGATTGTTGTCAAACTTGAGCCAACTAATTTTAGGGCGGAATCGGCTAGAAGCACATGATTGGGCATTCCTTACTTCTCTAGCAAATTGCACCCAGCTGTTCCAACTGTACTTGGAAGGGAATATTCTGAATGGCAGACTACCTAGATCTGTTGGTAATCTTTCTGCAAACCTACAAGGTTTAGTTCTTGGTGGGAACCAAATTTCAGGTAGCATACCTTCTACAATTGGGAAACTTCAGAACCTATTTGTCCTAGACCTATCCAAGAACAGATTATCGGGTCAGATACCTTCCTCGATAGGTAACATTACTCAACTGAGCTACCTTTATCTTGATGGCAATAACTTGAGTGGAAACATACCTAGTACTTTAGGTCATTGTATTGAACTGCTCAAGCTAAACTTGTCTGTCAACAACCTTGACGGATCCATACCACACGAACTCTTTACTGGCCCTTCACTTTCCTTGGGTATGGACTTGTCACACAACAAACTCGAAGGGGAAATACCAGACATCTTTGACGATTCGGCAAATCCTGTTTTCCTAAATGTTTCCAACAATCGTTTGTCTGGAGGATTTCCTAATGTTATTTGGAAGTTTTGGTCCATCCAACAGATTAATCTTTCTCGAAACAAGTTATCCGGTCCAGTGCCAATATTCATTATAGACCTCACTATGTTGGAGCAACTTGATATATCCTACAACAACTTTGAAGGACCTGTTCCAACAGGTGGGATCTTTGAAAATTCTACTGTGGTAGTTTTGGATGGCAACAAGAGGCTGTGTGCTAATATCACATACATGCGAGCATTGCCGCCTTGTCATGGTACCTCAGCCACTGAAATAACCTCAGCAACTGAAATAAAGAACCATGCGCCATTGCTGCTAGTAGTAGTACCACTGGTTACTATCGCTTTCTCCTTGTTATTGTCGTCTGGGGTCACTCTTTGGAAGAAAAGGGCAGTGCTTACATTTCCACGATGCTCTGTGGTGTTGTGTATGTCACATTTTCTTGCTCTTCGCAAGAGAAGACAAGTGCAAACATTTCCACAGTACAGGGAGACATTGAAGAAGGTATCGTACGGTGACATCCTTGAAGCTACTAATTGGTTCTCTCCGGTTCATCGAATCAGCTCTACTCGTACTGGATCAGTCTATGTTGGTAGGTTCAAGTTTGACATTGACCTGGTAGCTATCAAAGTATTCAACTTGAATGAACCCGGTGCAAATGAAAGTTTCTTTACTGAGTGTGAGGTGCTACGGAGCACACGCCATCGAAATATTCTTAAGTCTGTGACCGTGTGTTCCGCATTGGACATAGAAAGAAACGAGTTCAAAGCACTAGTTTTCCAGTTCATGGCTAATGGCAGCCTTGATAGATGGCTTCACCCTAAGCAACAAAATGACATACCAAAGATAATGCTAAGCTTAGGTCAGAGGATATGCATAGCCACAGACGTGGCTTCTGCTCTCGATTATCTTCACTACCAACTAACTCCTCCTTTGATGCACTGTGATTTGAAGCCAAGCAATATTCTTTTAGATTATGATATGACTGCACGTCTTGGTGACTTTGGCTCAGCGAAGTTTCTCTCTCCATTTTCAAGTGGTCCAAAACACTTGATCGGTATCGGACGAACAATTGGATACATGGCATCTGGTAAGTTCATTTTTACTTCATACATACATCTATATGTGCATGGTTTATCTAGTATTTAAGTGCATGACTTCACTTTTGCAGAGTACGGTATGGGCTGTGAGATCTCAGCAGGAGGTGATGTTTATAGTTTTGGAGTGCTTCTTCTAGAGATGCTTACAGGAAAGCGGCCAACCGATGATATGTTTGTAGATGAACTTAGCCTCCGTAAGTTTGTTGACTCCATGTTCCCAGATCGAGTTGCAGAGATTATAGATCCCCATATGGCGCATGAGGAGCACCAAGGGTGTGCAGCAGTACGGATGCAGAGCTATATTATCCCGCTGGTTGCACTTGGCCTGTCATGTTCCATGGAATCTCCAAAGGGCAGACCTGGAATGCAAGATGTTTGTGCAAAACTATCTGCCATCAAAGAAGCTTTTCTGGAATCTCGTGACTAATATTTGCACTCTTTTAGAGCGTGCTACACTTCTACTTGGATGTGTTTTGTGATTCATTACTGTTAGTGTTAGGAATGTAATTTTGTAGCTACGAGATGCATCGAACTAGCTAGTACCTCGTAGCTTGTCTATTTTCTGAAAAAATAATGGTTTGTGAAATACATTAAGAGCAGAGATGGGGATTTGCAATGAGGACAGTTACAACTGAAATTCAAGTTTGAATAGTTGCCTAGTTGAATCCAGAAAGTTTAATATCCATATAGGCCAAATTTCGTATCCATTTCCAGTTCAGCAAATCATAGATGTAGATGAAACACCAGAGTGGTTTTATTCATTTCCACTGTTACACTCAGACCTAGTAACGTGTTACCAGTGACAATCAATGCCAGCAATTTTGATCCGTCTAACTAGTACTAACGAAGCAGCGTGGTTGCTTCGTTCCGTAAGCTCAGCTCATCAGGATAGTTCCACATACTTGATTGTTTGTAAGTTTTTTCGCACTAGACAGAGATCGGACACACGGGTTGAAAAACGATGTTTTGCAATGTAATGCTGCTTCCTTTCTAGCTTATTGCCGATCGTATTTCTTTATCTTGAAACATATTTCACTGGCAGTTAAAGAAAAAGCCATATTTCAAAGATCAGCATTGAGATTAACTAGCAACAAAGGATCTGAGTGTATACAAACCTTGCGATCGACTGCGTTACCGCGTTCTAAGGGCTTCAATTAGTCGGAGCTCGGAATCGAGTTCATGCACTGCTGCAGCCGCCAGTTGGTGACGATCTGATAATGAATGAATAGGTGACCGGGGTGTGACTTCGGAGCATGTACGGAAATGCATGAACAGGAAGGCACGTTCTGTCGCGCCCTATTTTGAGGGCACAAGGGAGAAACGAGGCTAATTGTTCCGGCGTTTCAGCAGAAAAAAGAACCAACTAGTGTTATTTTTTTTCAGGATTTCAGATCTGATAAAGCGATTAACTGGATTAGAATAGATGATTTGGTGAACAAGCTCAGTGTGCTCCGATTACGTACTCTCGTTTTGAATTCATATACCTTCCTATTCTTCTCTTTTGCAAACTAATTTACTCAAATAAGTTTGTTTTATGCCATCTAACAAATATAAGCTACATGTTAGCTAGTATGTGTCACATCCCAATTTTTGCCCTTTTAAAAATCTTTTTGTGTAGTTTAGCCCTCCAAAAGAACTTTACTTTTTTATTTGAGGGTGTCTAGGTGGGATTCGAGTGTTTTGTAGTTCGGAGCACTCATATTTCGCATAGGCAAAAAAAAATGTACAGTACACTCTCAAATTTGTTTGGCCTGTTTGTGCTATCCTTTTTAGGCCCGTTTGTCACTTATCCTGCACAAAAAATGTATGTTGTTTGTCCATATGTTAAGTTTGGGTCGTTTTCTGACAAAAAAAATATGGCCCATTTTTTAGCTGTAAATATTCAGCCTGTTTATGCAGCCCATTAAGAAAAAAAGACACGAAACGAATCTTGATTAGCTTACGCAGCCCATGATCGCGCAACTCAAGCTACTGAACTCTATAAGCCTTAAAAAAAGCCTATAACAAGTTGACTTGCATGCCAAGTCAGAAACAAGAAAATAACACCAAACAAAGATACGATACAATCAAAACAAAAGGAATGGGTAGAGTGGAGAAAAAGAAAGATTTTAAGAACGAGCGGAAAAAAAGAAAAATAAAAGCAAGCATGGAAGAATAACAAGAAGATGTTAGCATGGAAGAAGAACAAGAAGAGGGAAAACATCAAAAGGTAAGATTGAGAATCTGACTATCCTTTCCCTCGATCGGCCCTACAAATTCTCCTCACTTTTTATGGCTTTGGGTTCATCATCTATTTTAGATTCCAAAACCTAACTTGCTTCCCCTCAGCACTACAAAATTTCAGTAAGACAGATGAATCACATGAACAAAAAAACATATTGCACACACATAAAGTGAATAGATCAAGTGATTACAGAACGTTAACCACCACCACAAACATGATCGTTATGCCCTAAAAAGACCACTCGCCTCGTTCAAACACAGAGGCTAAGTGCCTAGGCTTTTGGAAACCATGAGCTATAAAATACCAATGGCATGCAACATAACATACAGATTTGTCATATGATAATAGTCTTATCATCTCCGATGGATTTACAAAAAAAAACCAATAGGATCCCAATTAGCCGCTTTAACATAAGCTAGAATGCCCTCGCAAGACTGCATGCAGTGAAATGCTATTATCCATGCTCTATATGTGAACAAAATCATGCAACCTACCGCTAGCCAATGTGGAGTCATCTGGGGATCAAAAACTATTTATCTACTTTAAGCGTAATAAATAGAATATGTGCTCAGTAGTGAAAGAATACAAATCACAAAAAGGTAAAATATACATGATCTAAAAGAAAAGGTGACCTCTCAAAATCTGATCATGTATTTGAATAAAATAAGAAAAAAAACAGCACAAGTGAAATTTTGACATATAATTAGCACACACACAGTGGGTCGATTGCTTAAAAATGCATTATACCAAAGAGACAGATATTTTCATGCTTAAAAAATTGTTTCCCTCTGTGCTATGCTATTTTACTATTAATCAACATTGCCTGGGCTCTGGCTAGAATCATCTGAATATCGTTATAATCTTATTGGTATTGACTGATAAGAACTCATGCTTTGCTGTCCATTTGCAACATGAATATGCAAATTGCAATATGAAATGATCTGAAATCAGTAAAAGCGTATTGTAAATCATCCATATAGAACCCCAATGACATATTTGTGGAATATACACACCACGGGTATGTGCAAGGCAGACCTACGAGGCCCAACTGGACAAGACCGGGCCAGCCGATCGAGGAAATAGAAGCTACCAGGGTTGCGTCAGGCGTGTGAAACAAGGAAGCCCCAAAGATAGCAACCGATCTTGATTAGGTAGGATACAATCATAATCTAAACCGTTACCAAACGGATATGTACAGGAGATATAATCCCCACCTTGTATCCGACCAGGATTCTCCTTTGTAACCGCCCTCCTCTGCTG
Source organism: Guadua angustifolia (assembly GCA_036346375.1). Lineage (NCBI taxonomy): Eukaryota > Viridiplantae > Streptophyta > Magnoliopsida > Poales > Poaceae > Guadua > Guadua angustifolia. The sequence goes on from JAYEVE010000746.1 coordinate 11,620, forward strand.
TATAAAGGGAGGGGCGGGAGAACATCAGAATACGAGATCATCAGCGAATAAGCTAGACACATATAATCCCAAAGCACAGGACTAGGGTATTATCTCCTCCGCGAGAGCCCGAACCTGTATAATTCTTGCGTCTTGTGCTACCATCGAGTTTGGATCCGACGCCTAGCCCCGTTTTCATTATTGCTGACAACAAACGTCGACAGTTGGAGCGCCAGGTAGGGGCTGCATTAAGATCAATCTCAGCAAGCTCGATGGCCTCCATCAACGGAATCGTCGTCACCTTCGCTCCCACCCAGGCGTTCTACTTTGGAAGCCTGGATTTCATCGCCAACAATCTTGGCAGGCTCATCCTTTCGGATTCGGACCAGATTCAATCTGGAAGTAATTCCGCTACTCTCCTGGCCAGGCAACCACTCGGATCAAGGAAGGCCATGGCCATCTGTCCCTGGACAGTAAGCCAGGAGTTTGCTCTTCGATCTGGACGAGGTTCGGTCAAGGACGAGTCCCGAGTGGTGAAAAGCTTCAGCAAATCACTCAGATCCAAAGGTCAGCCCAATCTACCTTATTGTTCTTCTAACACAGAAAGCAGGGTTGGAGGCCTTCAAAACTTTCACGACGTCTTCGTGATTGAAGACCCATGGACTGAGTCCCAGCAACAGAAAGATGCCGCGGAAGCCATAGAGGCAGAGCGCCTTCATCGTGAGGCACAAGAAACTCGGACGAGGGCTCTCCAAGCCAAAGGCCGCAATGTCAACGAAGACATCCTGCAAACGAAGATGGGGAACTAATCGGTTTTTCATACTCCTCAGCAGAATATCATCGCATCAAAGACACTTCTCGACACATTGGGACCAATGCTCGGTCCCGACAGTCCAGCTACTCCGATCGTGGCCCAAGTCAAGGCCATGGTGACGGCGGCGGCAATCCAACAACATCAGGAAGAGACAGGGGAGAAGGAATACTCCCGTGTTCGTGCAATCACTCAGACTACAAGCAGCAATACTGCTCGCAGTCGGACCATGTGCGACCGACTTGAACTTTGTCAGGGTGAAGACGCCCGCCGAAGCATCAGCCGTGACCTTCGCTTGGATCTGGACGCCAGGCGAAGAGAGCGTGAAGATGAAGAGCGTCGCCGGCGCAAAGATGACTACGAGCGTTTCGGCATCAATCATGATGGCCAGGACGACCACAGAAGTCCACACCGCCACGACAAGGGCGATGGCGAGGACCGCCGAGCCAGATCACCTCCTCGGCGCTCCCCATGTCGGCGCAACAATGGGCCTATTGATGGGATCCGTGCCTTCACTCTCCGGCTTCGCCGAGTGGTTTGGTCTGAAGGTTTCAATCCTAAAAGCATCACCAAATTCGATGGAGAAAGAGATCCAGAAGTTTGGCTTCAAGTTTATTCCGTTACAATCAAGGCAGCCGAAGGTGACCACAATGAATGGCAAATTATTTGCCAGTCACACTTACCCCTTCGGCTCAAGCCTGGCTCACAGGACTTCCGGTGAATTCTATAGATTCCTGGGAAGATCTTTGCGAGCAATTCATTACCAACTTCCAGGACACCTACGAAAGACCTAGGACTCAATGGGATCTGTATCAACTTCACCAGAGGAAGGACGAAACCCTTCGGGGATTTATTCGGCGCTTCAAGCAGAAGAAGAACACGATACGAGTCATCTCAGAAGTCGCGGTCATTGCAGCGTTTCAAAAAGGCGTCAACGACCCTGATCTGATTAAAAAGATGTCCCGAAAACCGTCGAATACGGTAAGAGAAATGTTTGAATTGGCAGACCGTTACGCAACGGCCTCGGATGCCTTAGCCGAACGACAAGATGATCGCCCACGGCAAAAGGACAAGAAGGATCATGTCAAGTCCTCCAGACAGTGGGATAAGAAGCGAAAGCCCGAAGAACTGGTGGCGGTGGCCGAACGAGGCCGACCTCGTGCGCCACAAACGGACGATTACAACACGGTAATGGATGCAACTTGCCCTTTCCATCCCAAGGGAAAACATGCTGTAAAGGATTGCTTCACTCTGAGAAGATTCGCGAAGGAGAGCAACAAGCGGTCATGCCCGGACAAGGGTGAAGCAAAGAAAAAGCAAGATTCTCCTGAAGATGACGAGGGCGACTACCAGAAGATGAAGCGTGAGCTCAATTACATATTCGAGGGCTCGGCTGCTTATGAGTCCAAGCGAAAGCAAAAGCTACCGCCGACATCAACGCAGATTATGCCAAGAACCCCCAATACCTCAGATGGTCTGAGGTCCCGATTACCTTTGATCGCTCGGATCATCCAGATCACATTCCATATCCAGATAGATATCCTCTTGTTTTGGATCCTGTGATTCGCAGCGTTAAACTCAAGATGGTGCTGGTTGACGGGGGAAGCGGACTCAACGTCCTCTTCTCCAAAACTTTCGACAACATGAAGATTCCCCAATCAGAGCTAAAGCGGGGCTCATCGCCGTTTTATGGGGTGATCCTCGGGACCTCTTCGGTTCCACTCGGGCAGATCACTTTGGCAGTCACGTTCGGGACCAGAGAAAATTACCAGATGGAATATCTTAACTTTGAGGTGGCTGATTTTGAGACGGCATACCATGCCATCTTGGGAAGGCCAGGCCTAGCCAGATTCAAGGTTGTGCCCCATTATACTTACCTCGTACTGAAGATGCCCGGGCCGAAGGGAATTATCTCGGTGCACGGTGACGTCAGGAAGTCTTTCGCATGTGACAGGGAGAGCTGCGAGATGGCTGAAAAGCAATAAGTGGCAGTAAGCAGGAAAAGATCCGACAAAGCGGCCGCGACATCAACAAGATGAAGGAGAAGTCGACCAACACTACTACAGAACAGTCATCACCGCCGCTCGTCCACGCCATTCGCCGGTTATGGGAGCCGGCGGTGATTGGTCAAGCGATGATACTCGGGGTTATCACTGCTGCCAGAACCGGCGATGATAATAGATATCACTACCGGTTCATTATGCTGGCCGGCAATGATACTCGAGTATCTCTACCGGTTTACACAGAACCGGCAGTGATATTCGACAATCTCGCGGTTCACACTAGAATCCGGCGATGATATATGTATATCTCTGCGGCTTATACCAAGAACCTATGATATATATATATCTTGCCGTTCATAAACGAACCGGCATGACAACGAAACGAAAAAAAGATGTACTTCATAGATTATTCTACCTATGTATAAAATTGTAGGTTCAAATTCAATACAGATGGACTTACAAAAAGGAAATTCTAAACAAGTTTCTACTGCTATGTAGCCGGCATCCCCACAGGACAATTATCATCGGACTACATGGGAAAAGCTCAAGGTAGATTGAACAAATGTGATTGCAAGTCGGGTCTTCCATGTCCTTGGGACATGAAAATTGACCACTGCAAACATCGGTGCTCACGATGTGATTCATTTGTTCAATTGAAATATCCCGCCAACTTTGTCCACATGAACTCAAATCCTTCTTGCTCGTGCGGGAACTCAAATCAAGTTCCCGCAAAGTTGGTAGGGGATATTTCAATTGAACAGCTGAATCACACTATGAACACCGATGTTTGCAGGTGGCTGTGTGATTTATCATGCCCCAAGGACATGGAAGACCTGACTTGCAATCACATTGGTTCAATCTTACCTTGAGCTTTTCCCACTGTGTAGTCCGATGATAATTGCTCCCAGGGGGATGCTGGCTACATGGGGGCAGGAGTTGAAACTTGTTCAGAATTTTCTTTTTTTTTTGTAAGTCCTGATATGTATATAATTTGAACCTATAATTTTATACATAGGTAGAGTATTCTATGAAGTACATCTACAAATTTTTTTAGAGTTTTTGTGACTTTTATTAGTTGGTGTGCACGGTGTGTACACAGGAAACCCTGTGTGCACATGATATGTTGCCTTCAAATATATAGTATATAAAGCGTCGTTAGATCAAAATTAAAATATATTAAAGCATCACAATATTTAGTTTTTACAATAGTCTGTTTACAAATGTAGTGTGAGTACATCTCGTTCACTTTGGTTTTTCAAATGACTCGGTAGAATTAAAGTTGCTCGTGGAACTCGCCGCTTGGGTTGGTGATCCGATCGTGAACTAATCCAAATGAATCGCTTCTTGAATTGCTAAAATTTCATTAGCGATAACTTATTGGTTCTCATCTTGGAGCGTTGTTATTGATGAAAAGAGAAATTTAATTAATGATGATAGATGTTAAATGAAAGAAAAGTAGGCATCAATGTGTAATTATATACCATGGCTTCGTTATAGCCGACACTCTCCGTGACAATTGCATGTATATTTGTACATACGTAGTATGCACATAAATTATTTCCACAGTCTGCCTCATGCATGGAAAGTCTTTTATTATTTGGAAATCTTTCTTGTAGGGACGATGCCGACGACTTTTCTTGCAATATCGTGTGAATGCCCTGTGAATGATTTTAAATAGTAATTAACCTTAAATACAATAGAATAAAATATTACTAGAGCAATAACGCAACGATCGAGTTTACCTGTTCATCATGTCCCAAAAATTTTGATACAGATTAAGTGATTTTCTCAGCAAGTCCAAGACAAAAATCCTGCTAGCATCTAACTCGATGACGAGGAGGACCCAGTGATACCTAGACATATATGTTAACATAGCCTATTAGTCCCACATCGTGTCACGCAAAAATAGTAAAACAATATTAGAAGTAGGGTAATACGTACTTAAAGTTATAGGGTAAAACTACGGAGGTTTTGTATTGCAGCTTCAAGAAAGTATTAAATAAATAGTCTTCAACAAACTGTGGACTCTGCCGGATGATTTTCTCATTGACAAGCCCCGGATCGAGAAATCCTAACTTGTCATTGCCATTTCTTCTACATATCTGTATCTCCATTCTACATATATAAAAAAGAAGTTAGACATACAGTTAAACGGTACAATAATATACAATAATATAAATAGAGACTTACAAAGTCCACAGTCTAAGTATTGCCATGTCCAGAGCATCTTGCTGGTACAACATATACAATTCGCAGAACTCTACCCAAAAGATGTTATCTCCATTGTGAAAATCCGATTCTTTGTATCTGACTGGGAATGCCTCCATACCCTTTTCGTGCTGCTGCATGTACCACTGATGGACGCGCCGCAATTATGTTGTTAGGTTGTCTAAATGAGCTGGTTCAACCAGCGGTTGCCCTAAAAAGAACTTCCACCTTAGACCTAGCTCGTGATCACGAAGTTGTTCAACAGCATCTTTTTTAGCTTGCGACATCAACACGTCAGCACTAGCCGTCTTCAAGTATTGCTTTCTGGAGATGCGCTCATAGTCCGACATTTTGGAAGGTTCAGAAGCCTGCCCTGTCTCCTTGGCTTTTGCCATACCCAAGAAAAACTTCTGCGCAATAGCATCGACTTTAGTCTTCAAAGGTGATGGCGCCTCTTTGAAGTGAGATGTTACGTAGGCCTTTATTTCCTTTTTCCGTTCTTCTTCAGTCATCTCGGCTGGTAATTTCTTCTGAGGTTGTGCTGACTTCACAGATGACCAAGATTTGCTACAAGACGATGCGGACTTCCAATATGGTGTTGATGTTCGATTCTTCTTATGTGCTGGCGGAGCAGTTGGACTTTTCCTGGCTGGTACCGGCGGAGGAGTTGGACTTTTCCTGGCTGATACCGGCGGAGGAGTTGGACTTTTTCTAGCTAGTACCGGCGGAGGACTTGGACTTTTCCTAACTGGTGCCGGTGGAGGAGTTGCACTTTTCCTAGGTGACAGGTCTGCGTGTGGAGAGTGTGACTGATCATCATCGTCGTCATTATCGGCTTCATCGTCCGAGCCAAACAGAATCAAGCTCTTGCGCCACGCGAGGAAGCCATGCACATTTTCTCCAAGTTTGTTTTTTTCCGTCCTCGCCAGGAATCTCTACCTCCATTTTGCGATATTGTTGGACTACACTGTCTACTTCGACCCTAGCGAATCCCAGCGGTATTGGGCGGTAGTGCAGAACCTACGAGGAACCGCATGGCCAAGCCCTGCCATCAGCCACCTTGATGGTAATGCCATGTGCGGATAAATGCGGCTTGCACGGTGTCGGTTATGTGACGTCATCCACTGGAAAATGGAGTCCATGTTCTTCCGGAATCCCTGTGGACGCGCAGCTGCTCCTACGAATACCGTGACTGAAGTTCCGAGGGATGTCATCGAATGGCGGTCGTGAGCTGAGAGCTTTCTGTACTGCTTGCTCCACAACTTTATCCAGTTCCGCTAACGCTATTGCCACAACATCTTGTATTTGACGGTCAAGTTGATCTTATCTTATTCTTTTCGGCCGCTTGTACAACAATGCGTCAGCTGGGAAGCCTTCTTTCCACGGCACCAAACCAACTCCTCAGGTGCGCCCAGGATGCTCCTTGTTACCCAGTGGAACCTTGATCACTCGTCATTCTCCTTTGTAGCCTAAAAAGCCTTGGGAAGATCGCACGTGAGCATCGATATTTTCCGCGACACTTCACGGGCTCTATCGCCATCAAGCTCAAGCCGCCATCTTCGAGACATAAGCCCCCTCCCAAGCAACCGATTGCTTCGATCGTTCACTCAACTTGGCCGCCACAGAATGACGCTCATGAAGTTAGCTCTTCTTCGTACCTATCCCATGCAGGTATTTTCTTCATGTAGCCACCGGTGCCTAGTGTGTGAAGGTACATATTCTTATCCGCGTTAGCCTTGTTCTTCTGACTCACTATCTGGGCTTCTTCAGAATTCTTGAACGCCACAAAGTCCTCCCAAAATGCCTTTATCTTTGGATACATGTTAAAATTTGGCGTTTCATTCTTCTTCACATAGTTCTTATTCAGCATCATCTTCCAATTCTTCCACAATGTGCACATGATACTTAGTGCACGTTTCTTTGCAACCAACTCGGACCCTTGGGGGAACTGGAATACTTCTTTTAGCTTGCCCATAGCAAGTCCTTCAGGTCATTGGGAACCACCCACTGATCACCTCGACGGCCGGTCCATGATCTATAGCTGATGGGCACATTATCCCTAGTAAGTATTCCGCAGGCTGTCCTGTACGGCCCCAACGCTGACGCGGGTATAGCAGGTTCCCCGACTGCCGAGGGCTCGACTATATTGTGAACACCCTTAGGCACCTTGCTCGGACCACGGCCTGCGCGCCGCCTTTGTTCATCAAACGTTTGAGCCTGCAATCGGATCTTGTTATTAGTCGTCTGACCCTACAATATTTTGAGAATCACAACGTACTAATACTTTACCTCGCCCATGTTAGTGGCGTTAGCTTGGTCCATGGCAGTGGCGTCGGTTTGGTCCATGGCAGTGGGATCAGTTTGGTCCATGGGAGTGGCGCCAGGTTGCTCCGTATCAATATCTTGTAGGTTCAGGTAGTACCTTGGGCTACCCATTCCTACTTCGTCTTTATTCGAGGGCTGAACTCCCTCTGGCACTTGTCCCTGATTCGAGGCCATTCCTAGCAATCAGAAATTTCAAATTAACACACATACCATACTTATGAATTCAAACGAGGCCATTCCTAACAATCAGAAATGTTATTGGGTTAATTATATTGCATTCATTTATGATTGCTACATGACATCAAACTTATGAATTCAAACGATGGTAATTTTGTTAGAGTTGAGAGGAAATCAAGTGATGTTGTGACCTCATGCTACAAACATGTGCACATGTAACTTTAATTTGTATTTGCCTACTTGTTTTTTATTAACCTACTTTGCGTAAAGAAGATGGTTAACTTTCAAATAACAGAGAAGTACATGTTATCATAAATAAAACATAATTACAAATGAAAATGTAATGAAACTTTTACATTAGTAAAATGATACTTATACATTAGAAAAAATTCACATGATACATATACATCTTAAAATGAAAAAATAATATGAAAAATTCATATATTCTTTAGAATATATTTGCTTAATAAAAATAATGAATCATTCTTATTCCACACTAAAATGATTTTAAAAATAAGCCTCTGCAAGTTCCATTTCATGTCAAGCAAGCACGTCACCTCGTGGCTCTGCCTCTCAGTGTACCGGACGCTCTCCTGGTAGCCATGCTTCTTGAACTTGCAGGGGCTTATTTTTTAAAAATCATTTTAGTGTGAAATAAGAATGATTCATTATTTTTATTAAGCAAATATATTCTAAAGAATATATGAATTTTTTCATATTATTTTTTATGCTTGTTTTGGATTGTGATATATATGTGTAATGTGTCACTTTTATACACATACATCTTTATACACACAAATATATATTTTTATACACATACATCTTTCAAGGCACACATATATTTTTTTATCTTTATACACATACATCTTTCAAGGTCACATATATATATTTTAAACACATACATTTTTGGTCAACAAAATATACATACACATATCACAAAATATGCATACACATATCACATTCTTTCTCCTAAACCATTTATCCTATTACCAATCCATTTGAAGCATTTTGCTGGAAAAATGTGCTTAACAAAAAGAGATTCATGATAAACATGTAAAAATAATTATTATATCAAAAGTTTGAAATTACTATACATAAACCAAACAATTACTGTAACATTTTAGCACGAAAAATGTGGATGGTTGACGGAGATGTTATAAAACTTTACTACTGTACAGGCTGTTGAATCCTCTGAAACGATAGTAAATTTTATATATACGGATACATAGATTTTACTATACGTATACATAGATTTTACTATCATATCAGATGGTTCAAGAGACTGCATAATGCATGCGATAGTAAAATCTTATGACACATTCAACAAATTGGCAATAAAATCTTATTCATGAGAATTTTATTAGCGAGACTTATATCATTATGTTGTTCTTATCGTCAAGAAATTCTTGGTGAAAGTATAATGGTACACAAAGGAACCAATCATAATGGTACACAAAAGAATCAAGCGACAAAGTGTTTATTTACAATTACGATGGGTTAGTCTAATGAAGATAAGTTCATTTGGGACTTCAAATGCCCAAGACACTAAATAAGGTTCAAATACCATAACACTAAATAAAACGTGGACATCAAACATACCATTCAAATATCTAGATTTAGGGTTCAAACATCATCTTCTAAATGTGCCAACATTAGAACACTAAATAAACATATCATTCAAATACCATATTTAACAAAATAATGGGTGTCATCATCTTCTAAACATATTAAAACACTAAATAAACATATCATTCAAAATGTGCAAACATATCATTCAAATACCATACTGAATTTAGGGGTGCCATCATCTTCTATATGTTGCAGCACATACATCTTTTAAGGTCACATATATATATATTTTTAAACAAATACATTTTTGGTCAACAAAATATACATACACATATCACAAAATATACATACACATATCACAATCTTTCTCGCCAATAGAATATTATTAATATGGCAATAGAAAACTAGATCCATTCAAGAACACATACAAATATTTAAAAGATACATGCATTTTCCTTATCATGGATCTGCAGCAAGTGAGTAATACCACACACAGATGAAAGTGGTCCGAATCCAAGCAATAACCAAATATGAATCGATTCCTCACACGTGCGTTGGACTTAGAGGTAACACCCATACTCCACTTAAGTGTATGCTCACTATCACCCAAAAGTCACCCGGAAAAACTCTCGTGAGCACCCGAAAATATGAATCGATTCCTCACACGTGCGTTGGACTTAGAGGTGAAAGCGCATCTAGGCACTTATGTTATTTTGGTGATTAATGACAAACGCATATAATGACAATCTATGTAATTGAGTAAATGCTTAACTTAGTGCTTAACAAATGACAAACCTCTAATATGATTATATTGCTATGAGACTAACATGTTATTGCCTAGTTGAGTATCAGTCTCATCTATTTAGAGAAAAATCAAGTGGGATGGTTAAGCAAAGATAAGGTATGGAATTTTAGTATCTCTTCTATATTTGTTATTGCATTCCTTTTGTGCAAATGCATAGTGAACTCCAAGTAGCATGTTGATTATATATATGCACATTGGTTCATGTCATATTTATTTGTGCATATATATTCATTTGAATTCATTATGTGCTTTGTTTTTAGTATGCATATATTAACTAGAGTTAAACTTCATATTGCTATAGATTGAATTGGTGCATGCATATTTTAGTTGTATATCTTCTCATACAATTCTCTTAGTGAAGTTTAATCTAGTGTTGGATCACATATTTACTCTTATTCCAAATATTAGTTACACATGTACAATTCGTGTATATTCTATCATGTGCTTCATTTAAGTAGAGACTGTGAACCTTGCCATGATTTAATTGATTCATCATATCGGCAATTATCTCTCTAGTGCATATAGATCAATTACATATTCATCATGATGCACTTAGTAGAGAACATTTCTTATATCAAGTGTTTCCATTTATGCTGTGCTTCTTTATATGAAACACTTGTAGTAATCAACTGCTCACAAATATCAATTTCTTCATATCTATTGAGCTTTTGGGACTAATGCTTTTCATGAGTGGTTTGGAAAGAATTAGGTCCCGTGTGTGTATGACAACCAAGGTATCCTGGAGGATGATCATTAAGCCGAGATCAACAAGACGGCGGTGTCACCAACAGTTGAGGACTAAGTCAAGATCGACTTGGCGTGGAGATCGTCGGAGAGGATGATCAAGTCAAGGTTGATAGGATGAGAGTCTCATAAGGTAAATCGAGTCAAGTTGGACAAGACGAAGATGTCATCAATTATATGGTGAAGGTCTTCATGCACCGACATTAAGAAAGAAAGAAGACGGCAAGTGACTATTTCTAGACTTGTATTATCTTTGATTTAATTTGAGTCTAAGGATTGCTGTACTATTAAGAGGGATGCGATGTTGAATGACTTTTAGATGTGTCAAGTGCTCAAGTGATCCATCCTTGTGAAACTAAGAGAGAGAGTGGTGTTGGTGGTGCCGGAAAGTGAGAGTTGTAGTTCTCCCTTTGAGATTCTTTGTGAAATATGTATTTATACTTTGAGATTTGGGTAGTGAGATCTTATTAGTTGTGTAGCCCTCATTTTTAGCTTTCCGTAGAGTCCAAAATCACTGAAATCGGAGTCCGGAGTCAAAAGTTATGCTTGTTTTCGTTGGACTGCTCAGTCCAATCCGGAGTATCCGGGTTCGTCCTTTCAGTTAGGTCAATCCGGAGTATCCGGGTTGTTCGGAGTATCCGGGTTGAGTCCAGAGTATCCGGGTTTTGCGCAGTCCAAACGGCTAATTTTTGGGGACCTCTATTTAAAGCCCCCTCCTTCCTCATTTGAAAAGTGGTCGTTACTCTACTGGTTTGAGGGGTTATCCTCTTGTTCTTGAACCCCAAAACACCTCTTTACCCTTAGATTTAAGTGATCCCCTTTGTGAGAAGGGTTGGAAAGAGTTTGAGGAGTGAGGTGTTAGATTGAGTGTGATTTGAGTTGTTGAGCACTTGATTTCATCTCCAAGCTTGTTCTTCGTTAGCATTTATTACTCTTGGAGGTTGAGGACTCCTAGACGGCTAGGAGGTCGCCTACGAGCCACCGGAGCTTTGTGTGCTTGGCCGTGGGAAGTTTGTGAAGGCCGATTCCACCTTCGCAAGGGAAGGAATCAAAGAAGTGAAGATCGGCGAGTGCATTTGTGCAACACCGGGAGGAAGAGGGTTGAAAGAGACCCCGGCTCAAGTGTGACTGAGCCACACTGGTGAGTGCATTTGTGCAACACCAGGAGGAAAAGGGTTGAAAGAGACCCCAGCTCAAGTGTGACCGAGCCGCCTCAACGGAGACGTAGGATCCCCTCAAGGATCCGAACTTCGGGTGAAAAATCTTTGTCTTCATGCTTACTCTTATTCTTGCTTAAGTATTTGATTTTGAATCTTGAAATTGCCCGATCTACTTTTCTACTGAGTTTTTCGCTAGATCTCTACTTGTTCCAGGTACCTGGTAGTGTTTAGAATCTTTGTGTTCAAGTAATTTGATTAAAAGTTGACGAGATTAAAAATTTCATCTCGAGGTGCCCATCCCGGAGTATCCGCACAATCACCCCAGATAGTCCGGATATACCGGAGTATGCGAACTAAATCTTGGACAGTCCGGGTTGATACCCTCGGGAAAGTTTAATTCCGCTGAAAATTTTTATTTCGCCTATTCACCCCCCCTCTAGGCGACATCCCCGATCCTTTCAAGAGGTGACACTCATACTCCACTTAAGTGTATGCTCACTGTCACCCAAAAGTCCCGTGCACGGAGTATTGACTAAATGACCCTCACTCAAACAAATATGAGCCACATAGTCATACCGCATACACTTACATGTCCATGAGAGTTTCGATTCCATTCGAATATCCATACGGGATTGAAACCAACACATCTAAGCATAGCACTTGCCGTCTGTCTCGGAACCTTGGTATCGCCCACACTCGCCAAGGAAGCGTGAGCAATAGCCAAAGAACGACCAGCGCCAAGATTACAGCGTTAGATAGTTGAAGACAATTCAAAGTACCGGATATGTATCTAGTGCTAGTTCACAAGATCAACGCCTAGCACCCACATATCCGTACTCGAGATGAATCATAACATATACACATGAGACTAGCATTGTCACAGTATAAACATAAACTACAACTATTACAACTACTTATTATTACAATTAGTGGCAATCAGACAAAATATTACAAGTCCAAAGTATAATGCAATGAAATAATACACATACATTTATCTTTACAAAACAAATATTTACAACACATGTATACATCTTTCAAGAACATATACAAAGCACCAAATTGAAGTTTACTTTTGGCTGCAATATAAATAACCATAGAGCAAAATGATCAAAACACACATGATTCCATCTTGATTCATAATAACAGATTGCATCATATAGAATGAACGCAGATCGTTGATATCAACAAGGGCGAAAAATGAACAAGGCAACTAGCATAAAGCTCAACTTGTTTATTTTGAGTGTTCTCGATGTCGGGTTGCCCAAAGGCCCTCCTCGCCACAAAGGACGAGTAATAGACTAATTTGTGACAACCTTACCTTAGTTATTGATTTACTTGTTGACAGATTAATAACAAATCTACTCAATTGAATAATATATCACATAGTTTTTATATCATGCATATGGAATTCTCATAGTGGCAATCTTGAATTCAGGATTAATATATCAAAAGAGTTAACCAAAAGATCAAACACAAATGCCCAAAAACTCAATGATTAACAAACCACAACCAAAATTTAAACAACAGGGCTGGGTGTACACAACAATGGAAGTATATGCTTCTATCATGCCATTTACTCCTATAAGTTTAAAAGGTTACATGATCCTGTCGAAACATCACATTAACATAAATAGTAGCTAAAAGTATAGAGGCTACATGCTAGGAAGTAACTAAGTCAAATGCAGAGAATCAATAAAGGACATCAAGTGGCAGTACATCATAATTTTTGTGTGTTTGTTTGTGCATGAAACTCAATATCAACAAGTAGAAAAATTCATGAAGAATAGGCGAGCATAGTGATACAAGGGCAAAGTTACAATAATTATAAATGCACGTTCAGGTTTGTTCAAGAGTACCATGTCCATAGCAAATTCAAGATGATGATACTCCATTAGGTACAGTTGAATTTTGATACTAATAAGCAATGCAGTTGAGTTTTTTTACTATGAAGCATTAACATATTAATGGAAGCACAATGAAGAAAGCCATATATCAATAAGCAGTAACAACTACCTTTTTTACAGTGAAGCATTAACATTGCCAATCAAGCATGCAGTTTTTTGAATACAAAAGATGTAGATTGCCCATGTAAAAAAGAACAGATTGTCACAAATTAGTTGTCACAAATTGTCTATTTCAGTCCCAAATTCTCACTGAACACTATCCCACATCCCACGTGCTAGGTCCCCAAGCCAAAATTGGCTGGCCCCTTAGCATTCATCTGCACATTCACATGAAGAATCACTGGAACCCTAAGTGCATTTCATTCGCCAGAGCATTTCATTCTATCAGACAAAGCTACCAAATTGTAATAACGAAGAAAATACAGAAATCGCTCATTTCATTCCGTCTCAGCGGCCTTCTACCTTTCGGCAACGGAGGCGATGGCGGCGGTCCTGATGGCCGAGGCGGGGATGGCCGAGGCGGTGGCCCGAGGCGAGCGAGGTGACACGGCCCGAGTCGAGGCGGTGGTCAGAGGAGAGCAAGGCGACATGGCCCGAGTCGAGGCGGCGGCGAGAGCTCGACACGAGTTCTGGCGGTGGATGAGGCGCGGCGGTGGGGAGCTCCGAGGCGACGGTGCTGTAAAAGTGAGAGGAGAGCGGGCTAGGGTTAGGGTAACTGAGAGGAAGGCGCGGCGTTTGATTTTATAGGGGTGGACTATCACTGCCGGTTGGTCACAACAACTGGCAGTGATAGTATATCACTGCCGGGCCATAAATATAACCGGCAGTGATACTTTTTATCACTGCCGGCCCACTCCACAAACCGCGATAATAGTAGAATATCACGCTGTTGGAGATACACCCGGCAATGATAGTTATTATCATTGCGGTTCATACAAGAACCGCGGTGATAATCCATATCACTATCGGTTACATGAACAACCAGCAAATGATAAGTTGGTCTCGGCCAAATAATTGAAACTTTCAATTTATTTCATTTCAATGGCTGAGTACTTTGGGATTTTTGAAATCCTATCAAATTTGATCCAAATTCTCTAAAAAAATTTGGAGGCATACTATAGAACATCTAATATTTTATTTAAATATTTCCCCAAATTTTTATTAGGTTCTAAAATTATAAAAATCAGATTGCTAACTATTTTAATAGTTTTAATATTTCAAAAATCAAATAATGCTTGCAAATTGAACACAAATGCAATCAAATTCACACAAATTCAAGTGCAGTCAAAATCACAAAAATCCAAATGCAGTGATATGCTAGTCTCCGACCAATTAAGTGAAACTTTCAATTTGATCAAAAGAAAGCATAACCTCAATTTCCATTATTGCATATATTACATTAATTATTACATATGAGAAAATAAACAAGTCGTTCATACAAAAGAAAGCGTACATTTCATTACTACAACTAAGCTACGATTCGACCTTCATTATGATCGTGGCGTATGTACGTAGCTTCGTCACTCTCTTCCATGGTACTTAGGTCAACGTCCTCTCCAAAAGGGGGAAGCTCATCGAATTGGTTATACTCTTCCTCGTCGACAACATTCTTAACTCCGACAATCCTTCTTTTTCCTTGAATAACCACGTGGCGCTCCTTGTTAGCCGGGTCAATTACAAAGAAGATTTGTGTAACAGAATTAGCAAGTGCGAATGGTTCTTCTCTGTATTCGACAAGTTTGAGGTCCACGGTAGTGATACCGTACTTATCGATATTCACGCCCCCTGGAAGTCGATCCATTGGCACCGAAGAGAGGGACCTTCAAAGGTCCATAGTCAAGCTCCCAAATCTCTTCTATGAATCAGTAGTAGGTTTGCCTATTTCCATTCTTTGTCATAGGCATCTATCTGATACCGCTATTTTGATTGGTGCTCTTTTTATCTTGCGCTCTTGTATAAAATGTAAAACCATTTATGTTGTATCCTTGGAATGTCCGAATTGTAGTTGACGGTCCTCGAGCCAACACTTTCAACCGAAAAGTACTGTCTCAGACGCATCATGTGTCTACGCAACCAATCGCCGAAGTTATCTCTGTGCTCTCTCGCGAGCCAAACCTCTGACCTCCTTGGGTTTATTTTGGATAGCACGTTCTTGTGCATGTTGACATACGGGGCCACCACAACTGATTGTCCCAAAACTGCGAAATATGCTTGTGTAAATGAAGCTAGATTGCTAGTACATATTGATTTCTCGCCTAGTGTCCCTTTCCCCTGTAGCCTTCCCTCATGCCGAGACACAGGCACACCAATCGGTTTGAGATCTATATAATCATCGCAGAACTCAATGACCTCCTCGGTTCCCCAGCCATCGGCAATGCAGCCTTCCGGTCGATTTCGGTTACGAACATATTTCTTTATAACCCCCATGAATCTCTTGAAAGGGTACATCTGATGTAGAAATACGGGACCAAGAATCCGTATCTCTTTCACAATGTGAACAATGAGATGGACCATAATATCAAAAAAAGATGGAGGGAAACACATCTCAAGCCTGCACGGAGTGTCGACCACGTCTTCCTGTAGCTTATCTAGTTTTAATGCATCGATGGCCTTCTGTGAAATCGCGTTGAAGAATGAATACAACTTGATAATTGGGTCTCGGACTTTCTCTGGCAGAACCCCCTTAATTGCAAATGAAAGCATCTGTGTCATTATCACGTGGCAATCGTGAGACTTCAAACCAATTAACTTTAAGTCTTTCATTGAGAGTAGTCTCTTTATGTTAGCAGAGTAACCAAATGGAACTTTGACTCCGTGCAAGCAT
This sequence comes from Guadua angustifolia, assembly GCA_036346375.1. NCBI lineage: Eukaryota > Viridiplantae > Streptophyta > Magnoliopsida > Poales > Poaceae > Guadua > Guadua angustifolia. The sequence goes on from JAYEVE010000746.1 coordinate 28,129, forward strand.
TCGCAAACACTAATTTTCTCTTTCTTGCTCAAAGTGTAGCAGGCTGCGGGAAGGTACTCTTTGCCTGTATCCATTTCTTCGTGATGCAGCTCCTTCCTCAGTTTCATATCTTCGAGGTCCATCCTTGCTTGAAGTGTATCTATCGTTTTGCCAGGTATGTCCAGTAAGATACCAAGCAAGTTATCACACACGTTCTTCTCTATGTGCATGACGTCGATTATGCGTGTCGAACTTCCAGTGCCGCCAATAAGGTAGGATCCAAAATATCGATTTCTTTTTCCACAAAGGAGCCTTATCCCGAGAAGTCGAGAATAGATGTCTTCGCGGCTCCCTTTCCGTGAATAATTGTAAGATCCTTTACAGCGGCAAATATCTGTTTCCCAATGTGATTCTTCGGAGCTAAGGCAGTCTCCTTTGTCCCGTGAAAAGCTCTCTTATTATTGCGGTATGGGTGATCCTTGCGGAGGAACCTACGATGCCACATGTAAGCCATTTTTCGGTAGTTCTTTAGCCACCGACTAGCTATATCATCCAAGCACTGGACGCATCCGTTGAAGCCTTTTGTCGTCTGGCCTGACAGGTTGCCAAGAGCAGGATAATCATTAATGGTTACGAACAATAATGCCCATAGGATAAAGTTTTCTCTTTTATACTCATCCCATACCCATACACCATCATTCCACAATATTAGAAGATCTTCAACCAATGGTTTGAGGTACACATCAATATCATTGCCAGGTTGCCTAGGCCCTTGGATCAATAGTAGCATCATAATGTACTTTCGCTTCATGCAAAGCCAAGGAGGAAGGTTGTAGATGCATAAAGTCACTGGCCAAGTGCTGTGACAACTATTCATGTTGCCAAAAGGATTCATCCCATATGTACTCAACCCGAACCTTATATTCCTCACATCATATGCAAAGTGCTTCTTATATTTTCGTCGATGTTCCTCCATTACACGTAATCGAAGGTTCGAGCATTCCATCCTTCTTACGCTCTTCGGTGTGCCATCGTAGCAATTGGGCATGCCTTTTGTTCACAAACAATCGCTTTAGACGGGGGATTATAGGGAAACACCACACCACCTTACGGGGACACCTCTTCTTCTTACGCCTCACCCCGACATTTTCGTTCTCGATATCGTCGCCATTGCCCTTATACCGCTTTGCTTTGCAAACAACACAAGCATCCATGTTTGCAAACTCATTGCGATACAATATGCAATCATTTGGATATGCGTGTATTCTTTGTACTTCCAGTCCCAACGGGCAGACAATCTGCTTGGCCTGGTAAAGCTCAGTAAAGCAAGTCCCCCAAGAGACATAACAGCTCAGTAAAGCTCTTATCGGACCAACCATTGCTTGCCTTCAACTGCAGTAGTGAAAGCACGATATGCAGCTTTCTGTGCTCCTCCTTGCAGCCCGAGTACAATGGCGTTGTAGAGTCCTCTACCATACGTTGGAACTTTTGAAACTCCCTTTCACTCATGAAGTCCCCCTCCCCATCACGCAGCATTTGATCTAGATCATCTTCGTGGCTATCAACGAATGCATCTTCCACCGCCATCATATCGTTGTCTCTGTCATCTTCATCAATGTGTTGCCCTTCATGTACAATATCATCTTCATCAATGTGTTGCCCTTCATGTACAATATCATCTTCACCGTGCTCGGTCCAACAGGTATAGCCAGCCTTGAAACCCCTTCGAAGCAAGTGTGCACGTATCGACTCTATGTTAGAAAACAGCTTCTCATTTTTGCAATCAACGCATGGACAACAAATATAGTCCGCCAAATTCTTCGACTTGTGTGGCGCAGCTGTATTCAGAAAACAAGTCACACCATTAAAGAACTCTGGACCACGACGGTCCGTGTCATACATCCACCTTCGGTCCATCTATAGTTAATTATATCGAACTACATTCAGTATATCAATAAACATACCAAAATAATTTATTCTTTACATTAGTCATGCAGCGCTAATTAATTAAAACAAAAACACATTATAAGCACATAGCGCAAATAACAAAATAATTGTAAATGATTAGATTTACAAATACATCTAGCAATTTTGTCGATATTAAGATACATAAAACCTTTTTCACTATTTAAATATCCATCTAGCATTTCATTTTGTTATGTAGTGCTATTAAATTCAATTAATATACATCAAACAAGCATATAATTGAATATAAGGATATATTTCTAAATAATTATGTATCTTGCAACTTTCATTATTGGAAAATCCATCTACCATTTTTCATTATTTAAATATTCAACTAGCAATTCTCACTATTTATAATTCATCTAGCAATTTTACTATTTAAATATCCATATAACAATTTTTCATTATTGAAAAGAATTACATTTATGCATAATTGTCTATCTAGCAATTTTCATTACTTAAAATCCACTACATACTACTACGAGAATAGGTCATCACTTTATTTGGTTCGTCACGCCATTATCGCTTGGGTTAGGGCGCCGAAGCGATGATTGGTCGGCAATGATACTCGGGTTATCACTTGCTGGCCAGAACCAAAAAGTGATAATAGATATCATCGCCAGTTCATTATACAACCGGCAGTGATATTCGACTATCTCGCCGGTTTACACTAGAATCCCAAAGGATACTCAACTATCTCTCGCGGTTCAATCCTAGAATCCCAGCGATGATATATGTATATCTCGCCGGCTTATCGTAAGAACCGACAATGATACATGTATATCACCTTGCGGTTCTCGACGAACCGGCAATGACAACCGAATTCTGAAAAAATTTGTAGATGTACTTCATAGATTACTCTACCTATGTATAAAATTGCAGGTTCAAATTCAATACATACGAGGACTTACAAAAACTCTTTTTTTGTAAGTCCTCGTATGTATTGAATTTGAACCTGCAATTTTATACATAGGTAGAGTAATCTATGAAGTACATCTACAAATTTTTTCGTAGTTTTCGTGACTTTTATTAGTTGGTGTGCACGATGCACACGGAAGGCCTATATGCACATGATATGTTGCCTTCAAATATATAGTATATAAAGCATCGTTAGATCATAATTAAAATATATTAAAGCATCACAATATTTAGTTTTTACAATAGTCTGCTCACAAATGTAGTGTGAGTACATCTCGCTCACTTTGGATCGTGGTCGTAAATCGTGGAACTCGCCTTTGGATCGATGACTGCTAGTCAATGAATCCAAATGATATGCTCTTGAATTGCTAAAATTTCTTTTGGCAGTAACTGATTGGTTCTCATCTTGGAGCGCTGTTATTGAAGAAAAGAGAAATTTAGTTAATGATGATAGATGTTAAATGAAAGAAAAGTAGGCATGAATGTGTAATTATATACCATGGCTTCGTTATAGCCGACACTCTTCGTGACAATTGCATGTAAATTTGTACATACGTAGTATGCACATAAACTATTTCCCTGGTCGTGTCTCATGCATGGAAAGTCTGTTATTATTTTGAAAGTTTTCCTGTAGGGAAGATGCGGACCACCTTTCTTGCAATACCTTGTGAATGCGCTGTGAATGATTTTAAATAGTAATTAACCTTAAATACAATAGAATAAAATATTACTAGAGCAATAACGCAACGATCGAGTTTACTGCTCATCATCTTCCAAAAATTATGTTCATACTCACGAAGTTCTTTTCTCATCGAGTCCAAGACAAAAACCGCTAGCTTCTAACTCGATGACGAGGAGGACCCGTGATAACTAGACATATATGTTAACATAGCCTATTAGTCCCCACCGTGTCACGCAAAAATAGTAAAACAATATTAGAAGTAGGGTAATACGATCGAAAGTTATAGGGTACAAATACGGAGGTTTTCTTTTTCACTTGTAGAAAGTCTTAAATAAATAGTCTTCAAGAAACTTTGGGTTATCACGGACGAGTTTCTCGTTGACAAGCCCCGGATCGAGAAATCTTCATTCTCATTTCTTCTACATATCTGTATCTCCATTCTACATATGTAAAAAAGAAGTTAGACATACTGGTTGAGCGGTAGAAGAATAAACAATAATATAAATAGAGACTTACAAAGTCCACACTCGACCCGAAGGGCGTCGAGCATCAGAGGGTTACAACATATACAATTCGCAGAACTCTAACGAGAACATGCCATCCCCATTGTGAAAATCCGAATCTTTGTATTTCTTTGGGACCGCCCATACCCTCTTGGCTCTGCATGTAATCTTGATGGACGCGCCGCAATTTTGTTGTTAGGTTCTCTAAATCTTCGGGGAGCCAGCGGTTGCCCCAAAATGTACTTCGGCTTAGACCTAGCTCGTAATTACGACGACTGCTCAAGACATCTTTTGAGCTTATGACATCGACGCCCAAGACTAGCCATCTTCAAGTTTTGCTTTCGGAGATGCGCCGTAGTCCGATATTTTCAAGGTTGAAGCCCTCCTGTCTCTTTGGCTTTTGCCATACTCAAGAAAAACTCTGCGCGATTAGCATCGACTTTAGTCTTCTCGGCGTGATGGCACCTTTTGGAAGTGAGATGTTACCTCGGCCTTCGTTTACTCTTTACGTTCTTCTTCACCATATCGGCGGTAATTTCTTACGAGGTCAGGCCTTCTGAGATGACCGAGATTTGGTACAAGACGATCGCGGACTTCGAGATGGTGCCGATGTTCGATTCTTCTTATGTGCCTACCGAGGAGTTGGACTTTTCTGGCCGGGTGCCGAGGAGTTGGACTTTTATGGATGGTGCCGCGGAGGAGTTGGACTTTTCCTGGCTGGTGCCGGCGGAGGAGTTGGACCTTTTCTGGATGGTGCCGGCGAGGAGTTGGACTTGTCCTAACTGGTGCCGGCGGAGGAGTTGCACTTTTCGTAGGAGACAGGTCTGCGTGTGGAGAGTGCAGCTCATCGTCGTTGTCGGCCTCATCGTCCGAGCCGAACATAATCAAGCTCTTGCGCCACGCGAGGAAGCCATGCACGTTTTCTCCAAGTTTGTTTTTTCCGTCCTCGCCAGAATCTCTACCTCCATTTTGCGATATTGTCGGACTACACTGTCTACTTTGACCTGGCGAATCCGGTATTATTGGGCGGCAGTGCGAGAACCGCGAGGAGGCACTTGGCCAAGCCACGATCAGCCACCTTGATGGTAATGCCATGTGCGGACAAATGCAGCTTGCACGTGTCGGTTACGTGATGTCATCCATGGAAAATGGAGTCGATGCTCTCCGGAATCGTTGTGAACGCAGCACCTGCTCTTAAGAACACCGTGATCGAGGTTCCGAGGGCTGTCATCGAGTGGCGGTCATGAGTGAGAGCTTTCATCGCTTGCTCCACAACTTGATCGGCTTCGCTCTCTCTTCCTCTAACGCTCTTGCCACAAAGATCTTGTATTTTGACTTTGCGTTCATCTTCTCTTATTCTTTTCGCCGCAGTACAATGATGCGTCGGTGGGAAGCCTTCTTTCCACGGCACCAAACCAACTCCTGAGTGCGCCCAGATGCTCCCTGTTACCGGGGCAATAGTCACTCATCATTCTCCTTCGTGGCCCGAAAAGCCCTTGGGAAGACTCCATGTGAGCATCGATATTTTCATGCGACACCTCCGGGCTCTATCGCCTCCTGAAGCTCAAGCTGCCATCTTCGAGACGAAGCCCCCTCCCAAGCAACCAAAGTGCTTTGATTGTGCGGTGAACTCGGCCGTCGCAGAGTAACGCCCTTGAGGATTAGCTCTTGTTCGCGGCTATCCCATGCAGTATTTTCTTCACGTAGCCACCAAAGGCTCTACCGTGTGAGGGTACATATTCTTATCCGCGTTAGCCTTGTTCTTCTGACTCACTGTCTGGGCTTCTTCAGAATTCCTGTACTCCACAAAGTCCTTCCAAAATTCCCTTATCTTTGGAAACATGTTAAAATTTGGCGTGACATTCTTCTTCACATAGTTCTTATTCAGCTGAGTCTTTCAATTCTTCTAGCATGTGCACATGATACTTAGTGCACGTTTCTTTGCAACCAACTCTGACCCTTGGGGGAAATGGAATAATTGTTTTAGCTTGCCCCATAGCGAGTCCTTCAGGTCATCGGGAACCACCCACTGATCACCTTCGCGGCCGGTCCATGATCTATAGCTGATGGGCACGTTATCCCTAGCAAGTACTCCGCAGGCTATCCTGTACGGCGCCAACGCTGACGCGGGTATAGTAGATTCTCCGACTTCCGAAAGCTAGACTATGTTGTGAACGCCTTAGGCATCTTGCTCGGGCCACGACTGCTGCTACGCCTTTGTTCACCGTGACGCTTGAGCCTATAATTGATCTTGTTATTAGTCGTATGACCCTACAATATTTTGGGAATCACAACGTACTAATACTTTACCTCGCCCATGTTAGTCGCGTCAGCTTGGTCCATGGCAGTGGCGTCAGCTTGGTCCGTGGCTGTGGTGCCAGGTTGCTCCATATCAATATCCTGTAGGTTTAGGTATTCCCTTGGGCTATCCATTCCTACTTCGTCTATATTCGAGGGCCGAACTCCTTCTGGCACTTGTCCCTGATTCGAGGCCATTCCTAGCAATCATAAATATTATTGGGTTAATTATATTGCATTCATTTATGGTTGCTATGTGACATAAAACTTGTGAAATCAAGCGATGGTAATTTTGCTAGAGTTGAGAGGAAATCAAGTGATGTTGTGACCTCGAAATGAAAAAATAATCTGAAAAAATTCATATATTCTTAAGAATATATTTGTTAATAAAAATAATGAATCATTCTTATTCCACACTAAAATGATTTTAAAAAATAAGCCCTGCAAGTTCAAAGCATGGATGCGGAGGCGTCCCAGTTATCTGAGAGGCGAAGCCATGAGGAGGCATGCTCGCTTGACATGGAATGATTGCAATCAATCTTTCCATATCAAGCAAGCATGTCACCTCATGGCTTTTGCCATGTACTGACGCCTCTTGGCACCCATGCTTCTTGGGCTTATTTTTTTAAAAATCATTTTAGTGTGAAATAAGAATGATTCATTATTGTTTTGTCAGATTGTTTTCGGATTGTTATGTCACTTTTTATACACATACATCTTTATACACACAAATATATATATGTTTATACACATACATCTTTCAAGGTCACATATATACATCTCAAACACATACATTTTTTATCAACAAATATACATACACATGAAATTGTAGGATCAAATTCATTATATCTGAGAGTTACAAAAAAGTGAAATTCGACAAGTTTAAAGAGCTTAAACTTGTCGGAATTTTCTTTTGCAACTCTCAGATACAATGAATCTGAAATTTCATACATAGGTAGGGCAATCTATGTGCACAAGATACATTGCTCACATACAAATATTTAGAAGACTTAGAGGTGACACCCATACTCCTAAGTGTATGCTCACTGTCACCCGAAAGTCACCCATACTCCACTGAAGAATACATACAAATATTTAAAAGAACACATACAAATATTTGGAAGACTTAGAGGTGACACCCATACTCCACTTAAGTGTATGCTCACTGTCACCCGGAAGTCACCAATACTACACTGAAGAACACATATAAATATTTAAAAGAACACACACAAATATTTTGAAGACTTAGAGGTGACACCCATACTCCACTTAAGTGTATGCTCACTGTCACCCGAAAGTCACTCATACTCCACTGAAGAACACATACAAATATTTAAAAGAACACACACAAATATTTGGAAGACTTAGAGGTGACACCCATACTCCACTTAAGTGTATGCTCACTGTCACCCGAAAGTCACCCGGAAAACCTCTCGTGGGCACCCAGAAATATGAATCGATTCCTCACATGTGCGTTGGACTTAGAAGTGACACCCATACTCCACTTAAGTGTATGCTCACTGTTACCCAAATGTCCCATGCACGGAGTATTAACTAAATGAACTACAACTATTACAATTAGTGGCACAAAACAAATATTTACAACACATGTATACATCTGTAGAAAACAAATATTTACAACACATGTATACATCTTTCAAGAACATATACAAAGCACCAAATTGAAGTTTACTTTTGGCTGCAATATAAATAACCATAGAGCAAAATGATCAAAACAAAGACAAGGGCGAGAAAAAATGAACAAGGCAACTAGCATAAATCTCAACTTGTTTATTTTGAGTGTTCTCGAATGTCGGGTTGCCCAAAGGCCCTCCTCGCCACAAAGGACGAGTAATAGACTAATTTGTGACAACCTTGCTATTTTACCAAGCAATTATTATTCAGATCAAGAGCCAACTAATTAACCGAACGAAGAAAGATAAAGACAATGAAGTAACACTGATAGTGAGCAATGGTAGATATGTAGTCTTGATCGAGACTAAGGAAAATAGAGTAAAGTCTACTGGTTCAATGCCTAATATTCATCAACGGATAGTGTTTTGATCAAATAAGTGACAATGTAATAAAGTGACAGAGAAGTGCTACTAATAGACTAAGGAACTAAACAAAATATAGACAACAGTATAGACATAGAAGTGTTACTAACATCATCAGGTATTGAACACTAATTAGACTAAGGAACTAAGGAACTAAAGAAAATATAGACAGAGAAGTGCTACTAAGGGACTAAACAAAATATAGACAGAGAGGTGCTACTAACAGATCGAAGTAAAGTGACAACAGGTATTCAACACTAATTAGACAAATAAGTGGTCATGCAATACATGCAATACAAGATTGTTGAACTAAGGGCAGTATGAGCATAATGAGACATATACTTAACCCAGATATGACTAAGCATTAACTTATCCACAATGTCCGAACATATGAAATGATCATGAATTCAACAGTATAAGCTTATAATCACATAGATTCATGATATGAACACATATATACAGGACATTTAGCATGGGTAATAAATGAATTAACCAGAACAGTATACTACTTGTAATACTGCAAGTTTTACTCAAAGGATTTTCATTTCGCCGTGAATTTGAATTTAAATCTTTGGAGTTTGTTGGTTTGTGGTAACTAGATTAATTGTGTAGTATTCGTATATATCTTTTCCCCATAGCCATTTTGTTTAGTTGTATCCTCTAAATCGAATATATATAATATGGAAGAAAGGAGAGGACCCTAGAGAAAAGATTTCCTTACATGTTATTCCTCTGCTCAGCCTCAAGGAGGAGCTTGGCTGTGCATCCAGCCGCCTCCGGCCTCCCTTGGTGCCGCCCGCCTCCTCCCGGCTCGCTCGGCTCCTCACAAGGCTGGCCTGAGCCGCCCCACCTGACCCTCCCGGCCGCCTCCGGCTCACCCGGACAAGACACACCTCCTCCTGCAGATGGCCCGCCACGACCTCTAGCCTCGCCACCCCCACACCGCCTCCTCCCGAGCTTGAGCCGGCTCACGCCACCCCAGCTCCTCAAGGCGTCTCGGGTCTCCACCCTCATCCTCATGCTAGGGTTTTCCCGCCTGTGTCTTGGCGTTCTCGCCTTGAAGCTGCTCGATGTAATGCCTTTGTGGAGCTCTAGGTCATGCGCTTCGTGGGTGGGGTTGGTTCCATGTCTCTGCTGGCATGCACGCTCCTCCTCCGATCTGGCGGGATCGGTGTCGGAGGAGGCTGGCGGTCATGGGACGGGCTTGTGGGGCTGCTCGATCGACCTTGGTCGGCAGAGGAGCTTCTCCAGTATCTTCCAGGTGGTTGCTCTAAAGAAAGATATCATCTTTCTTCTTTTTTTTCAGTATATATCTTGATTCAGTGCTGTATATTATGGGAGGAAAGTTTTGACCCTGAAGCTGTGTGCTTTTGTTTCCTCAGAGAATAGTGTGTTCATACTTCTTATAGTGCATGTCTAATATTGAATTAACATTTCCCATCTTACTACTTCTACTGTTGTTTGGACTGTATTTTCATATTGGAGCAACTTATATCTCTGATTTGATAGGTTTGGCATGTATTAGGTTTCTGTTAATGTATAGTGGGATTTATTGATTGGTTGGAGGCACTTCTTAATATGATCTAAATTCTGAAGAATATACGTTGGAAGATTCTGTAGTTCGAGCTTGTACATGGATCAAAACGAAGGCAGCTTCAGTTTGATTACTAGATATTAGTGAACTTTCATCTTGCATTTCTTAATATTTATGTGAAGGGTTATTGGAAATGCTATGATTGTTCCTATGCAACCATTCTGAATTTATCGATCTTCGAAAGCGTTGTTCAATTCTTCACAATGTTTCACTTGTATAATGTGTGCATCTGCATCTATGGTCTTCGCATAATTATCCACGTGAACCAAAGCAACACTTTGTCGTAGCCTATTTATTTCAATTGGTGATTCATGGATGCGTGGACCATTGCCTGCATTAGTCCAGCAGAAAGAAGCTTGTAAACTTAGTTGTTTGCTAACCAGTATCTTTTCATTAATCTTGTTCTTGTTAATGACCATACAAAGCATGTGGTTAAGAAAAATTGGCTACTGGAGTTCTCATGCATAGCAGTTTGATACATTCCGATTTATCATTGCATTAAGTTTTTATCTTACCCTGTCCTTTTTTGTGGTAATCAGATTGGTATCATTTTGATAAGGCTTTGCTAGGTCCAATTTTAGTGCCATGTTAGAGCTACGATTTGAAAATCTCAGTTTCATTTCCTGCTTGGTGATATGTTGAGACATTGGTAGAGCATCAAATTACCTTTCATCAGAGACTGAATTCAGTCAATTTGGATAGCCCTGTGAAAGTTATGCTTGTTGGAATAAGTGCTGCCCTGATTAGGGTTTTGATAAAGTTTGTGATCTTAAGCTAATATTTAAATTATGCTAGAGGTTGAATTAGAATTTATGTACACCTAGATAAATATGGGGAATTTCGTGTAGATCGTAATAATGCCTTCAAATGATTAATTCGGATTTGTATCGAATGTTTTAAGCGAAGTTGAAGTGAGTTGTCCCGAATGCGAATAATTACCTGTGATTGTTGTTTTCAGGTAGTGGGTCTTCGGGGGTTACCTCGACCCCGCGTCACTCCGTCTTCAATAAAAGGCAAGCGCAACTCCTAGAGCGTTGTTAGGATGTTAAATGCTTTGTTTGCGATAAGATTATGAAAATTCTAATGAAGTGATTATGTTTATTAGCATGTCTAGAAGTTGTTTTTAGTATGGTGATGAGGATGGATGAATGTTAGCAAATTGGTAAGTAAGCTATTCACTTCCCATTTATTGCATTGCATTACGAAATTGTACTTAACGAGTATGGTTATGTTGATGCAAGTGTAGGGACAAGCTTGCACTATAATCACCTAGTTCATATCAAGAATTTAATCTACTTTATAGAAATTATGTGATGCCTTTCCGAATTTTATTCATGACTTTATTTACTCTCGAATGAATCACATTGGGGAAATAGCAAGTTAATTGGTACTTCCATATTGGTTATGGCTATGTGTGGTGAAAATGAATGAGGGGTGAAATGCATTCACGTCAATTGCATAATTGCATTCATGATGGACGAGGCGTCCCATGTTGATGCGGCCTCGGTGCTCACCGTAGTGAGCACAAAAGTCCTACCTCGTAGTCCCATTCATCGAGGTGAATGGGAGCGAGTCGAAGAAGAGTAGGCCCGCCACGGATGGTTAGATTGAGGGTGCACACCGACGGTGTGCACTCACTATACCGGTATACGCTATGACAATGTGCATTATGAGCATGCATGGTGCATTCATTGTTTTGATTCATGAGGAAAAGGGATGAGAGCATAAAAGCATTGCATTGTGTGTTGCAATTGGTAAATGTTAATTGATGAGAAGGGGAAATGACAAGTTGAGGATTTAGTCGTGGACTCATCCTGGAATGATTATTGAGGTGTGAGTATGGTTTAGTTACGTTTCGAGTTGTATGAGGTAAATGGGGATAGATCTTGCGCTTTTCTTTGGATGATTTCAATTAAGTATTGGCTATGTCAAAAGATGAAGTAGTTGTGCTCTTATGTTTGGTTGTATATGAATTCAAACTGTTTCTTTTTTACTGGATATCAATTAAAGAAAACTTTTACTTTATGTCTTGTAGCATTTATATTCTAGTCGAGTTCATTATTTTTATGCTCGATTGCGCTTTCTTTGAGTCTTGGACTCACGCTTGTTTGTTTTCTTGTTTTAGGTACTTTGAAGGTGACTCGTTGGGTTGGGAGTAGTAACACCATTACGACTTGCCTCCAAAGAATTTGTTTAACCGATTCATTCAGTCTTGATGTATCTAATAAGATTGTAATGTGTTATGCGTCGTGGTGGAGTTTATTAAATTCTATTGGTTTTGTGATTGGTTAACTAAGGACTCTAGAATAATATCCTCAACGCAATTGTTTTCTCGTCTGCCGAGTGGATGTCCTGTTTTCTAGAGGTCATGCGAAATTTTCTAAATTTGGTGACTTAGTTTTAATCTGGTTTGGGGAGTTCCAAGGTTGGTTCAATCTTTTAGTAGAGGTATAAGGTTTAGGGTCTTTTGGTAGCATTCATTTGTGCGCTTGGCGCCGGTGTTACACTACTCATGTTTGGTTTTTCCAAGATTGCTCTCAGATTTAATAACTTGATGGGTTGCTTCAAAGAAGCCCTCCAACACCAAATTTCAGCAATATATCACAGGGTATATCAATCTGAAATTAGTGACTCTATTCAGTTCAGCACCGTTTAAGAAAAATTGACTCACTAATACTCAATTATGGATGAAACGCCATGAACAATGTAATTGCAATAATTTTGCCACTGACGGTGATGCCAAGCCAAAGGAGAATTGAGTTCCATATTAGACCAGGATATCAAAGTTATGAAAGGAACTATTCTCAGGATAGCATATCACATATACAGCAGCAACAAAGAACAAGTTAAAGTATTGATACAATGATCTAACAGTGCTGAATTACAGAATGATTCACTAACTAGCAGATAAATATTGCCTCATTTATTTGTATCATCATCGAGCAGTAGTAGAGAATAAAATCAGTGCCTCATTTATTTGTATCATCATCACAGAATAAATGTCTATCTCATTGATAACCCTAGAATCATCACAGATTAGTTGTCACAAATTGTCTATTGCAGTCCCAAATCCTCACTGAACACTATACCCACATGCTAGGTCCCCAAGCCAAATGAATTGACTGGCCCCTTAGCATCTGCACATGCACATCTGAAACATTCACAATCACATTCACAATCACATGCACATTCACATTCACATCTACACATTCACATCTGCACAACCACATTCACACATCGCAAGAGCAATACCAAGGCGACGGTGGGGAGGTCGAGGCGACGGCGGGGAGACGGTGGGGAGGTCGAGGCGACGGTGGGGAGACAGCGTGGAGGTGAAGGCGACGGTGGGAGGAGACGCGGGCGTCCGAAGTCGAGGCGGCGGGCGGTCCGAGGCGAAGCGAGGCGACGGCGGCCCGAGTCGAAGCGGCGGCAGGGAGCTCTAACGCGAACCGACGGCGGTGGTCCGAGCGCGGCGGCGTCGAGGAGCTCGAGGCGCTGACACTGTAAAAGTGAGAGGAGGGCGTGGGCTAGGGCTAAGGTAAATGAGAGGAAGGCGCGGCGTTTCAACTTATAGGGAACCGGCAGTGATAGTATATCACTGCCGGGCCAATGTACAACCGGCAGTGATAGTAGAATATTACTGCCGGGCCATTGTACAACCGGCAGTGATAGTGGAATATTACTGCCAGTCCATTGTACAACCGGCAGTGATAGTGGCATATTACTGCCGGTCCATTGTACAACCGGCAGTGATAGTGGCATATTACTGCCGGTCCATTGTACAACCGGCAGTGATAAGCTCTTTGCCCATATTCTATTAAAATTTGTCTTTTTTATTACTCTTAATATAGGACGAATTTGATCATGAAATTTTATATGTAGATGGGGTAAGATGAGATGTACATCCATGATTTTTTTCAGAATTTTTGAAACTTTTCAGTAGTTGGATTGCACGGTGATTGCACCAAAAGCCCGATTACATCGGATATGCCCCTACTATAGGACTGCCTAATATTTCTCCTTACGAAATCTTGAAAGTAGTTTTTCTCCTCGTGAAACCTGAAATTCTTGAAGTAGTTCTCATCTTCATACAACATGAAATTTTTCATTGGAAAAGTTAGAGAGGAAGAAGAGATAGCAAATTGTAGCATGATTATGTCGATTAGTACGCAGATGACGCCAAACGATGAGAGAAATGAGCCAAAGCTTCAAAACCGGCTGCGTGTTGGGAAGTGAGATTTTGCTAATAATGATCATTCCTAAGTGAAAAGAGGTGAGAGAGTGAGTGAGTAGGAGACTAGGCGTAGTACTGCACAATTTACTAGCACAAAAAGGAAGTGAACATCATTGCCATTTTCCTAGTTACTTATGAATGTTTCAGTTTAAATCTAGTTACCCCTTCGTATAAAAATCAGATTGCTAACTTTTTAATTGTTTTAATATTTCTAAAATCAAATAATGCTTGCAAATTGAACAACAAATGCTGTCAAATTCGAACAAATTCAAGTGCAGTCAAAATCACAAAAATCCAAATGCAGTGAAACTTTCAATTTGATCAAAAGAAAGCATAACCTCAATTTCCATTATTGCATATATTACATTAATTGTTACATATGAGAAAATAAATAAACATGTCGTTCATACAAAAGAAAGCATACATTTCATTACTACAACTAAGCTACGATTCGACCTTCGTTATGATCGCGTGTATGTATGTAGCTTCACAACGCCTTCCATGGTACTTAGGTCAACGCCCTTCCAAAAGGGGAAGCTCATCGAATTGGTTGTACTCTTCCTCGTCGACAACATTCTCAACTCCGACAATCCTTCTTTTTCCTTGAATAACCACGTGGCGCTCCTTGTTAGCCGGCCGGCCATAAAGAAGATTTGTGTAACAAGAATTAGCAAGTACGAATGGTTCTTCTCTCAGATTCGACGAGTTTGAGGTCCACGGTAGTGATCTTGTGATTTGTCGATATTCACGCCACGGAAGTCTCGACCCATTGGCACCGAAAGAGAGGACCTTCAAAGGTCCATAGTCAAGCTCACAAATCTCTTCTATGAATCAGTAGTAGGTTTGCCTATTTCCATTGCTGTCATAGGCATCTATACGGATACCGCTATTTTGATTAGTGCTCTTTTATCTTGCGCTCTTGTATAAAATGTAAAACCATTTATGTCGATCCTTGAATGTCCGAATTGTAGTTGACGGTCCTCGAGCCAACAATTTCAACCGAGTGCGATCTGTCTCCATACGCATCATGTGTCTACACAACCAATCGCTAAATTATCTCTCATTTCTCGCGAGCCAACCCTCTAACCTCCCCGGTTTGTTTTGGATAGCACGTTCTTGTGCATGTCGACATACTGGGGCCACCACAACCGATTGTCCCAAAACTGCGAAATGTGCTTGTGTAAATGAAGCTAGATTGCTAGTATGTATTGATTTCGCCTAGTGTCCCTTTCCTCGTAGCCTTCCCTCATGCCGAGATCTGAGCACACCAATCGGTTTGAGATCCATATAATCGACGCAGAACTCAATGACCTCCTCGGTTCCCCGACCATCGGCAATGCAGCCTTCCGATCGATTTCGACATTTAACATATTTCTTTATAACCCCACGAATCTCTCGAAGGGTACATCCGATGTAGAAATACGGACCAAGAATCAGATCTCTTTCACAATGTGAACAATGAGATGGACCATAATATCAAAAAAGATGGAGGGAAACACATCTCAAGCTACACAGAGTGTGGACCACGCCTTCTGCAGCCTTATCTAGTATTAATGGATCGATGGCCTTCGTGAAATCGCGCTGAAGAATGAACACAACTTGATAATTGGGTCTCGGACTTTCTCCGCGAGTAACCCCTAATTGCAATTGGAAGCATCGTGTCATCATCACGTGGCAATCGTGAGACTTCATACCAATTAACTTTAAGTCTTTCATTAAGACTAGTCTCTTTATGTTAGCAGAGTAACCAAACGGAACTTTGATTCCGCAAGCATTCGCAAACGCTAATTTTCTCTTTCTTGCTCAAAGTGTAGCAGTGCGGAAGGTACTTTTTGCTCAGATCCATTTCTTCGTGATGCGCTCCTTCCTCGTTTCATATCTTCGAGGTCCATCCTCGCTTGAAGTGTATCTTTCGCTTTGCTAGGTATGTCCAAGAAGATACCAAGCAAGTCGTCACACGTTCTTCTCTATGTGCATGACGCCGACATGCGGTCAAACTTCCGTGTGCTGCCAATAAGGTAGGATCCAAAATATCGATTTTTTTTCCACAAAGGAGCCTTATCCGGGAAGTCGGAATAGGTGTACCGCCGCTCCTTTCCGTGAATCATTGTAAGATCCTTTACGCCGCAAATATTCATTTCCCAAAGGTGATTCTTTGGAGCTAAGGCGCCTCCTTTGTCTCGTCAAAAGCTCTCTTATTATTGCGGTATGGGTGATCCTTGCGGAGGAACCCACGATGCCGCATGTAAGCCATTTTTCATTGTTCTTCACCACCCATTAGTCAGATCATCTAGGCATCGGATGCATCCGTTGAAGCCTTTTGTCGTCCGCCCGACATGTTGCCAAGAGAAGGATAATCATTAATGGTTACAAACAATAATGCCCGAGGATAAACTTTTCTTTTATACTCATCCCATACCTGCATACACCATCGGTCCACAATATTAGAAGATCTTCAACCAATGGTTTGAGGTACACATCGATATCATTGCCGTGTTGCTCGGCCCTTGGATCAATAGTGGCATCATAATGTACTTTCGCTTCATGCAAAGCCAAGGAGGAAGGTTGTAGATGCATAAAGTCACCGGCCAAGTCTGTGGACGACTACTCATGTTACCAAAAGGATTCATCCCATCTATACTCAACCCGAACCTTATATTCTCACATCATATACAAAGCGCTTCTTATATTTTCTCGCCGATGTTCCTCCATTGCATAGAATCGCAAGGTGTCCGAGCATTCCATCCTTCTTACGCTCTTCGGCGTGCCATCGTAGCAATTGGGCATACCTTTTGTTCGCAAACAATCGCCTGACGGGATTATAGGAAATACCACACCACCTTACGGGACACCTCTTCTTCTACGCCACACCCGACATCTTCGTTCTCGATATCGCTGCCGCTGTTCTTATACCGCTTTGCTTTGCAAACAACACAGCATCCATGTTCCGCAAACTCATTGCGATACAATATGCAATCATTTGGACATGCGTATTCTTTGTACTTCCAAATTCCAAGGCGCATAACCCGCTTGGTTCGGCACGTAGTTGAAGGCAACACGCTACCCTCTGGAAGCAAGTCCCCAAGAGACATAACACCAAGAAAGCTCTTATCTGACCAACCATTGCTTGCCTTCAATCGCAGAGAGTGAAAGCACGGTATGCGACTTTCAGGCTCCTCCTGCGCCGGGCACAATGGCGCTAGAGTCCTCTACCATACCGAACTTTTGAAACTCCCTTTCACTCGTGAAGTCCCCTCTCCATCACGCAAAGATTTGATCTAGATCATCTTCGTGGGTTTCAACGAACGATCTTCCACCGCCATATCCTTGTCTTCGCCATCTTCATTAATGTGTTGCCCTTCATGTACAATATCATCTTCATCAATGTGTTGCCCTTCATGTACAATATCATCTTCACCGTGCTCACCCAACAGTATGGCCACTTTGAAACCCCTTCAAGCAAGTGTGCACGATCGACTCATTGTTACAAAACATCTTCTCATTTTGCAATCAACGATGGACAACACATATAGTCCGCCAGTTTCTCGACTTGTGCCGCAATTGATTCGTAAAAACAAGTCACACCATTAAAAACTCGACCGCGACGGTCCGTGGTCATACATCCACCTTCGGTCCATCTACGCTAATTATATCAAACTACATTTCAAAGATATGAACAAACGATATCAAAATAATTTATTCTTTGCAGAGTCATGCATTGCTAATTAATTAAAACGATAAACATATTATAAGCACATAATCGCAAATAACAATATAATTGTAATTTGTTATGTAGCGCTAGCTATTAAATTAAATTAATCTACAACAAACAAGCATATAATTGAATATAAGGATATATTTCTAAATAATTATTTATGTTCCAACTTTCATTATTGCAAAATCCATCTACCATTTCCCATTATTTAAATATTCAACTAGCAATTCTCACTATTTATAATTGATCATCTAGCAATTTTACTATTAAAAATCCATATAACAAATTTTCATTAATTAAATTAATTACAATTATGCATAATTGTCCATCTAGCAATTTTATTACTTAAACATCCACCACATCACTAAAATGGATATGAATTTATCGCAAATAACAATATAATTGTAAATGATTAGTTTTACAAGTACATCTAGCAATTTTGCCTATATAATACATCAAACCTTTTTCACTATTTCAATATCCATCTAGCATTTTTAATTATTTAGAAGATTTCTTCATTTCATTTTGTTATGTAGCGCTAGCTATTAAATTAAATTAATCTACAACAAACAAGCATATAATTGAATATAAGGATATATTTCTAAATAATTATTTATGTTCCAACTTTCATTATTGCAAAATCCATCTACCATTTCCCATTATTTAAATATTCAACTAGCAATTCTCACTATTTATAATTGATCATCTAGCAATCTGTACTATTAAAAATCCATATAACAAATTTTCATTAATTAAATTAATTACAATTATGCATAATTGTCCATCTAGCAATTTTATTACTCAAACATCCACTACAATATGAATTATAATTTATTCAATAATTTAGCTAGATCTTAATTTGAGCAAGACTTACATAAACTGCTCACACTGCATAATCAGCAATTATCAACATCTATAGCACTCAGAAAGTAAAATTTTATGACAAATATAACATACATCAAGTCAAGAACCTCGAAAAATTTTAATACAATTTTTCAGCAAAGAACTCGCCAAGATAATACAGACTCCTCTTTGTTCTCGCTTTCCGGAGAAGATATCGATTCGATGAAAAATATGAACAAAATATCGACACAAAATTTCGCAAAGACTCTCCAGAAAAATACACCGAGCAAAGAGCGCCTCTCTTCGCACGGCCGGGAAATGATTCGCCAGTGAAGATTGCTATATAAATAGCTTATCATCGCCGCTCTGCCAAGAACCGCAAGTGATAAGGTCATATTACGCTGAAAATATTTATCATCGCCGGTTACGCAGTAACCGGCAAGCGATAAGGTCATACTACGCGCCAAAAATTGCGCTATGCGAAAATACATATCACTGCCGGCTGAATATACGAACCGGCAAGAACTTTAAATATCACCGCTGTAAATTAAACCGCAGTAATATATCACTACGGTTATAGGTATCAACCGCAAGGATAGTCGATTATCTCTGCCGGTTGGTAATACAAACCGCAAAGGATACTTAATGTTCCAGCCTCGCGCCACCAACCGTCACAAGATGTTCTTTCCTCTGCCGCTTGCCCATTCTCTGCGCGCCAACCGCTTGCGCTTCACATTCCTCGCTAACTGTTGTTCTTCCCATTCACAATCCACTCTTGTTGCGCTTCACATTCCTCTCGCCAACTATTGCTATATAATGCCACTATTGTTGCATGAATGGCAACCCCCCACACAATCCACTCTTGTTGCAAGAATGGCACCTCCCAAGAAGCGTGCACGCGTTGGGCAAAGCCCCACTCCGTCGCTAGAGAAGGAGGAGGAGAAGGAGGAGGAGAAGGAGGAGGAGGTGGAGGCGGAGGAGGAGGAAGAGGGGCAGGAGGAGGAGGACGACGACAGCGACGACGATATGACAATGGCGGAGGAGGAATCGCGGCGTTGGGGCAAGACTAACTCCGCCACCTAATCGGATTCGGATGAGAAGGAGGACGAGCATTGCCGCACATCAAGCTGCAGCTCCCATGACGAGGAGGAGGAGGACGAGGGACGATTTACTTAGTTTTGGATATAGGGCTTCGCGCCATTAGACTATTATAATTAGGACTAAATATGTAATGATGGACAAATTATGTTTTGTAATGTTATTTTAATTAATACATATCCCGCAAATTACAAATTTGCTTTCATATGTTCGGTTTTTAACTAATTATGCTTTCATATGTTCTGCTTTTTTAACTAATTATGCTTTCATATGTTCTGTAAGTAGATAAATTACAATGTTTCTTATGTTCTCAGATCGAACTAATAATGGGGAACAAGAATATCGTTGGTTCTATAGTAAAATCGGCAGTGAAAATGGTCTTATCACCGCCGGTTTTACTATAGAACCGCAATAATAAATCACTACCGGTTTTACATATAAACCGGCAAAGGATATCTTCTTATCACCGCCGGTTCTCTATTAAACCGCAATGATATTACCTCCATTCCCGCGTAGAAATTGATACTATTCTTACCATCGCCGATTGAAGTTTGAACCGGCAGTGATAATATTATCACTGTTGGCTCGGACCTACCCGGCAGTGATGGGAGGTCACGGATGAGACAGTCTGTAGTAGTGACATCACTAAAATGGATAAGAATTATAATTTATTAAATAATTTAGCTATATCTTAATTTAAGCACTACTGACCTAAAATGTTCACACCATACAATCAGCAATTATCAACATCTAAAGCAATATATAAAGTAAAATTTTACTACAAATATAACATAGATCAAGTCAAGAATTAACCTCAAAAAGAAATACGAGATAAATTTTAATACAATTTTTAGCAAAGAACTCGCCAAGGTAATAACTACAGAGCAAAACAGAGCTTCTTTTTATTCTGCTCAGTCGGAGAAGAAGTCACCTCGAAGAAAAATACAAGAAAAATATTAACACAATTTTTTGGCAGCACCTCTCCAATAAAATAACAACCGAGCAAACAGAGCTTCTCCGTTTACGCTTCGATCGAAAAGGCGGTCGAGTATTAAACCGAAAGACCATGTGGAGGTCTATCCTTGTGTGTGATGAGTAATTGACAAGAGTTGAGCTTGGTTTGATGTGAAATTGAGTTTGATTTGAATTGGACTTTCATTTGAAGCAATTTGAGTGTTGGTTGCTGGTGCTACCTACCGGGAAGTAGCACCGACCATTGAGAGTAATTATGAATGATTAATGATTTTGTGATAATCATTGAATATATTTGTGGGCATTGCTATGTGAAAGGTTTTCCTTGTCTTTGATGGTTGCAGAGGCGGATTGCTAGGTCATGGTGAGGCGGAGGATGACCGGACTAGGCGAGGAGCGCGGAGGTCCAGACGGTCAGAGATCGCTGAAGATGACCGGAGATTTGAGTCCGGCAAGCCAAGAAGATAAGGAAAGGAGATGATGCTAGCTAGATGTCGTGGATCAATGAGGACCGCGGATTGCGGTCTAGTTGATAGGTTAGCGGGTCTAGGTAGTATGCTTTGAAAACTGCAAGAAAACCCAGTATGTGTGTGGGTTTTGGGTTAGCCTTGCATGGCTGTGTGAGTGGGTTAATCCTAGCCCTTAGATGAGTGTCCTAGGGTTGAGGGACTCATCCAAGGGTGGTAGGTGACCCAAGAGTTGTATAAATAGGGGTGGAGGGTGGCCTCCTCCCTTGAAGGTTTGAGTTGCTCCTTTGAGCTTTGCCCACATGAAGTGAGGCTTTGTAAACCTTCCCACCAGAAATACAAAGAAATTTCTTTTGCATCATTGTGAATTTAAATTCTGCATTTACATTATGTCTTTACTTTACTAATTTAAATTCAGCATTTACATTACACATTTACTTTCCGCATCTACATTCATGCAATTTGGATTTGCATCCTCCTTCTAAATGCTGATCTTGGATGTTTTGAGTGTGTTCATATGGTTTTACATCTCTTTTGCACTCTTTGATTGAGTAGAGATCATCTCTTCTTTCAAGTTCCAGTTCTGTCCAGAACTTGTTCTTCGCAAGAGCAGTTAGTCTTTAATTTTTAGAAAAAGCTAGAAAAATCCTTCTTGAGTTATTATTGTTGGAGATTGTGTGGGCCTCCTATACCCATCTATAGAAAAAGTTTGGAGTCCACTGGTTTCACCGTTTGGGTGCTATGAAGTGAAAACCGAGCCCCAAATTTTCTGCCCGAAGTTTCTAACTATCTGTGTTCATAGATTTATGATGATTTTTATATTTGTCTTTTTGATCTGAATTTTGGTGGAGAGCTTCACGACTCATCTTCTCATAGGGAGAAAATTTCTCATAATTTTGTGAGCAGCAGAAACCTACCAACCTCCTGTTCAAATTAAAGACAGATTCTGGAAATATCTGCTTTTGCTTTTCTAAAAGAGACTTTTGTGTTTTGGCTTGATCTCTTTTAGAAAAGAAGTATTTGAATTGATTCCTCTTTTCTTTGGATACTTGACAACCAGGATTGTGATTGAAAAATCCCTCACATATTTTATGGATAATATCCATGTAAGCTAGGGATGCATATAGTTGTCTAGTCGTTCCGGTTTTTGCAGGTTTTTCACGATTTCCCTTGTGCGATCTTTTCTCGGTTTTAGTTGGAGTATTTTGGAGGAAAATTTATTTGCGACCATTCACCCCCCTGTTCGCCATCTCGATCCTTCACAAACATATAAATACCTTATCATCGCTACTCAAGCAGAATCGGCAAGTGATAACGGAAATTACACGGAAAATTCGGAAGGCGGAAAATACATATCATCGCCGGGCGGGAAAATACATATCACTGCTGGTTAAAGACTAAAATCGGCACTAAAAGTTATATCACTACCGGTTGTAAATGGAACCGGCAGTGATATATCACTACCGGTTTTGGGTGTAAACCGGCAAGGATAGTTCGTTATCACCGCCGTTGGTAATACAAACCAAGATCGACACGTCGAACCCTTCCAATCGCCAAGGCCAACCGCTATGCTTCACATTCTTTTGCCAATCTGTTGTTCTTCCCATTCTACCTCTATATAATGCCCATTCCTTAATCTCAAGCACCACTTCTCACAATCCACTATCGCTTGCAAGAATGGCCCCCCCCCAAGATGCAAGCACATATTGGGCAAAGCCTGGCTCCGTCGCCAGAGAAGGAGGAGAAGGAGGAGGAGGAGGCGAGGAGGAGGAAGAGGAGGCAAAGGAGGAGGAGGAGGGCGACGACGACGACAGCGACGGCGGCGAGGTCTCAAGCGGCTGGGGCAAGACTAACTCGCCACCGAATCGGATTCGGAGGAGGAGGAGGACGAGCACCGCCGCAACTCCAATCGATCATCAAGGTAAAGCTCCATGACAAGGAGAAGGAGGAGGACTTATTTACTTTTTGGATATAGGGTTTCGCACCATTTTGGGTTTCAAACGTTAATAGCCGCTATTCGTTATATTTTGTATATATAATTAGGACTAAATATGTAATAATGGACGGTATAACTAATTATGTTTTGTAAATGTTCTGTGTTTTAACTAATACATATCCCGCAAATTACAAATTTTGTAAATGTTCTGTGCGAGATAAATTACAAATTTTTAATATGTTCTGTTTTTTAACTAATTATGCTTTGATATGTTTTAAAGAGATAAATTACAATGTTTCTTATGTCTCAGATCAAACTAATTATGGGGAATAGAATATCACCGCCGTTCTAGAGTAAACCGGCAAGGAAAATGGTCTTATCACCGCCGGTTTATAGATCTAACCGGCATGATAAATCACTACCGGTTTTACATATAAACCGATTAAAGGATATCTTCTTATCACCGCCGGTTCTCTATAAAACCGCAATGATATTGCCTCCATTCCTACGAAAATTTATACTATTCTTATCACGCCGATTGAAGTTAGAACTGGCAAGGATAATATTATCACTATCGCTCTGACCTACCCTAAAAGGATGGGGGTCGCGATGAGGCACAGTAGTAGTGCAAGAAGCAAGTCAAGACAAGCATGAAGCCTGATGAAAGGACTAAGAAGGTAATCCTCGACCCGTCCAATTCATCTCAGACGGCTTTGATCGGGACAGAACTCGACCCCAAATAGGAAGGCGCGCTCGTCACCCTTCTTCGGGCAAATCGAGACATTTTTGCATGGAAACCCTCCGACATGCCCAGTGTTCCTAGGGAGGTTATCGAGCACTCTCTCAATGTTGACGAGAAGGCGGCCCATCAAGCAAAGGACTCGACGATTTGCTCAAGATCGCCGAGAGGCCATCGGGGAAGAAATCACTAAACTTTTAGCTGCAGGCTTTATAAAAGAAGTGCATCATCCGACTAGTTAGCTTAACCCAAATTTTTTGTTCGCAAAAAGAATAAAACACTACAAAATGACCCCCCCTTTAGCAATACATATATGCGTTGTTAAAGTCCATATAAGCGCCATAGGGTCTATACCAATGTATAATTATGCGCTGCCTATGCCGCCGCTGTTAGGGGCTATTGCAACGCTTATATATGCGTTGAAAACCCTATTAATAACCGCTGCTAAATTGCAACGGATATTTATGGGCTACAAAGAACGCTACATGTGTTTGTGCCGCTCATGGGCAGCTTACCTCTAAAGCTTGTTGCAACATTTAGATTCAATTGTATAACGCTTATATGCGCTAAAGAAATTAACCATTGAAAAAATAATTAATATTTATTTGGAGCCAAATAAATATGTACAGATGCACAATGCGCATTTGAAACTTTTCCAGATCATCCAAGGCACACACATAGGAAATAAGCACAATTCAGTCTATATTAAAAACAAATATTCACATTATAGAGTAGCAAATTCATCACATAATCTGTGTTCAAACATTTTTGCTATGATAGCAAGATATATACAAAGGAATCCTCTTAAATGACAGATCTTGATCCAAAGAAAATGAGAAGCAAAGCACTAATTTCAATGGAAGCCCTCACATCCTCAATTAGTCATGCTGCTGGTCCCAAACTGAAAACAAAATGGAAAGAAAATATTCAGGGCAAGTCAATCAGAACCAACATTAATTATTTTCGAGGTACTATATTCAAACTGAGAGGAAGTGTAAAAGGAAATTGACTCATTTGCAAGGTAAAGATAGAGCATTTGGAGCTAGTGTTGCTGGTGGAATAGCTCTAAGTGGTCGGAATGACTGATGCCTACTGAATCTTTTACAGCCTAGCGGAATGATTAGATATCCAAACAACCTTGTCAAAATCTATTCATATCTTATATTCCAACCATTCTCGAAGTCTAAATGAAATTCATTCAAATAGTCTAAATGAAATTGGAAAAGAGCAATTAAAACATTACTTAAGCAGATCGTTAGGAAAGGAAGAAGCACACATACCGTTGAACTGTTAGCTTAACAACTTGTTCTTCCAGAGTGATGTTTCTACAAAGGTATACTTTATGAGTAACCGCAAACACAAACCATATCAACAAATAACAAGAAAAATGCATGTGGCATTAACTATTTTGCTAACAACTGCTTACTCGGTACTTATATGGTTCATGATTTGAGGAATTGGGAGTTGTTTCTTGTCCATGACCTATGTTGTGATAACATTGTGTGATAACAAGTGATAGAAAACATAATAGCATCTGCCCATAACACCGAACATCAACATGAGCAACTTGCTAATCTTGATATTACAAAAGGCTAAACTACATATCGCTCCTTGGTCGCTAGATGACAAAACACATAACAATATAATGTGTACTTCAACACAGGTAAAACAGATCAGAAAACCAGACTGCATAAGCACAAGAGTCCAAAATTAGTATCTGCTAAGGAACAAGCATTTGACATAAAAATGTTCTCAGAGGCACATAGCTACCTTATTGGGGTTTGTATGTTCTGCAGGTCTCTAGAGTCTGACTTTCTTTCTAAAGAGTCAAGATTACTCAAGGCTTGAAGAAACCAACTCCTAAAGTGGTTCGTGAAGAGTCGGAATGAATGAGGATGTGCTTGACCGAAGGATTAGTGCTGGATGCAACTTGTGAAGTGGCATGAGATGTACTCAAAATGAATGGAGGCGGAGAGAATATGACATGCTAGATATGCAAGTATGCAACAAACTAAAAGAGAGGAAAGTTAGTATTGGTATAGAAGGAGTAAGACGTAGGGGACTTCTTCCATCTTTCACCCAAACTTCATCCTTCCAAAAACCGAAGAGCTGCTGAGAGACTTCAAGTGTTCTTTGCAGAGCACCAAGGAAGTCGATGGTTATGAGTGAGATTCAGTTGGCAAGAGAATACAAGGAATGTATGTATGCAAGGATATGCAAGATCCATGAATTGTAGGTATTCTATAAATATTTAACATCTCATCGGGGACTAGGGTGTATGCTAAAGATAACAAACCACCAGACTACACTATTCTCCTATTCTCCCTGACATAAATGGCAGAGTTCCACTGTCGGTTCAACACAGGAACCATGGATGCAAATGATGCAATTCTAGGAAGATTTAAAACTACACCTAAGAACAAGTACTTGAGAAGAAAGGAAATATGTAGGTGAATACAAGCTACAAAGATTGTTGCTCATCTACTCTAACCAAGATCCAACTAACCCCCCATAGAACCCTAAGAGAGTATACAAGACTTGGAGGGGGAGGCTCGCCAGGAAAACGCCGGCCGAAGGGGCCACCCACGAGGATGTCGCTGTTGGAGGGAGGCCACCACGAGGACGATCGCCGGGGCAAGCGGGAGCCGAACAGAGGGAAGAGCAGGAGGCGGCGCCTGGCTTGGGGAAGGGCAGGGAGGGCGCCACGGCTAGGACACCGCCAGCCAGGCAGGAGGCACTCGACCGGGGAGATGCTCGACGGCCAAGGGAAGAAACGGATCTCGACCAAGGGAGGCGCCCAGGAGGTGGAGGAGCACCGGTTTGGGGAGAAGCAGGCGCCACGACGGGTCTCTGTGGTGTTGCTGTGGCTGTGAAGGTGGAAGGGCGCGCTAAAGGGGAGAAGAGCCAG
This sequence comes from Guadua angustifolia, assembly GCA_036346375.1. Taxonomy (NCBI): domain Eukaryota; kingdom Viridiplantae; phylum Streptophyta; class Magnoliopsida; order Poales; family Poaceae; genus Guadua; species Guadua angustifolia. The sequence goes on from JAYEVE010000746.1 coordinate 55,037, forward strand.
GGGTGCTCGGCTGATGGGGGGAAGCAAGGGGCGTAGGGAGTCAGCTAGGAGGCTCGGCTGATGGGGGTGTGGGGGCGGTGGGGGAAAGGAAAGGATGGGTTAGGGTTTGGATGGTTGTCACCCCCCACCCCACCACCACCACGGGCCAGACTCACCCCCACAAGGCTCAAAACCACGCTAAAATTAATTAGAGCATTACAGTTTGCCTACAAAACTAATCTTGGTCTTACAGAAATCTTTGAACTTTCTATCTATAATGATGTTAAAAAAATTTCCCGTGGTATATTTTTGATTTTTTTTAAAAATGTATTATTTTAAAAAAATAGCCTGTGAGGACACACCTCTGTTCGTAGATCCAATAATTAAGCAATGTTAAATTCCTAATCTGAAACGATTCACAGCTTGGTTGGTCAGCGCGGTGCGATGATCAGAGTTAGGTCTTGGGTTCAAGCCCCAGCTTTTACTTTTCTATTGCAAATATTTTGCTGCACATGGGCACGGTTGACTGGAAGCCTACACCACATAGAAAGCCTACACGCAATAAAAAAAACAAAGGTTCACGCTGGCAGAAACAAAAGGGTCTAATATAGATCCGGCCAAAAAAACAAAGCGATCTACAGATGATTCTTGCAACAGTTGACAAATGTTGCCACTGGTTGTTTAACCCTACGGATGATGCTTGCAACGCTTTGCAAGCGTTGTCACCCTATTGCTTGCAACGCATAACATCATGTGTTGCTATGTATCCGTTGTTTAACCCTACAGATGATGCTTGCAACACTTTGCAAGCGTTGCCACCCTGTTGCTTGCAATGCATAACATCATGTGTTGCTATGTATCCGTTGTTAAAGGGGTGTTCCTGTTGTAGTGAAAGCTGGCGCATGTGTGTTGACTATACCGATCTTAACAAAGCATGCCCGAAAGATCTGTTCGGGTTGCCTCGCATCGACCAGGTGGTAGATTCAATTGCAGGCTGTGAGCTCTTAAGTTTTTTGGATGCCTACTCGGGGTATCACCAGATCAGGCTGAAAGAACAAGACTGCATCAAGATTTCGTTCATCACTCTATTTGGAGCATTTTGCTACGTCACAATGTCGTTCAGTTTGAAAAACGCTGGCGCAACCTATCAGTGCACAATACAGCGGTGTTTTCACACTCAAATCGGACGCAATGTGGAGGCATATGTAGATAATGTCGTCGTCAAATCTCATGCAAAGGAGGACCTCGTATCCGATTTGGCCGAGACATTTGAAAGCCTAAGGGCCTACAAAATGAAGCTCAACCCCGAGAAGTGCGTCTTTGGAGTCCCCTCAGGAAAGCTACTTTAATTCATAGTGTCACAGTGGGGCATCGAAGCAAACCTAGAGAAAATCAATGCCATCCTGAAGATGAAGCCACCGACTTGCCAGAAAGATGTCCAGAAGCTCACGGGCTGCATGGTGGCACTCGGCGAGTTCATTTCCGCTTTGGGATTGTGGGGATGCCTTTTTCAAACTTCAAGAAGCGTGGCAACTTTTCAATGGACTCGAGGCGCAGAAGCTCGAGGACCTCAAGACATTCTTGTCCTTGCCACCGGTACTGGTCTCACCGATGCCCGAGGAACCCCTTCTGCTTTACATTGCTGCAACGACTCATGTAGTTAGCGCCGTAATCGTCGTAGAGCGGGAGGAAGCAGGGCACCTCCAAAAGGTTCAGCAGCCAGTTTACTTCATCAGCGAGGTGTTTGGCGAATCCAAAGCACGGTATCCTCAGGTACAGAAACTGCTATATTATGTATTACTTACATCTCACAAACTCAAACATTACTTTCAAGAACATTCAATTTCGGTGGTCATTGCTTTTTCGATTGGGGATATACTCCACAACCGGGAGGCCACCGGGCGAAATGGGATCAAGTCTCTGAAGATACGAAGAACATATTTTGGAACGATATGAAGGAGACATTCACCTTCCCCCAAGGGACCGAAGAGAAGGTGAAGAGTTACACTCTGAAGAAGATGGCCATCGCATTCCAGACTTATAAAAAAAGGTTGAACTTGAAGTATATCAAGAAGAATCGAACGCCCGACTTCAACAAGCACCCAAAGTTGCAGGATCATTGGGATGCGTTCGTGAACTACAAGACTTCGGACGAAGGTCAAAGTTTGAGTGAGAAGAACAAGCTGAATGCGTAGAAGAAGAATTACCACCACCGACTCGGCCCTAGTGGTTACCGCCAAGCAATACCTAAATGGGAGAAGAGGGAACAGGACCTGCTAGTGAAGGGTGTCGCATCTGCAACAATGGAATGGCCCGACAGAGCAAGGCATTGGTTCTATGCTCACGGCGGCACCCTTGACGATGAAGGTAATGCGGTGTTTGGGGAGGTGTCGAGATGTGGCTGAAGGCTTGTACAATCGATCGAGGAGTCTTCCTGTGGCACCTTCGTACAAACAGAGAGAACGACGAGCCAACAAGGGCCCTACAAAACCCAGAGCACGGGACGACACGAGGCGCTGGCGTCTCCCGTAGAAGGTTGGTTTCTCTCAGACGCCGAGACCTATAGGAGTCGGGTGAGAAGCAAGGCTCGACAAACACAATAGCTCGGTGCACTTGAAGAGTGCCTGAATCAAACATAGGAGAGAATGCAAGAAGAGATCCGAAAAGAGGTGTAGTTAGCCTTGAGCCAACAGAGGGAGACGGGCTAAGAACCTCCAAGTAATCCTAACATCATCGGCCCCTCCATGCAATGGAGGGCTGCGCCCGCTGGGCTGCCCAAAGCGGACTTGGATCACTATCCTCAGAGATTTACATCAGCAATGGACACCTTGTGAGCTGCACATCCAAGCGAACCTCTCCTTCAAGGCGGCCACAAGATGGCTCACCCAAGGAGCCGGGCAGCTCATCCATGGCCAACAAACACCGTCAGCTACTCCAATGTCTCGGTGGAGGAGGTTTGCCTAGGGTACGAGGACCTTGACCTCGAAATTCCTGAGGTGATGAGACTACGAAGCTAGGAGAGGCGATACACAATTTCATCCTGTGGCGCAAGCGATACATAATTTTTCAAGATAACATGGACGTGTGCTCTCCACGAAGAAGCCCGACTCCTACACCACCTCCCGCACACATAAGTCCTAGAAGAAGCCCGTCTCCTCCCAAGAAGGCGCCGACTCCTACACCACCTCCCTCACATATAAGCCCCAGAAGAAGCCCATCTCCTCCCAAGAAGGCACCGACTCCAACACCACCTCCCTCACACACAAGCCCCAGAAGAAGCCCATCTCCTCCCAAGAAGGCGCCAACCAAGACAAACAAGCCAGTTCGGCCAGCAGCTCCCAAGAAAATGGGGTCCTCCACCCAATCCAAGAAGCTGACTCCAGTTCTGAAGCGGGCGTATGATATGACCGACGAGGAGACTAAGAAGATAGTACAAGATGAGGTAACTAAATTTTTTAAACCCAAGTCACCAGAGAAGAAGATTCAACCTGGCACCGAAGAATTTCACAAAGGCCTGAGGACTATTAAAAATTTGAAGGATCAAAAAGAAATACCTAGCCTATCAAACTATGAGCGCACATTGACTAAGGAATGCCACAAGAAGAAGACGTCAGCTGAGGAGAAGGCCAAGGAGATGCTAAAATTCTTCGATGGAACTGGACTTGACGCAGATCAAGTATTAGGCACGGTGAAGATTGAGTATGCCCAAGTAAGATGGCCATTTACACAGCGCGCATCATTGGTCAGGCGTGAGGAGTTGCTCCAGCTACCGACAAAGATGCGGCAATTCCATGAATGGTACTTGGACGCGACCAAGCATGGTCTAGATTTGTTCACTGTTGTCGGCGTATTTCGCCGGTCAGGACCCTGTCAGCGAATAGGGTGTCTCCCAGAACAGAGATTAAGGTTCGGTAGAGGGTGTTTTCGTGGTCGAAAACCCTAATGACTCTCGCGCGAGGGATCCTAGGGATCAACAGATCAAAGGACACAACAAAGTACCCAGGTTCGGGCCCCCAGTGTGGGTAATAGCCCTATGTCCTCATCGCCCGCCTGCTCACCAGGCCGCCATGTGGGCCGCTTGTTCGCAAGTAGGGCTCGATCGCCGTCACCGCCGCAAAGCCGCCACGTGATCTTACTTATCGTGGCGTAGAGGGTACTCTGGCGTAGCACGACAAGAGTTCCCGGTCCGTCCCCGAACGCGCCGCTTTTTTAGACCTCATTTAATGTTGGTGCGTTTCTAGATAGGCCCACCACTTCTGAGCACACAACCGTCTCGGTCCTCTCCACTTCCGCCGATTTTTCTCGGGACCCAAAACGTCGTGTACACAGATGGTTCGCGAACCGTCTGTGTGAGGGGCCTATATATATACGCGCACCCACGTCCATCGGTTCACGCTCCTCTCTGATTCCTGCACACTTTGCTCTTTGCCCTTTCATCTTTCTTGTCTAAAGACCTTGCTCCTGGTCCAATGGCGCAACCCTTTTCATCTTCTACCGTCGACAAGGAGAGGGTGGCGACGCTCTCCAAGCTGGTGCCCGAGGGTTCCCTTCATCTTCGCTGTGGAACCCTCGCACCATGGTGCGAGCCAGGGGTGATCGTTGTCTTCGCCTGGGGACTCCTGGCGGGCCTGGTGCCGCTATTTTCTAATTTTTTTCTCACCGTCCTTCATTTCTACGAAATCCACCATCTTCATCTCACTCCCAATTCCATTCTTATTCTTTCCACCTTCGCATACCTCAGCGAGATGTTCGTAGGGGTAATGCCCAATCTACCACTCTTCCGCTACTTCTACATCCTCCACAGCTCCGCCGACGATGGGATCACGGGGAGCTGCCATTTCTGTCTTCGCGACGGGTTGGCTCCCCTCTATATTCCCCTCCAACTGAAGTCTAACTGGAAGTCGTAGCGGAGCGATTGGTTGTACACCGGTGACGATAGCGGGGTCGACCTCCTCGAGATGCCTTGCATGCAGGTGGAAGTCCGTGAGAGCTGGAGCTCGCCCATCGAGGAGACGACAAAGCTCCTGGCGATGGCGACCCGCATCAACCGGCCGCGGATGCTTGGCCGATCGGGCGCGGTGGTCTGGGACTTCAGAGTCTGGAGGATCGCCTCTTCGTCGCCGTGCCCGCCTCAGTATGGCAAGATATAGGGACGCATTTACGACATGACCCACACGCAATGGGCCAGAGGTTCTTTACTCTTCTTCATGAATACATATCTCCTTTCATGGTCGCCATCAACCAACATTCTTATCTTTTTTTTCGCCAGGCGCAGGAAACTTGAACGGCCCCACCATCTCCAAATGGATGTCCGGCCTGCTCCCGCCAATGCCGAACATCCCGGACTTCCCCGCTGGGGCTCGGCCGCTCAGTGATCTGGAGTCCACTGAGCATCTCCAGATCATCAAGTTGTTTCCGGCGATGGACTCCACCGGTCCTTCAGTGCTACCGCCTCATGTCCCTTGGTGATCGTGGACCCGGCCCATCGACGATCAGAGAGCGCAAGCGATCAGGCGCTGAACGAACTTTGGTGCGGACCCTGCTGCCCCAAGACCGAGGCTCAGACTGCCGCCACCGACCGCTGGCTCCTCAAAGTGCCCCCGAGTGGTGGCATCTTCGCCTGCCTCCGGCTGGTTCCACTACCGCTAACTTCCTACAAAGACCGGCTCCACCGCAAGACAGACCTCAACGGCGCCACCTCCAGCAAGACCGACTTTCTAATAAGAGTTTCGCCACCGCCCACCTGCAGTGGTCACGCTCCGGTGGCCTCCTTCCGCTTCCAACACTCAAGGGTGGCTCCTCGTAGCGCCCGCCAGCAGACGTCCGCAGCGCCAACAGACGCAGCGGGGACTTTCGCCCAGGGGCCACTCGATGCCTCCGAAGCAACCCAAGTGGACATCGCCGGCGCCAGCTCTCACGTCCACCCTACTTCGGTCGTGACCGCTGCTCCTACCTCTAGTTTGGCTGTGCTGCTCGCCGGGCTTGACGAGGCTCATGCATCTTCGGGCGCCCTCCTCGCGGTAGCTATCCAAAGACGGGCACAGATGTCGCAGAGATGGTGACGCCAAGGCGAGGAGCCGCTGCAGAGAGGGCGAAGGGGAGGCGCGCATGCCCAGAGAGGGTGACTGGAGTGGCCCTACTCGCCTAGGCGCATGAGGCTGAGGTAGCGCAGAAGCAGGCGGTGGAGCTGCGTTGCACATGGCACAACCTCACCGTCATGCTCTGGTCAGCTTACCAACGCATGGTGAGGTCCTTGGAGCCATTGGGGGTGGACCTCCACAAGCCACTTGAGTCCTCGGCCATGCAGTACGCCCATGGCGTTACTCGGTCAGCCGAGGCCCTCGCCGCTTGCTTGCCGCCTCGCCACTCGCCAAATTCTCGAGAAGGGCGGGAGGTTATGGTTGCCACCACGACGCTTTGGCCGGCGCGGTCAGGCTAGCCGTGACGTCTCATTCGACCCGATGGCTATCGTGGCCGGCATTGAGGGGGACGAGGCTTAGGCGCAGGCGCGCGTGCGCGATGCAGCGGAGCACGTGGCCGGGTTGATGGAGGTGGAAGACCCGGGCACCGACACCGCACTGCCGGAGGAGGAAGCCAAGGAGGTCGACGAGCACATCCAAGTTGCCAATGATAACTGATGGCCCGGGCCGCCTCCCTTGTTTTCCTCATTTCTTCTTTTTTCTTGTTTTGCTTTTCTCAGATGCAAGAACAATCTTAGTAATCTCAATGCAATTAGTACCTTTTGGTTTTACCTGTTCATTTGTTTGATTGTATTCGTTTGTGTTTGCTTGATCCCATCGTTGGGCGACTAGCCCCCAATCTTGCCGCGATGCAAACCTGAACGCTTAGGTTAGGTCAATACTTGGCGCTTCTTGGGTGATTGCAAGCAACCGCTACAAACGCAAACAAAAGTTACGTGGGACACGATAATGTAGACAACAGAGTCTAAGTCCTGCGCAAGATTGTCACTAGCTCATGCCCCTTCTAACTTATATCCTTGTGATCTCTTGAACCGACCACGCTGCGCGCAGAAGGCAAAGATGTTCCTAGGAGTGGTATTAGCCGGCGGTGCTCATGGTGATGTACCAAGAAGGTTTCAGAGAGCCAATCCGAGGTGTACGAGCCACGCTTGAGCACCGTGTCGCGATTCGCTCTCCGTCGCCCGTCTCGCCATGACGCAAATGCTGGGTGTCTCGCTTTTATCAGCAAGGAGCCGTCAGGTTACTGGCGCCTTTGACAACCACGCACAACTCAATCCAACAGGGCGCAAATACGAAAGATAGGTCGATAATGCTCAACGCAAACAACTTATCTTGATCTCAAGCCGTTGGGCGACCAGTCCCCAGGCCTATCGTGGTGCTATCTCGAACGTTTGAATTAGGCCAGTGCTTCAGGACTTCACCTGTAATTGCACGCAGTCACTGAAAACACAAGCAGACGTTATGCGGGGCATGCGAGAAATAGACTAAAAGAGCATAAGTCCCCGCGCGGGGTTGTCATGGTCCTTTTCTTTTTGGAACTTAAGCCCTTATGATTTTTTTGAACCCGATCAGCTGTCATGCAGAAGGCAAAACAGTTCCGTGAGTAGTAAAATTGTGAAAAATTTATATTTATTCATATTAATTATTTTAGTATTTTATAAAATTATTTTTCAGATTAGGTTGCTTGATATTTTTATAAGTTTCTTTTAAATGTATTCATTTAGGTGAAATGGTCATTTAATATGATAAAATTAAAATTAAAATAAATAAACTCGATAAAAACCAAATGTGTCATAAAGATTGTGTCAAGTCACTTTATATTTTTATCTATTTTGGGTTTATATAATTTTTCAGATTTCATCTCTTAAGTGATTTTGGATGTCATGTTGTAGAGAAGAAGAAAACAATTTATTTAAAATATTTTCGTAAGAACTAAAATTCAAGAAAAATTCAAAAAGGTGAAAATTCAAAATAAGATTTATATTCCAAATTCATTTTCATAGTTGCTTACTTTGGGAGAAAAGATATTGCAACTTATACTTTTCCTAGGACTAGAATTCAAGATAATGAGGAAAACGGATGATTTTTAATTTAAAATCTTGATTCCAATTAAAACCATGGTTAGCAATTACTATTCATGAAGGGTGCGTTTGGTTGCTCGTATCAAGTAGTACATGTGTGAGATTGTTTAAAAAAAAAGTCATTCATATGTTTAGTTGCTTGAATGGAAACATTATATCCTGGATAGTGAAATATAAATTTAAAGAATATTATTTATAGATACTGAACCATTCTAATTACCCAAAATAATATAATCAAATGATACATAGCCATTCTATTCCATTCAACTATATTGCACCAACTAAACACATCCTAAGAGAGTACACAAATTATCTCCATTATGCATGGTAAAGACCAGACACCCAACGTATTCTCAGCACCGCAGGATGTCACGGGCCATCCGGCCATCCCCTACACCCAAAACCACAAATCCACGCTCTGCCGAGCCAGCACTTCCCTAGGTCGGCCAGGCTATGCAGATCGACCCATAAGCAGGGTTCTATAAAATCTAAACTACTAGCCAAATAAAAAAATTTAAAAAATTTGAAATTACTACAGTAATTTCTTTTGGCAAAATTTCACCAAATTTCGTTGAAATTTCATGAATTTTGATCAGATTTAGAACTTTTAGGGCTGGATTTGACCGGATTTGGTCCAATAACCCATAAGAAAATGATCTTCTATGAAAATTTGTTAAAAAATGAATTTTTGAGACATTTTAAAATTTTGGTAGAAACATCAGTAGATTTTTATAAAATTTTATAAGTTTGATAATGAGCTAAAAATTTTATGATATTATTTTGAGCAGTGTAGAATTATACATAAAATTGTTAGAATAATTTAAGTTCATTTGTTATCTTTAAAAATAAAAAATTGAATGAACATAATTGTGATACTCACCTTCTCAGAATTTAATAAATTTTCTTGAGTGTGATCATGATCTAAAATTTTTACGATAGGTTAAGAATTGCCTTAGTACCATTATATAAATTTTAAAAAAATTAATTTTTTTGTTCGCTCAATCAAATTTATGTATGCACTGAACTTCATTTGTTATATTATATTTTATAAATCAAAAAGAGAAAGAACATAAATGGTACTGTGTCTTGTAAGAATTTTATAAATTAACTGGAGGTTTATCATGATTCAAATTTTTTATGAGACATTAAGCATTTCCTTATAAACTTTTTGTAAAATTTTCAAAAATTTTAAACCTTTTTTGATTGCTAAAGCAAATCTATGTATTGATCATGAGGCTTTTATCAGACGTAACACTGTCAGAATTTTTAAACATTATTTAAGCATGATCATCATCTAAAACTTTTATATAACCATTAATACTATATTAGGACTATCCACAAAAATTTTCAAAATTTTATAACGTGGTTTACACAATTTTTCATTTCGTTCAAATTTGCCGATAAGCCTTTTAACAGGATAGTAACACTCTTTGAATTTTTAAAATTTATGACATTTTATCATTATCTGAAAATTTTATGAAAATATTATGGATATGTTAGGACCATCTACAAAAAATTCAAAATTTTATAACTTTGTTTGTTATAATTTTCATTCGGTTTAAACTTGTCGGTCAGCGTTTTATCAGGACAATACCAATGTTTGAATTTTTAAAAATTCCTCAAATTTGATAACCACCTGAAAATTTAATGAGAACATCTCTAATATGTCAGAAACCTTTAAAAAATTTTAAAATTTTTTGACATCATTTGAACTATTTTTCGATCAGTTAAAATCTACCAAAATTTCGGGCGAAATTTTGGATTTTAGGCTGAAATTTTGGAAATTTTGGTCAGAAAAATTCCAGATTTGAATTTTGATCAGATTTTATCCAAAATAATGAGATTACGCCAAAATTTTAAATTTCGATCACAGAGAAAATTTTATATGAAACGAAATTCGAAACCTGCCCACCGGCCGCAGCAGCCGCCAAGGGACCACAGCTCTTGCGTTTCTGTCCCGAGCGGCCAACGAAGCAGCGCCATTTTCTCGTATTTTATTTCCCCATCCCGACCTTGCCCTTCAGCGATCTCAAGAGCCTCCCCACGCCTCTCTTCCTCTGCCCCATTTGTCTTCCCCTTCGATTGCCCCTGATAAAACCCTCCTCTCCTCTCCGTCTCCCCTCATCTGTCCTGTCGCCAGCCCACCTCGTCTCCTCCGTAGGAAGCAGCGAGCGAGCGAGCGAGGAAGGGGAGTCCATGGCGCTCTCCTGCATGAGGTGCCCCGCGAGCGTCGCCGCCGCCCGTCGCGCCGCCGCGCCGCCCATGGCCACGCTCTCCTTCGCCAGTTGCAGCTTCGGGAGGTCGGCCGCCGCCGGGTGGCGCATCGACGCCGTCGCCGCGAAGGGAGGTGGGCTCATTTCTGTTCTTGTTCATGTTCTTGTTCGGTTATTTATGTTATTATTTATTTTCCGTCAGAAATTGAGGTGAGACGTTGTGTGTGCTATTTTTTGTTTTCCTGAGTTGAAGTCAGGGGCTTCTTCAATTGGAATTGCACACATATATGTCTTGGGTACAATTGAACATAGTTACCCGATGAGCCTGTTAGTGCATCCTGGATGCTTGAACTGGTTCGCCATTTATGCATTGCTTCCTTGTTGAGGGCGTGCAATCTAATACCTTACTGCCATCCTACCTTTGTGTTGGACAGTTACCAACTCATTATATGAAATAGGTCGAAAAAAATTGAAATCGTTTACTGGCTTTGGTAGATTCAGAGCTCGTAAATTCGATATCTATAATTTGTACCAATCCCCCAGTATCTTCTTCGAGTTAGTTATGCTCCATTTGCTCGTGCTTTTTGTTTAATTAGAATTATTTCTCAAATCCTCTTTACTTGCCCCATTTTGACTTCTTTAGGCCTATACACCTAAGAATTGTGAAAGTGTGATCCAAAATGGCATTTTGAGAATAGAGTGCATTAGGGGCAAAATGGACATGAGCAGTGTTTTGAATTATAATTACCGTATGTCATTCAAAAAAAAACTATTGCCAAATCTATCCTATGTCATGTTTTTACCGATTTTGAATAAGCAGATATGCCACGGTTTTACTTAGAAACCTTGATTCTATTATGTTTACTTATTATTATCTAAAGCACCCTAAAACTCGTGATCAACTAAACAAAAAAAGGCATAGTGGCAACTATTTTCACAATAAACACATGTACCTGATCACCATTACCACTATAGTCGTTGTAGCTGTAATAGCGAGTTCGTCTTGTAGCATGACATATTAATGTTGAAGCCCCGAAATGTCGCAACGCCACAATAGCCTGCAATATTAACATTGTTGTCTAGTTTTGTCAATAATAAATTAGAGCCTAGGATTGTAATAATTTTTTTCTGTTGGAACTGAACTTGTATCAAAGAAATTGTAACCTCCCATGGAACGACCCTGTTTGAGAAGACCAAGCAGCTTGTAAAGCCACTAACACCAGTGATGAGTTGATTGTTTGTTAATTTATGTATTCAGTAAAAGGTAGGTGATAATGCCATAGATAATTGAATATAATAGCGGGCCTGAGAATTGGAAATGTTTTGTATATTACTGTCATTACTTACTACTGTGCTGATTTTTTTATCTTTCCAATACTAATCTTATACATTACAACTAATGCATCACCCTGATAGAAATGCTTTGTTTTGCAGTTTGCAAAACCCCAGAGTAAATATATATTGTCTTCTTTTAAATTCATCTAAACCATCCAATGCATAGTGAGTATTTCATGTGATGACTCCTTGCTATTTAACTATGATACACAATGACTCTTTCTACTTATCTTACACTTAATCATTAGTGAAAGGTCCTATGGATGTTGGTGTGGAGAATGCTGGCACACCCGCTGCCCCATTGAAGGTGGAAAATGGCACACCTTCAGAAATCACTCTGGAGGAATCTGAAGACTTGAGTACTCTATCGAAAAAGGATCAGTCCACTGTTAGCATCACTGTAGTTGGAGCATCTGGTGACCTTGCCAAGAAGAAGATATTTCCTGCCCTTTTTGCTCTGTACTATGAAGATTGTCTTCCAAAGGTTTGTGTATATTTTTCTCAAACTTGTGATGAACTTTGCAGCAACTCTTTTTAAATCTAAACTAAAGTATTTTTCTTCTGTAGCATTTCACCATCTTTGGCTACGCACGGAGCAAGATGACAGATGCTGAATTGAGAAACATGGTTAGCAAAACACTGACTTGCAGAATAGATAAAAGGTACTTAACTAGGGATGACTTGTAACCATAACTTCTGACTATCCTTAAGTAAATGAAACTTTGTAGAGGCATGCATTTTCCAAAGTGGTGCTTGAAACTATTCTTTCTTTCCAGGAAAACTGTAGTGAGAAAATGGAAGAGTTTCTGAAAAGATGCTTCTACCATTCAGGCCAATATGATTCAGAGGAACATTTCATGGAGCTAGACAAGAAGCTAAAACAGCATGAGGTTTGTATGTGCATTTCAATTCAAAACAAGAATGAGCCATTGATTTTACTTCAGCCATGAGGTTACCATACTTCTATTTGTTTAGATTAGTACTTCATATAACCCGGTTTTCAGTGACATAAGCTTGCTATTTCTCTTGATCAGCATCATTTCATTTTACATCTCATTTCTGTATCAATATCTCAAAACTGCAGTACTTAAACATATAGTTTCTTGACCGTTCTTTTTTACTTTTGTGTTTTCATCTAGCTGAAACTGTAGTATCTCAAAACTCTACATACAAAAGTCCCTTGAGAAGGTCTGTACTGTAAACTTTTGGCACATCGAATGTACAGAGTGAGATGGAAAGATTTGATCTAACGTTTTGCATATATTCTATTACAAGTTTAAACCCTGTTTCTTGTAAACAACTAAAATAGCGTGCAAATTATGATACTACTAAATCTATTTCCATTCCAAGAAATTGACGATTTATAATCTGATCAAATTCCTGTTTTTATCTGCAGGATTCCAGAGTTTCGAACCGTCTTTTCTACTTGTCAATACCTCCTAATATATTCCTGGATGTCGTAAAGTGTGCAAGCAATTCAGCATCATCCGCCAATGGTCGGACAAGGGTAATTGTTGAGAAACCCTTTGGCCGGACTCGAGTCTTCTGCTGCTAACAAGAGGTCTGGGCAAGACTCGTAGAGGACCAAATCTTCGTGATACAAGCATCTATCGTTGTTCTAAAATCGCTTCTAGGCGCCGACTAATCGGCGCCAGGCGTTGGGCGACGACAACCCGCCTAGATTTGAAGGTAGTCGGCAGGCTAGGCGGATTCTCGCTTAGGGCGGTCAAAATCGGTCCAAGGCGGGCTAGTCAGCCTAGTCACGGCGCTTATTCGGCTGGCGCTGGCAGAAAGCGGCGATTAGGCGCCTAATTTGGAGAAGGAGGCGGCGACACGGGCTTACTGCGGCCGCCGCTTCCTTGTCGCTGCCGCTGCCGCTTCTTCGCGCCGCCGCTTCCTCGTCAGAGTCGCCACTTCTCTACCCAGATCCAAGAGCTTGCTTGCCGCCGCTTCCTCTACCTAAAACCGCTGCTTCCTCGTCGTGCCGCCGCTTCCTCTCGCCCCATCGCCACTTGCTTCCTCTCGATCACACGCGGCCTCGACCAGACCACCTTCCCGCCGGCCGGTCACCGCTAACGCCACCGGTCCCATCCTCCTCTCTTCCTCCTCCTCTCAAGACGCGACTCGAGCTCGTAGTGAGGTAGACAGGGAGCCGATCCCTTGTTTACCCTATTTGTTGGGCCTCGTTTTACAGCCTAATACTGTTTATATGAACAGTAATTCTTGCTTATTTTGTGTCTTTCAAACCGTGGCTCCAAATCACTCCCAACCAATTATTTAGTTATTTGCTTAATTGCTTCTATTACTATTAGCCCCTAGTAGTTTCTATTAGGCAGCTTCTATTGCTTCTATCTACTATTATATAGTATAGTGTGCCGCCTAGGACTAACCGCCTAGTTCCGATTAATCTCCGCTAATCCGCCTAGGCGCTAGGCTGTGGCTTGTCAGCCCGCCTAGCGCCTAGCGCTTCTTGAACATTGGCATCTATTGAAATTGTGAGAATTGGTAGATTTTTTTCTCGTATTGCTAACTTAACATATAATTTGCATTCCTTACCCTGTAAATGTCAAAGCAACCTGCCAATTGAAAAGGGAAATGATGCAATATCTTTACTATTATAAAAGAGGCAGTTGTTGGTGGTGGTGAGCCTGCCCTTCCCCTTCCTTCCACACCGACATGTGGGCTCAAGAGGGCAGCGACATCCCACTCGGTCCTTGTCCCGCCTTGCTCGCAGATTGCGTGTCTTTTTTCCAAACAAGTCCCCCAAGGCCTCAACATCGCCTCCCCTCACCCAAGCACAAGCATGAAAACAGGATGTAAAGCTCGCTTGAATTCTTGCTCTAGAGAGGAGAGGGAAAGGTGGTGCCGAGGAGCTCACCTGGGAGACCCAGATCTCGACAGTAACGCCGGCTATCGGCTGCACTTAGCTGAAGGTCGCAGATGGGCGATGGCCTTAGGAGGGGTGGTGTTGGAGAGCTCACTTGGGAAACCCAGATCTGGTAAGGCGCAACACCGGCCATCTGAAGCTCGGGAATGGCGGTGCATGGGATGGTGACGATAGGGTGTGGAGGAAGGGGGGGGGTAGTCTAGAGAGAGAGAGGTGGCATGTCGGCGGATGGCGGCGTGCCACGCAAAGTGAGTGGCAAGGCATTGGGTCGGCACACGAGAGAGAGAGGAGTTGTTGGGTGGGGAAAAGAAAGATAAGGGAGGAGAGGAAAATAAAGAAAGGGAGGAAAATGGAGAAAGAAAAGGGAAAGAAAAAGGAAAAATGGAAAAAGAGAAATTCTATAAATCTTAGGACTTTTGTCAGCACACTAAATTTCTAAGGTCTGTCCCTTCCTCCCACAATCCGACATGTGGGCACAATAGATCAGCGCCATCTCTCTCGAGTCCCGCTTAGCTCACATAGCAGCCAGATAGCAAAACCCTCTTGCCTTTTTTTTTCAATAGAAGATGTTTTTTAAGGTCAAACATGGCAGATTTATATTAGACTAAATAACAGTACATGATCCCCAAAATTACAAAGATAATGTGGAAGTAAAGAAAAATTACAATGGATCCATTCCAGATAAGTTTCTCAGCCTTTGGCACACATTGTTGCAAGGTAGACACAAGCTTCGACGGGGATGCAGTGAAAGGCCGACATGATCTGAGCTGTTCAACTGTTGTGGATGCCGGAAGTGAAGATGACAGCCAGCAAAACTTGATGAATATTGTGGGCAGGAGGCATAGCTCAATTGGAGACCGCTGTGCGCCCACCCACCACTTACTCCAACGGCCAACGAGGAAGCTAGAGCACTGAAGCCGCTGGACTTGCGTGAGGATGAGGTAAGTGGAGAGGATGGCGTCATGATAAATGATTTTGAAGTTGGACCGCCACCTCCAAGAATCTCAACAAAAGGCCCTAAAATGGCCAGATTCCGACAAGAAATCCAAGTAAACTTGTTGGGGAATGGGTTGCTTGAGCTCAAGATCTGGGAGAAAATTAGCAAAGGGTGGAGGGATAGAGGTGATAAACACCACGACGGTGATGAACGCTAAATGCACAATGGGAAAGAGCTTAGTTAGGGGGTTGGGGGAGCATGGCCAGCCGAGGATAAAACTGAGCGGAGGTGCTCACAAAGAAAGGAAAGAGAAAAAACCACTAGCTAGGATTAGTACTCCTATGAGGAACCAGTAGGGGTGGATCCCCCATTCCCCCTCTCCTCTCGCCGCCGGCAAGGTCGCCAGACGCATGAGGATGGGGAGGGGGGGGGGGGGCAGATCTGAAGATCGATGGGAAGGAAGGTGGGGTTGGAGGTAGGTGGAGAACGAGAGGGACAATAGTGTGTTCTATCCACTGAGTTTTTTTTTAATTTTTTTATACATCTATAGACGATGTTGTGCTGGAACTTTGAAGATATTTGAGTATCAACTATCAAGTTTTGGTCCAGGTCAAAGACATGCTCTTAACCTTTCAATGACAATACATGTATTGAATCACTACAAAGGCGATAATACTGATTTGGAAAGGTTGTTGGAGGGACATTTAGTTTTTGTATCTGATATGGTCAGTTGATGTCCATATTTCGCAGATGATTATTTATTACCAGGAACTTGAATCGAGCCCTACATTATGGAGAATTGGAGATGATGTCATTAATTTTAATTAAAAACAAAGTATGGATATGGGTTCACTGAATTGATTTTTCATTGTTCTTTTCTCTCGCTTCTGTTTATGGTGACGGGATTGCAAGGAGCAGGGATTATTAGATACACTATAAATTGCAACAAAATGCTACATATTAAATTTCTTTTGGACTTATTTGCGGTATCAATTATTTGAGATCCATGGCAACACACGGGCATTCGGCTAGTGATTCATAAGAATTTCAAGAGCATGAGATGCATGATAATTCTTTTCATGAGCGAGATACTTATGAATGCTGTGTTCCTTTCTATTTGTTATGCAGGATTGACCATTACTTAGGAAAGGAACTGGTGGAGAACTTGTCTGTCCTTCGCTTCTCCAATCTTGTTTTTGAGCCTCTGTGGTCAAGGCAATATATAAGGAATGTACAACTGATATTCTCAGAAGACTTTGGCACTGAAGGACGAGGAGGGTCTGATTTTGTTTATTCTTTTATGATACCATAATAGTTCCCTAGGATTGTCGCCACTTTATTGTTTAATTGCTCAGGTACTTTGATAGCTATGGTATTATCCGGGACATAATGCAGAATCATCTTCTTCAGATACTAGCCCTATTTGCAATGGAAACTCCTATTAGCTTGGAAGCAGAGGATATAAGAAATGAGAAGGTTTGTGCCTGTTCCTTTAGTAATTGTAAATTTAGGATTTAACAGATATTAGGTTACTGAAATAGATTTGTTCCTGTGCCATTCAAAATAATTTTTTTCTATGTTATACACCAATCTTGTTATTATGTTACAAGTCAAATGCATCGCCATTCATTGATCGTGTTATATTACTTCCATATATTTTTCCAGGTTAAAGTTTTGCGCCCATGAAGCCGTTGTAACTGGAAGATGTGGTAATAGGACAGTATAAAAGTCACACAAAGGGTGGTACTACATACCTTGGATACACTGATGATAAGACAGTGCCCAAGGATAGTCTGACTCCAACATTTGCTGCAGCTGCACTTTTCATAAATAACGCTAGATGGGATGGAGTTCCCTTTCTTATGAAGGCTGGGAAAGCTTTGCATACAAAACGGTATGTGTCCTTGGAAATAGTTATGAGTTCCCTTTCTTATGAAGGCTGGGAAAGATTTGAATACAAAACAGTATGTGTCCTTGAAAATAGTTATCCTTGCCATATGATACCAACACCTTCTGGTGAGTGCCAACACCTTGTAACATGGTAACTTTAGCCCATATATCAAGGGTCTGGTAAGTAGGGTTTCAAAAACGGTTTTTGAAAAAACCGCTTGAAAACCATCAGAAACCAAAGGGTTACGAAATAAAAAATTTTGAAAAAAATTGAAAACGGTTTTTGAGCGGTTTTTCAATGGTTTTCAAGCGGTTTTCAATGCATAAATTTTTTAAATTTTTTTGAATTAGACCGTTTACTGACGGTTTTGGATCTCGAATTGCAACGGTAAGGTTGGAAACCGCAGTTTTGACCGGTTTTCGCCGTTTTTGAAACCTCGCTGGTGAGAATGTTCAAACTACTATTCTGAAGGCACTTTTTCCTTCTTTCGTCGTCTGTGCCTTTTTTTTGTTTCTTTTGTTTTTTTAGTGTTATGCAATTAAACCAACTTGATAAAGCATGCTCTGTATATGTAAAACTGTTATCACAGAGTACATTTAATCTACTTTTAAGATAAAAATAAGAAGTAGATTGGAGTATGTTTCCTAATATTAATTGTGGGTTCATAACGCAAAATTATTTGTTCTGAAAATCTCTTTTTTGGGGTTACTTTTGTATGCCGAAGATCCTGACTCGTGTTCCAACATAAAAAATGAACTAATTTCAGAGCTGAGATTAGAGTACAGTTCCGACATGTTCCTGGTAACCTCTACAAGGGGAGTTTTGGGACCGATCTTGATAGGGCCACAAATGAGCTTGTGATACGTGTCCAACCTGATGAAGCTATCTACCTAAAGATTAACAACAAGGTTCCTGGTCTCGGCATGAGACTTGATAGAAGTAATTTGAATCTTCACTATGCAGCAAGGTAACATTATTTTTCCAGCAATTTTATCCAGAGGGGTGTATTTATTTTGAAGAATTGGAGTATTAGTTTTGATACTGTAGTAACTGTACCCAAAATGCTTCTTTCTTCATGCTAAGATAAGTAATTAGACAAAATTAGTAGCTCTAGTGTTTGGCTGTTTGCTACTTTGTTCTGTTTGTTTGTTTGTTTAGGGCTTTAGGTTGTTTTAATCTGTGGATCACCGATCCTTTGCAAAATTGTTGTACCGGTATCAGATACTTATCAGATATGGTGATCCTCTGCGATCCTTCCTAATACCGTATCGGGAATGATCAGTGAAATTCGGCATTTAAAATTAATAACAATAATCTCGATCCTTCTCCGATACTTCGTGATACTCCTCGATACATCCAGGCTAAAAACATAAAGTCAAGCCCAATCCAAATTCTCTGTCCTAACCCTAAAATATCTCATGCCACCCAGTCATCTCTTTTACCACTGACTTCCCTAAAATCTCTAGACCCAGTAGTCACTAATCTCCACCCAGTCGACTATCGACTATTACTAGCCGCCACCTTCTCTCCAGCCTCCACCAAGCCTACAGGCCACCACTGCCGCCTCTCCCTCTCCCTCTTCAGTCTCACTGCCGCCACCCCTCTACCTAGCCCAGCTAAGCCTTCTCCCTCCACAAGCCACCGTCGCCTTCCCTCCCTTCTCCTTCTACCGCCAACCCGCCACCCAGCCTGCTAATCGCCGCCGCCGCTGCTTTCTCTCTCCACACCCATCGCCACCTCCCTCTCTTCTCCTCCTACTGCTAGCTTGCCACCCAGCCTGCTAATTGCCGCTGTCGCCGTCTTCCCCCTCTACAATCTCGCCACCGCCTTCTCCCTTTGCAAGACACCATCACCTTCTTCCTCCACTGTCGCCTTCTCCCTCTTACAATTTTTTTTATTATTTAAACACATATATCCTCACCGTATCGCCGCATTCTTGTTTTTTTTTTGGGAAAATGCATATCGCTGTATCAGTATCGTGTATCGGTGATACATCGGTTGCCATTTTTTCCGCTTATAAAGCGGGACAAGTTTATGGGCTTCGTACTGTTGAAAAAGAATTCCATTCATTGGAATTTGAAAGACTAAAACAGAAGACCGAATCCATACTGGAGAGGCTTTGGGAGGTGCTAATGGAAATGTCAAATTACCGGAGGGACTCACTTTTGAGGGGATGGTAGAAAAATGCTTTTTAGAAGAAGATTCTCTTCACGAGAAGATTTTAATAGTTGTAACTATGAGTGGGAACATAACAACATATATTTCCGTTTGGCCGTGCTTAGGCTTTTTTCAGTCGGTCTTGTAAGTCAGCTGAAAGCTTTTTTTTGGAGAAACTGTATAAACTGCTTGATCTAACTCCATGAACAAGATAAACTTTTTAATTAAAAGGAGTAAATTAATCCAGAAATTATTTCAACTCTTTGTCGGTGCAAATTTTCCTCTTAACTCTTTAATGTAATCAGTTATGTTTGGTACGTGGTAACTGATAACAATTAAAGTATGCATTATTGTGAATCCAAATTGCAACATTGTGGAAGGGCTTTCTGCTTTGTCCATCGGAATGAGGTCCTTAGTGCTGAACTGCTGATGCTTTGAAGTGTAAACAATATTTTGATTTTTTTTCCATCAAATTTTTGCAATATTTTTCCTTGGAGATGTGGGATTTGGTCCGGCGCTCCTACTGTTTAGCTACTTAGCATGACACTTGTTTGGGTGATTTGCACCATAGTGATTGGAGACTTGTGGTGCCAATTTGAAGTCACATTTTCATAATATCTGAAAAGTGGCATGTTAGCCACAACATGCTGTGTTTTGGACTGTATTTCTATGGAGCATAAAATTAAGGGACCAAATTCAACTAAATTATGATCCTGAACCTATAAAATATAAATGCATAATGACCCTTGTTGGAAGAATCACTTACAAAATTATATGTAGTTAAGAACTCTGTAGCACCGACATGCTGTTTTGGTGCCATATCGGTGTCTGATACGTGTGCGACAGATACGACATCGATATGTCGTTCGACACATATTGGTCACGTGTTGGACAATTAGATAGCTAAAATAAATAATTTTATTGTTCGACACGTTTCGACATTTAATCGACACGTATCTGACACATATAATGACATAGTCTGGCCCATCTCAGCCACCTAAAGGGTAATCCTAGCCGCTCGAGAGGAGCAAAACACCAACATTGAGGCTCCATTGTGGAACCATATTAACCTTCTAGATAAGGGTGGTCTATCTAGAGGAAATGTGAAATGCAGTGCAAATTGCAAATATATTGGCACTAGTAGCCACTCTAGAGTTAAAGTGCACTTGATAAAAATTACTAATAGTGAGTGAAAGATATGTCTTAAGGTGATGGTACCCATTCTCTAGTTTACACTTTATATTATTTTAGTTTGATAAACACGTAGAAAAATGAAAAATGTAGTTAAAGTGCACTTGATAAAAATGTAGTTAATGTAGTTAATGCTGGTAGAGTGTGCTCGTGTGGCGTGTGGCTGGTAGAGTGTGCTAGTAGTTAATGCATGCATGTAAAGTGGGGACCTACCTCAGTTAATCCAAGCCATCAAGAGCAGATCCAAGGGCTCAGGATGAAAGTTTGCAAGTTTGCACCAAATCCTTGGTTTGCACTAAATATTTTCCTATATATATATATATATATATATATATATATATATATATATATATATATATATATATATATATATATATCATCTCTTCCTAATATGGGAAAAGTTCCTGGAAGGAGACGCTATCCACGCCACGCTCATACCATTCAAGCATTCCTGGCAAGGTGTGGCGTCGTTTTGAGTCGAGCCGAGGCCGGCCACTCAAAACAATTTTTTTTTATGTTTTGGTTCCTCAAAAATTTCGTAATAACTTTTTCGCGCTTTTGGTTCTTTTTTATAAATTACTTAATAGGTCCTTCGCGATTTTTATGGGGAAGATTTTTATGCTTAGGTCCTCGTATACCGCTTTCACGAAAAAAAACTCCGTTAAATTCAAATCGCGAACAAGCCCTTTTCTAATTTTTCAGATAGCGACAGTCCAAAACGTAACAATCGTGTCCTTGCTCCTTACATCTAGGTCCTTTCTCCGCTTTTCTCGGAAAAAATGTTTTTGTCACCGTAAATATGTGTGCAACTCTATCTCTAGACTTTTTTCCAACTCGATTTCCCATCTCGATCTCTCGATATTTTTAAAACATGTATTATTACTCTAGTGAACGCCAGAGAGTGTTAGACTTCGACAAAGGAAGGTTTTCATCTCTAATAATTTTTCACCATTTTCCTCTAGATAGATACTAGAAAAAACGTATTGACGCTTGGATCATTCCGACTGCTTTTACACGAAAAGGACCTTTCGATTTAGCGCAAATGCAGATGCACTTTTGTTTTTTCAACCGTTTCACGCGTTTTCTTGATGGTTTTTTTAAAAAAACGCCGACGGAAAAAAAAACCGAAATTTTTCTCGCAAAAAAAACAACACACACGGCGTATACGCCGCACAAACTATCCTAGTATATATTATTTAAGTATATATAGCTATGTTGTTGTGTTGGCATTTTTGGAAAAATGATGAATTCCATGTTGGTGTCATGTCGACGTATCTAACTATCTATGTTTGTGCATCATACATAGGTTAAGAATTGGGTGCACCAACTAATTGTAATTGTAGTAGAACTGGGTGTTGCAGATTAAGCTAAAGATTCGCAATGCATTTTGCCCAAAGAACTGTTAACTCCAAATCTCAGATGACATTGTTGTTATGCTTGAAACAGTTTATTTTCTCTGAATTGGTTGAAAGTAATCCACAAGTTGGAGGACAAAAACAAAGGGCTTATGCTTTCCTATCGAATTGGACATTAAGTTTGTTAAATGCTAGGCCAAATAGGCTCTTAGCTGTTAAAGTCCTAATAGTAAACTTGAAAGTTAAGTCTATCTTCTGCTTTGTCTTATAATATGTTTGTAGTCCTATTGTGCTGTTTAGTTGTTGCTATGATGTTTGGCCTAGGATGCTTCTGTCTGCAACCTCACTTAAGCATAATAGTGTATTAGCTAATCAATTCATCAAATCATGCTCATATTTTGCAGATTTCACTCTGCAGTCTGCTTGTCTGAAGTGATTTATCTTGTTACACTTAAATATGCATAATAAGTGTTCTATGAACTTGCCTTAGGTACTGAAGGAGATACCAGATGCTTACGAGAGGCTCTTGCTTGATGCCATAGAAGGAGAGCGAAGGCTTTTCATCCGCTCTGATGAGTTGGATGCCGCATGGGAGCTCTTCACTCCCCTTCTGAAGGAGTTGGAAGAGAAGCGGATTGCCCCTGAGCTATACCCTTACGGGAGCCGTGGACCTGTAGGCGCCCACTACCTTGCAGCAAAGTACAACGTCAGATGGGGTGACTTGAGCGCAGAGCACTACAGGGCATAATACACTGATGATTCTAGTTTCGCTATTGTTTTTCCCATTGCATTTCTGTAAGACTGCATGCCCAGTTAGTGGGACTGATGCAAGAAACAAATCAGAGTAAGGTGAGCAGTTGGCTTGGTTGCAAGGTTTGTATCCATTAGATTATGAATAGCTTTGTTGGCATAATATTACTAGCCTATCTCTAGTACTTAACAGAAGCTGTTGGTGCCCCCCCCCCTCCTCGTATAATCTTTGCACCGACATGTGGGTCGCCCGTTGCAGGATTCGTGCCTTTAAATCTCAGAAAACTTCATCGTGAAATAACATGCGCCTCCCGGAAACCCTCGTGTCTCGCCCCTCCAACGCGAAATCCCTCCTATTCTACATCTCGCCTACGACACCCTCTACGGTCTATACGACGCACCATTCTCGAATCTGGATCCCCTCACTCGAGTTCCAACTCCCTCTCGCTCTCGTGAGATTCACTAGCAAAAATATCCTCCGTTGCACCCCATATCACCTCTCCTTCCTCCGAAGGTGAGGGAAGTGGCGGCGACGACGCTTCCCATAGGCGAAGAACCGAGCCCACTTCTTTCAACAGATTTGGCAGATGCTCGAATCCAATCGGATATAATCGGTAGTGGTGCGGTTAAAATGAGGCATCAGGTGGTTGGTGGTGCATAGAGGTGGGCATCCGGGCCGTGCTTTTGTGGGCTGGCCCGAAGCACGGTGGCATGGCCCGTTCCAAAGTATGGCTTGGCACGAAGTAGGCCATGTCGGGCCGGCTTATTACTGTTCTTGGGCTCCTCCGGCTGCAGCTCCACCTCCCACCTCCCATTGGGTCACCATGGTGCACGCCTTGCCTCCCGCCACCAAGCATGCCGCCTCGGCCCTTCCACCTCCCGCCACCGAAAGCACGTCGCCTCGCCTCCCACCTCCCGTTGCGTTGTCGTGGTCGCTGCCTCGGCCTTTGCCATCTTCACTCTCCTCCTCTCACACCTCCCGCCACCCTGGATCCTCCGCCGTGGAGGTGCCCAGAGAGGAGGGAGCAGCTTGCGCCGTGGAGGAGCCTGGAGAGGAGGGAGGCGCCTGTACCGTGGAGGAGCGGAGAGGAGGCTGGTCATGGAGGAAGGCGCAGGGAAGCTGAGGCGGTAGGGAGGGGAGGAGGGAGGTGGATGGAGGGACCAACGGAGGTGGACTATGGTGTCGGTCGGCTCGGGCCTCGGGGGAAAAGGGGGCTCGAGAGAAAAAAGGGCTACCAGTGGGGGAAAAGGGAATGAGAAAAAGGGAGGGAAGGGGAAAAAAGACGGAAAAGGGGGAAGGGGGAAAATAGGTGAAGAAAAAGAGGAAAAGGGGGAAGGAGAAAGAAAAATACAGAGAAAATAAAATAAAATTGTAAAATTCAAGTAATTAAATAAAATTATAAACGCTTAAATATTTCAATTTTTGAAAAAGTTGCCTCACTCATATGGAAATCCGTCTTGACTGTTGCTCATCCCTCTCTAGCTCACTCTCTCTACCTTTCCTCGATCGACACTACTCATCTATCTCTCTCTCTCATTCTCTCCTCGACCGATGTTTAATTAATACTATGAATACAAGTATCACATTGTCACCTGAGTATTCATATAATTGCAGGCTTGTAGTGCCTGAAATGTTTGAACGAGACATTCATCGCTCATTGTTTCAATTATTTCACAAGTCACAACCTAGTAGGAGATGGGAAATGGCAAGGAGAAGAAGAAAAATTGAGGCCAAACCAAGATCATCTAGCTTCTGGATGGCTGAGCCGCTCTCAACTCGTCCACATTGAAGCTAAGACTGTCTAGCTTCTAGATGATCGAGCCGCTCTTAGCTCGCCCATGTTAAAGCTAGGACCGTATAGCTTTCCGAACAGAGCCTACAACATGCATGCTAGAGGTGGCACTCGCTCTTCTCTCTTTTCTCTCTACAACCAACAAGTTGGTAGACAAACTAGACCGAGAAGAGAGAGAGAGAGCATTAGGGTATGATCAGTGGTGTAGGGAACAGAAAAATAGAGAGGATGTTATTGCTAGTACGTTTCTTTGCGTTCATAGTGAATAACCGGTGTGACACCTCAAATACTACTAAAAAACTATACAACTAAGAATGATGCTAAAGAGTACTCACATTGAATTACAAATGAAAACACTAAGTATTATGAAGTACACGGCTTACCTAGGAGACCACTGCCTTATCCCCCATTCATCTCCAGGTCCTTTCTCTTGTTGCAATAGTGCAAATGGGCTGGGTTTGGGCTGGTACGGCACGAAGTAGCCACGAAGTGCAAATGGACCATACCTGGGCTTGCCGAATGTGAGCCAGGCTAGCACGGCATGGCACGGCGGGTATGACGGGCCGCGGGCGGCTCATACTGCTTTAAAGTACAAAGCACGATTGACCCATACACGGTCAGTTTACCGACGCCCACCTCTAAACTGGTGCACACGACGCTATCGAGCGGTTTGACCATGCTGCTACCTTGATACCCCCATAAAGCTCAAGCTCAAGGTCTTGCCTCCTTGAGAACTCCAATCAACGGAGCATTGGAGCGGACCTCCTTAGAGGTTTACCAACAGCTCGCTGAGGTCATGGCCTCCCTTCCTTTGACTGTTGTACATACAAACTCCTTGTATGGCACAAGTATGTCTATGGGCACTACTACAGAACAGGTCATCACTGCCGACTCGTCCACGCCATTACTGCCGATTATGGGAGCCGACAGTGATACTGTGGTTATCACTGCTGGCTCAGAACCGGTAGTGATAATAGATATCATGCCGGTTCATTATACAACCGGAAGTGATACTCGACTATCTCTGCTGGTTTACACTAGAACCCGGCAAGGATATTCGACTATCTCTGCCGGTTCACACTAGAACCCGACAGTGATATATGTATATCTCTGCCAGTTTATACCAAGAACTGATAGTGATATATGTATATCACTGCTGGTTCCTGGACGAACCGGCAGTGACAACCGGTGGAATTCTGGAAAATTTGTAGATGTATTTCATAGATTACTCTACCTATGTATAAAATTGTAGGTTCAAATTCAATACATATCAGGACTTACAAAAAAGAGAAAATTCTGAACAAGTTTCAACTCATGCTCCCATGTAGCCAGCATCCCCCTGGGAGCAATTATCATCGGACTACACAGTAGGAAAAGCTCAAGGTAAGATTGAACAAATGTGATTGCAAGTCGGGTCTTCCATGTCCTTGGGGCATGAGAAATCACATGACCACAAGCAAATATTGGTGTTCACGAAGGTGCTTCAAATTGCTCAATTGAAATTCCCCTGCCAACTTTGTCCACATGAACTCAAATCTACATGTTCCCTCACTCAAACACCGTACACTTTTTTATGAGCCACACAGCTGTTCTATCTTTTTTATGAGCCACATAACCTCAGGGTCAACTAGCTTGTCCAAGGTGAAGCCAAGTAAATTGGACAAATCTGTTGGCAAAGCCTCAAATGGCAGAAGAGTAGATTGGGCCGGTGACGGAGGAGCCGGAGATTGAGTTGCTGGTGAAACTGTCGGTTGGGCTGAAGTCCCTTGGAGATCGGCTAAAATACCAGCCACTTAGACTGAGGTCGTCGGCTGCATAGAAACAAATAAATTAGAGTTGGGAATGCAAATTCAAGAAGTGAAGCACAACACCAAGGTTACCTCAGCAAAAGCCGATGCGTGGGGCAAACTCTCGGTGCTTTGTTTTTTGCACCTCGGATTCTTTTTGGTGGGTATCTTGCTAGACTTGGGTTTTTCTGAAATCGGACAGCGAGGTCAGCAACAAGGAATGTAAGAGGAGGTATTCATCAGTTAAGAAAATACTTACTCGGCAGCTGTTCCTTCTCAATGTCCGATAGTGACGGACTTTGCACTCGGAGATTGCCTGAAGTATAACCAGTCAGGCTCGTCGACTGGTGTAGGATCGAGGATGCGCCTAAAGGGGGGGTGAATAGGCGTTTTACAAAATTAATCGCTCTTCTAAAACAATCGCTCTAAGCAACCCCTATGTCAAAACCTAATCAAAGATAATGTGGAAGCGATAAACTAGGTTTTGACAATTAAGGCCTAAATCAACTAGGCTTACTAGTGCACTAACTAAATTATGTCTCTATACTAGAATTGCTAAATTGAACAAACAATCAATACTAAACAATTCTAATTACAATCAAGCAATTGATAAATATACAATAAAGTAAATGCTTGAAGGTAAAAGAGACAACCGATATTTTTCAGGGTGTTCGGAGACTTACCGGTCTCCCTAGTCCACGCTTGAGGCTAGCCCAAACCCTTGGACCGGCTCCGCAATGAGCACCGCCCGATTCCACTAGATGTGGTTTTTCACGCCGTAGGCTCAACCCAAACCTTCACAAACTTCGCCGGGCTTCTCACAACCTTGAGAGCTCCAGCAAGACGATGCCCACGCCCTGCCTAGGAGTCGGCAACCTCCAAGAGTAACAAGTCGATCCTTCGCTCGAGCTTCATCGAGCACAACACATGTGCTCCCGGTGATCACCTAGTGCAACACATGCACCTAGGCCTCCCTCAAGTGCAACACATGCACAAGAGACTCTCAAACCACTACCCGATTTCAACACATGCAATTAGGGCTCACTCTTAAGCTCAAGAGGCAAATGGAGAAGAGCAACACATGCAAACAACTCCCACATAGCACCAACCTCCCGCCTAAGCCCCCAAGGGGTCTATTTATACCCCACCAAAGAAAATTAGCCGCTTGGGGGTAAAATCGTGCAAAATCAAGAATCCCAGACTACCGCCTCATAGGGCCGGCAGACGCCCTTAGCTCCAATCTGCCGGCTAATCGGTCATCTGACTGGACTACCGCCCTCGAGGGCGGTAGTATCGACTTTAAGGTACTACCGCTCCTCTAGCAGTAGAGTGTCACGAGCGAATGTGAAAAACCAAATGGCTCTGTTAACTGTGATTTATGTGATTATCGCCCATGCACAATGGGTAGTGCTTAGGCCAACAGGAGAAATCCAGAATTCAACTCCAAAATTCATTTCTCCAAAAACCAAACTTTATTCTTTGAGCCATATGATGATCATACACTCATGCAAAACATATTTGCACCAACTTAACCCATGCTCAAAGAATTTCAACCAAATTGCAAAAACACATTTTGCAATCAACTCAAGATCTATTTGCAAAACGTATTAAGCAAATCAAACTCGAGTTTATGAGATTAATCCCCCTAGCCATGTGAAGGTCAACACGAGACCCGGTCAACACGAGACCCAATCAACTTGCCAACACCCGTTGCAAGCCCTACTCACATGCTCTCGGGATTCCAGACTCATGAACCTCGGTTTATTCGCACAACGAACTTGCAAATAACGCAATAAACATCTTTCATGCTTAAACACTACTCTTTGTAACACATGCAAAAGTCTAGCTCCAAGCAACACCTAACTAAAGTGCATGAACTCTCTAATTTCAACACATGCAATTCTCTAGTTCCATGCAACACCAAATCGAGCTTCACATTAAAACCAAATCACATGTATGAGCTCTCTACTTGCAACACATGCAAGCCTCTAGCTCCATACAAACACTTAAACACCAAATCAAACATATGTGCTCTCTACTCACAACACATGCGAGCCTCTAGCACATACACAACCACAAAATCAAATCATGTTTGAGCTCTCTCCTTTTGCAACACATGCAAAACTTAGCTCCAAGCAACCACAATTTTAGAAAGATTGTTTTGTAAACGAAAATAAAACATGAAGTTTCAACAATTGCAACACATGCAAAAGTGAACTTCACGCAAAAGCCAACACATATAGCTTATCCTATTTGCAACACATGCAAATCAAAGCTTAATGCGAAAACCTAATGCATATACTCTTCTTCTTTGCAACACATGCAAATCCGAGCATAATGCAACAACAACTAAGCACAAGCTTAACCCATTCGCAACACATGCCAAATGGTTAGTCCTATGCAAAAACCAAATCCAAATAAGATTTGAGTTTGAGTGAACACGGGATTGAGATCATCAACACATGATGAAGCTCAAGCTAGGAGACAACCCCTCTTAATAGTACGACGATAAAAACTAGACTCAAAGACTATAAAGTCCTTAGCCTATCTAGTTATACCTTCGCCACCATACGCAAGCAATCCCCTTTGGGGTCTTTATGATCTTCATTCATATACTCCCCCGGGATCATCACTCGACTCTTCTTTATCTTCGGGATCTTCTCTTGACGCCCATCACCTTATGATGCTATCTTTATCCCATTCTCAATCATCCTTGGACTTAACCTAACTCAATCACAACTCATAATATAGTTAGTCCAAGATGCATGGTTGTCTCAATTATCTCTTGCACTCCATTAACACATAATGGATACCTTTAGATCAATTGAGCACAACCTAAATCAATTTGAATGATATAAATGTGTCTTAATTAAGTACAATAATGCAACACATGCTTCATTATACTTAAGAACTATTCATTTGTCCATAATTAATCAAGGAACACCATCAATACATGATGAAATGTTCTTTAATGATTAATAAGACAAATGAACTCAATTTAAATCTTTCATTTAAATTGATATGAGTATATATATTTACTACATAAGTTTTCATATACTCATGTTGATGAGAAGTAATGATCCATAATATGTGGACTATATGGAAATGACCATTACTCTAAATTATCAACTATAGAATAAACTCCACATGTATATGTGCATAAATATGATTGACTTGGAGATAATATGCACATATTCAATTTTGATTACTTGGAGTATATCCAATATTACCATGAGTATACTATGACTAGGCAATTCGAATATATACTCAAGGATTTAGTTCCTTTGTCTTGATCCTTATATGTGTCAATAAGAATTAGATCAATACAAAGAAACTTTCAAGTTAAACTACAAACTCCCCCTAAGTATGTGCATCCATGTAATATATGGATTGGAAAACATGATGCACATTTGTGGTTAGTATAATGGGGACATTCATACTTTAACTTGAATCCAAAGTATGCAAATTTAATGCTAGAAAGAATACGCATACATACCTTGGGTTTTTCATTTTTCATCCAAACATGAGACTGCTAGATATATGCTTAATAAAACATGTTAGTCTCATAAAGATTAGGTTTGTCATTAAACGCAGATTAAACATTAATTAACATCAATCACCAAAACCAAAGGCGCTTGAACTTACAACTGGTGTGGTCTCTTTCCTTTTAACCCACTCTCCGATGGGCCGTGGCGACTTTCTTTGCCAAGAGTAATACCCTACAAAAGGAGTAAGATGGTTAGTCGTCAAGATTGGGAGCCAAAGTCTAACATCGTAAAAGGATTTTTTGAAAAGCCGATACTCTATAGCTACCGACGAAGTTCAGATAACCTCGAGGAACTATCTCACTTGAGCCGTCTTACCGAAGAGACTACTATCGGCTCGTGAAAGTCAGGTAAAAATTTATCTATAATGGCTGATGGGGTACGATCCAAGTAAAGAGCCTCTGCCACAGACGACCACCAAATAGAAAATTGACCAGCTCAACGAGAGTTCAGGAAGAAATGTGGCAGATCGACGACTTGAAGTTCATCGGCTATCTCCAAGACTATTTCGGCTGCAATTGCATTCCTCACCCTAGCTCTAGGCTGAAGTCGATCAAGAAGCGGCAGGTAAGGGACTACTTGGCCAAAACCCAGTTGGCGTGCATAAACTGAGGGATGATAGAATTCGTATAAAGGCTGGAAGGTTCTGTTCCTAGAGTTTAAGTCGACGTGAAGAATGCAAGAGGAAATAAAAATCCGATACAGCTCTAATGTCGATTCTGGCATTGATGAACTATCAACATCTAGGTGAAGAAAAGAAGGCCATTGGAAATCGGTCACATCGCTGTAGGAGAAAAAGTCTCGCTGACCAAAGATCACGTTGTCCAAATTTAAGAAAAAAGACAAATATTTCTTCAAACTAGCAGGGGTAATTTTAGTGTCACCACTTGAGCACATTATAAGCCTCTCTCCGTGTGATCGGCTGGCTCTATACTGCGGAATGGTGTTCTCTGGATAGTCTTCGCGGGGGAAGGCTGAATCTTCCAATGGTTCGGAAATAAGTGATCGACTGAAAATACTATACAACCACAACTGGATAAATCATAATGGATCTCCGACATTGCCGACAACAAACTTGGCAAACCAGAGAAAAGTCGACTTCTAATGACGTGTATCATCTGAAAGATGGCGCCCAGAAGCATTTTTTTAAGGGCAAGCCGACGGCCTTCTACTAGTTGCTCCGCCACCAGCTGATAGACTTGTGTTGGCCCGAGGGATGCACCGCAAAAAAGGAATCTCTCCAACCAAAGGTTCAGAAAGGCTGTATGCTCTTCATCCGGTACCATCCCGTTCACCTTGTTGTTGTGTTGATATACTTTGACCATCCTTCGCTTCTTGGATCGGATTAATTTGTATTTGGGTTTACCACTGAAACACTACACCATAACACAAATATAGCGATGCACTTCGCCGGAAATAATATGTGATCGACAACATACCGTCTCGGCTTGCAGAATTTAAGCAATGACTATCTGGCTTGTAATACATATTTCAAAGGTTCCATCGGTTCTGCTTCGGTAATTATATATGTATTAAGGACTAATTGTCTGTCGGTAAATATCATGTTTTAGGGTCAAATTGTCTGTCGGTAAAGATGTTATGACTGATTATGTGTCGGCAAATATGATCGAAAAGAGCGCAAAGAAAAATTCGCTACGGGAGATGAAAGGGCCGCCGCTGCTAGGTTTTCATCCCACGCCTCTCTTCTCAACTTTTTCCCCAAATCGCGCCTTCGTTGACTCCAAGACGCCGCTCGCGCCCCAAATCCCTAAATCCCACCTCGCCTCCCGCTGCGCCGCCGCCATCCCCGCCGCCCCCACGCCCCCGCCACCGCCTGTCCGCTTCCCCCGCCGCCCACGCCGCCCACGCTGCCACGCCTCCCTCATCTGCCGCTTCCACGCTGGCCGCTTCCGCCGCCGCCGCCATCACGACGGCTCCCCACATCCGCCGCATTTAACTCAATCACCGAGGGGAGGAGGTGCATGAATCTTGGTAGGGTCTGCTACGAGCTCGCAGATCTCCGGAAGTTGCTCGGCCGGAAGCTAATGTGCCTTGAGAAGATACGGCCGACCGGCATGTCAGGAGGAAGAAGGTGCATCATTCGATCCGCAATGCGCTACCGCTTCCTAAAACCATGGCGAAACCGGCACTGCGAAGAACATGATGTCGCCAGTGAGTGGTTTTGTTGAACTGAATGTTTTTGCTACCACATTCGTGATAGCCTTTCTTGCTATCAGATCACTACCATTTTGCATATGATTTGGACAAGATAAGCTAGCCCTACCGGTGCATGATAATCAAGTTTGATAAATTTATCTAGGCCGATTTCGATATCATCGCAAGCAACATCACGGCCAAGGAACATGGTGCACAAGTATTCGTCTAAACAACAACTCACAGACGAGGGCAAAGTCTCAACTACCTCACCAAACCATGTCTTAATACTGATCGACAATAATGCAAGTCTCTCAATCACACACACACACACAAAAAACTCATATGGGTCAATAGGATAACAACTCACGAATCCATGTGCATGGCTTCGAGGTCCCATGCGTGTTAATATTGTACCCACCGAATGCTAAACACTATATTGATCGTGACGACGCGTAGATTTTGTTCGATTTTGGTCCCATAATTTTTTTCCTGAATTAAGCACACGCTGAGTAAATGCTCAATGTCCTATGTAATTTTTGCTCTTGTCAGCGCCTAAGATTTATTTTTGGATATTTGTGGTCATCAAGACAAAAGGAGATAATTGCGCTTAAATGACGGTCCCTTGTCGCTGGCTTTTGGATCGCCACTTCATCGGGCCATATCGCTACCATTTTGCATCTTATGAGACTCGTGTCCCATTGCCAATGCCGCTTGATCAAGTGCCACCGATCCTCGCAACTTCATTAGACGTGGTATCTTTGGGGCAATGGAGCGCCACTAAATCAGAATGTCATTCGCGGTAGTTGCATCGGGCCCTAGAAGATACTTTAGGGCATGTATGTTTTAACCTCTTAAATCTGATCTTTCAAGAAATTGGGACACAAAAGAGTGAAATGTTGCTTTTCTTTCTCGCAAAAGAAAACCTAATCGATCTTAAAGCAAATTGAGGGATGATTTATAGGTGCCATTAATAATTGCATTTACTTTATCTGCATGCTTCTCTTCTTTTGGGAAACCAAAAGAAGGTATTGCTTGAAGGAAAGCATTGTATATCTTAAATAAATCGGTAGACATTTAATATGTGGCCACATATTAAAAGTCGCTTCGCTTTTTCTCATGATAGGTTAAACAGAATAAAAACACATGTAGTTCTATATCAAACAATATCAAATAGAACTTACTAAACCGCCACATGATTTGTTTTGTTCTCAACAACACAAGAA
Source organism: Guadua angustifolia (assembly GCA_036346375.1). NCBI lineage: Eukaryota > Viridiplantae > Streptophyta > Magnoliopsida > Poales > Poaceae > Guadua > Guadua angustifolia. The sequence goes on from JAYEVE010000746.1 coordinate 88,299, forward strand.
TATGTTCTTTTTTAAAGAGCAAAGTCAGGAAATATGTAAAGTTCACTCGAATGAAAAAGAAAGTTTCTCACATATGCCTCAGATTTAGAAATGAAAGCATTAACCCTCTCACTCCATACTTGTTAAAGGTAGTAATGTAATAGTATGTGTGTGTAAAGGAGATTACTAACTTATTTACTTTTGAGTTGATGCAATATTTTTAGTTGGCTCCATATTGATGTGCAACATGTAACGCTTAACAAGAGCTATCTTATGGTTATTATTTTCCTAGTTAAGGTTGATTCTTCTTCCTTGTTAGGATCAAGAGGATGGCATGCACACCGCAAACCATTTGACCTAGCATCTCAATAACAACAACATTAGCGATTTCTGACTTCTTTGAAGAGTGTCCTAATAGGTAATGTACTCCTTTCTCATCGACCTTTCTTATTATGTTGTTACCATCCTATAAAATTGATGTGGGTATGAAACGACATTACAGCTTGCAATACCGATTGTATTGTCAAAAGAAATACAAGAAATTTATTCTTTACAAAGACAAGAACTACGCTTCGAACAAATACCTACAATTATCTAGGCAACAAAAGATGCCACTTTATTAAGTCGACAATTGTACAAGAGAAAAGAATTGTCGACTTCATTCCTATCTTGAAGATTTCACCGATCTATACAAGAACAAATTCTAGCCGATTCCACTACCACCGATTTGGGAATGCTTCCCTGTAGTTCATATCTTCATTTTCGAGGCAAATCGTCTGTCAACAAATAGAATTTTTCGAGGCAAAACGTCGTGGGCAAATAGAATTTTCGAGGCAAAATGTCTGTCCGGCAAATAGCATTTTCTCGAGGCAAAACGTCTGTCCGGCAAAGATTTGTCTCTTAGAAGATTGTCTGCTCGGTAAAGATTTGTCTCGGTAAAAGTGTAGTATCGTGGACAAATCGTCGTCGGTAATGTTTTGTCTATCGGCAAAGGTCTTTAACGACGTGTCTTTCCTCGACAGATCATCCGCTCGGTAAAGGATTTACCGACAGCACCGATCGATGTTATATATGCCCTTTGCCGACAGACATGCTGTCGTTATATTTGAGTCATGGTGTAGTGAAAGCCGATATCTGATCTCCATCAGGCCTAAGGCAGCATAGCTCGGCTTCATCCAGGAGAGTTGGGGCAATTGGACCAGGGCGGAAAAGAAAAGCATTGAAAGTATCTGACCAAAAGTAGCATGCCGTGGCCACCAAGGGCTCATTGGCTTCTGGGTTGGCTAAGCATAACGGGAGACACTCGGCTATGCCCATTCTCTCCCACTCTGATTTCTTCTAGGCCGATACTTTGATATACCAACTTCTCCATCCTTTTAGTGCTGTCGGCCAAGCCCTAAAACTTTTACCCATTCTTCTACATTATAACCTTTAGCCGACAAGGGAAGCCTCGGGATTTCCTCATTAATTACCGTATCGGCATCTAAATTCCTTACCGATCCTAGGTAATATTGATCATTACTTTCTGGGATCGGGATAAGTACCTTGGAGGAATCCATTCAGCTGACTTGAGAATTGAAAGCCTGGTCGCAAGAGCAAAGGAAGTCGATTACAGATGGTTCGGGAGCTCGAGAGCGTGAAAATGACCGGGGGGTCCCGCATATTTATAGCACGATGAAAAGTTAAAATGGCGGGAAAGGATTTCGAAGCTACATGCGCAGTTAAAACGCACTGAGATTTTTACGGCGCAATTAATGCAGTAGTTACTGGAGTAATTCTTCAAAGCCGATAAATGAAGAAGCCGATAAATTTTTGAAAGACAACAAGTTATCTTCCAAAAATGGGGGCATATGTTTGCACCAGATTTTGGAAAGTATAAAGCAAATCAGCAGATCCGCAGGAGTTTGGATAATGCACGGCGAATATTTAGAAATAAGAAATCAATTAGGAAACCTTAGCCGACTCGGACTATGTTATCATAACAGAATAGGACTTGGATCGACTGATGGGTATATAAGGCGAACCTAGAATATTCGAAGAGGGCATCTACAGCAAAAATCACATCTGTCAGTTTTTATTTTTCTTTAGCTTTTAGTCTTGTAATACTTTCGTTTGTAAGTCGATCTCGATCAATAAAGTTGCGCATCGCCGATTGTTGGTCGTCTTCGATTTCTTCAGGTCTGATTTGTTCTGTTTTGTTGCGCATCACCTTTTCAGAGCTAATCTGCCTTTACCTTCTGATTAGCCTTGATCGGCTGATTCTTTTACCTTTTGATCGGCCCTCGGCTGATTCAAATTTAGCCGATTATTCTCTGATATCGGCTTGGAGCGAATTTTACGACTTTTTCCTTATCGATTGCAGGGTCAAATCAATTGGCACTCTCGAACCCAGTGTTCGTTTGGTGTGTTGCAATCAAAAACCCTACTTCACGTTTTTGGTGTCAACAGCGGGCCACACATCTACATGGCAAGACTTTTTAAAGTTTATAGTTTTAAATGATATAACTTATATGTTTGAGAATATATTAACGTATTTTATAGGCTATTTAAATTTTTATGATATCGTAAATATTAGAAATGACAATAGAAACTTGAAGGAAAATTCAATTTGAGAACGTAATTGAATTATAAGTTTTGATGGAAGAAAATCATTGACCATAATAAAAACATGGTAACTCTTCATCTTGCATAGATCATGTAGCTATATATCCATATTCTTTCTCGATCAGTAACTCTTGTTTCAAAATATATAAAGCACATGTACCTCTATTTAATCTCAAGCAATACACTAATTATTTTATATGGTATTAGAGTATATTTCTCACATATACACCGATGTATCATGAGTGATTTACTTTGAATTTATTTTTCTCATATGCTGACTGCCCCACCAAACCCTCTATCTTTCATATTTTCTTGATCACCCCACAACTTTTCTACTTCAACCTCCGATAGCAATCCCAATTCTTAATCAATCCCTCTTAGCCGCTACCATTTTTAATGCAATACTCTACCATGTAGCTACCATTTTTAATGCAATACTATACCACGTAGCTATCTTCTATTTCTATCCAATTATTACTTAATGCCGAACATGCATACATGTACAACTATCACTTATCCCTACCAGGAACACCTACCATGTTCTCACCAGTGGCCCTAAGCCTATTCCATACAGTAATATCATCTCTACTACGAACTTTTTGCTCCTTATTTCAATTCATACGAATTCATTCATGCATATACACATAGGGCATGTTATACATGCTTGATTTCTGCTTGTCCCATATTAGTCGTTTCTTTTATTCGACGTTGTCCAACTCAATGATGTTGCTTCCTCACTAACCTAATAGATCTATATCGTATGTATTCAGTTTTTTTTTATCGTACTTGACATTATCTCTTTCTTTTGATCATATGGAAACCAAATTGTTATTCTTTTATTCCCAATTTTAGTTTTTTAGTTTATAATTCCATAAAGTCCAACTATAATTTTTATTATGAATTTTAGTTTTACATTGAATTTCATATGAAAATCAAATTGTTAATTTTTCTAATAGATTGCTAATTATCTTTTAATTTTTATTTCAATTTGTATGTTATTGGATCATGCATGACACGTAGTTTTTTATATAGTTTTAGGTTAGAATTATATATAAATTCAATTGGTATTTTTTATTTTATTTTTATTCTAAATTTAAGCTATTTAGGATTTTACTATGGAGTTCGATGTAAATCAAATTGCAAATTTTATTTTTAATCCCAAATTTTAGTTTTAGGTTGAGATTCAGTATACAAATTAAGTTACTAATTTTCAATTTGTTATTGTTCCAAATTTTATTTTTATTTTAATATTCGTATGGAAATCAAATTACTAATTTTCTTTTACTTTGTACTATGAAATTTAGTTTTCTTATTGTGCCTTACGAGGACTCTTTTTTTCCATCATATAGAAATCAAATGGCTATTTTTATTTTTATTCTTAATTTTAGTTTTTAGGTTAGAATTATTATAAAAAAATACAACTACTAATTTTTATTTCAAATTTCGTTTTATTTTCATTTTAGTACTAAAATCAAATAACTAATTATCTTTTATTTTTATCCTAATTTTTATTGTTCTTTACATTGATTCTTTCTTTTAGTTGTACGAAAATCAATTTTCTAATTTTATTTTATTTTAATTCTGAATTCAGTTATTTTTGTATCGTAAAGAACACAAACTCTTTTTTAATCTAAACCGTTATAATCTGGACCTACCATGATCAATTGTGTAAATTTTTCTTTTTTTCTTCGATTAATGTGGAAATTTCTAGCATTGAGAGCGAACATAGTGGCTTCTTTTGCTTCTAATTTAATATTATAATAGATATATTTATAAACCAAAAAAATTATAATGTTATGTAAATACTTTTCAAGAGAAATTTGTACACATGACTTTCATGTATCTAATTTAAATATTTAAAAGATTTTAACAGATCGCACCTAGATCCAAAATAATAACTATTTGTGACCGGATGCGCATGCGGTTACCTGGGCGATCCCGAGCGCTACTGGTTTCGTCGGTGAGCCGCCATTAAGGCGCCTCGGGTATTTGCTCTGGGTCTGAGCGGGGGAGACGGCGATGGCGTAGCGTCTAGACGCGAAAAGATGATGGGAGCGTCACAGATGGATGAAAGGGCCTACGCCATCCCCAATCTCGCGGCCGCCATGGTTGGATGTGCAAGGTTATCTTGGACAAGTGGGAGGAACAAGAAGAAACTGTACCTCGAATAGATTTCTTTGGCTCTGAGCTGCTTTTAGGCTGGCCGGTCCTGAAATTTTAGTGCCCTGGCGTAGAGCAACAAACCTTTATTGGTTTATTTCACACAAGTTATAAAGTGTTTATCTTAAGAAATATTTATACATGCTAATCACAATTTTTAAATCAAAAGGACATCAAAGATGCCCCAGCCCACTTTTTATGAAACTGAGTTTAAACGCTTTTGCATCGCCGCCATAATCACAAAGAAACAACATCACCTCTAAAGTCACAAAATACTCAAAAGACAGCTAGGCTCAAGCGATTGTAACAAGACATCCACACCTCTCCGAGAACAACACACCGCCACCAAACAAAAACAACCATACTACTCCCAGAAGCAACGGAACTCTAGCTCGCCAACAAACCAAAGCACCAGAAACGATCAATCAATTAGATTACTGATGAAGAGACCGCGGGCCTTCAATTCCAACAGATTGCTTTCCTCCCGAGCCCCACTTGTCGCCACTTTTGCCCCTGTATGGGCTAGGCCCCCATCGCCAACATAAGTGGTGAACAAAGTTTGATCTCTAGTTCCTTGCAAAACTGATCCATCTTAACCACCATAACGTCTTTGTACAACGGCCTCCAATCTTCAAAGGCAGATAGCATTTTCTCCAAATTGTTTTGACACTTATCCAAAGACTTGACAAAGAAAATCAAGTTATTTCTAACATTCCAAAGGCTCCATAGAGCAGCAGCACAAATCGAATTCAACACAGCATTTTTCTTATTACTGACCCAAAAACGAGCCACCGACTCATAATTATAACCAATATTCAACTCAAAAAAATTACCAATCAAACTCCAGACACTTTTCGCAATCACACACTCAAAGAAAAGATGCATCACAGACTCAGGCTCATCACAAAAACTGCAATAGGATCCTTTGTTCAATCCTCTCTTCATGAGATTATCTTTAGTCATGAGCTAATCACAATTTGTATGTAGCTGAAAGAAAATTTGAGTCTTTCTGAAGGAAAAAACAATGCAATACTGATTGTGCGCTAATTTATCAATTATAATACTACGCCGTGAAAATTTTACTACTAAAAAGATATGTGAATATGTAGAGTTAAAAATGGAAGGGCGTTGACTTGTGCTCAACAAATAAACTAGCTACAAGGAGTAAATGAAGGCCCGCATCCATTAACTAATTAACTACGTACAAGGAGTAGATATAAGTGGAGAGGGTCGTGTTGATTTTCTACTTATTTTTTTTCTTCGCATTGTGATAGTGTTTACGCGGCCAAACAATCGGCATAGTTAGGTTTGTTTAGACTTCTGTTTGCACCAAAATTTAGTAAAGTACGGTCAAATTGTTAGGTTTAAGACCAAGAGATATTTTAACTGATATCGAACATGAAAAAAGGTTTAAGTATGGATTCACTACAGGAAACGAGCTCTGTGTCCTCGGCCGAAACATTTTTATTGTCGGTAAAATGGCCGACGACACAAATGTTAGCAGTATCGACGGCTTCAATGAAAACCGACGACAAATATACGCCAAGCAGGGCGGTGTCGTCGGCCTCACTCAACCCGCCGATATGGAGCACGAGATGTCTCGTTGGTCTCTCTACCCGCCGATATAGAGCGCCAGTTGTGTCGTCGGCCCTACTAACCCCGCCGACACAGGCACTCCGCCCCAAACGAGAAGTATCGGCACGCGATGAAATTTCAATTTTAGATCCCACCAACACAAGCTGTGTCGGCGGCTACAACAAACGCGCCGACACAGGCATCCGCCATGTGGGACCAACCTGCAGGATGCTCAGGCCCACCAGTGGCACGAAGACTTTTTGTCGTCGGGAGAGAAACAGCCGACGACAAAAATTAGTCTATGTCGACGGGACAACGCTTATTTACACGACACATATAAAATTTTTCGACGGCTTTATTTTAGTCGATTTACAATAGTAATTCCAGATTAATTCAGAAAACCTATTTGAAAATGTTTTTGTTGTTTTTAAAATTAAGAAAAATTAAATAGAGCTTTTAGAATAGTTGTTAGGCAACATACATCTATATGACATGTAATTTTTTATTATTTAATTAATTGGTATGTTACGGCGCTGTGTGTATGTGTCTCCGTACGTTACCTCGAGTACTTTGAGTTGAACCTTGTGACGATCCAACGCAGACCAATTGAAAGAGCGAGGAATGACTTGGAATAGGCTGTGCATGTTGTAAAACCTTTAAGTGACCGTAGAAATGTTTCGCTCGACCGGTCATATGCTACAAAAGTATCAAGAAGAATGTATGGTGGTGGCGACTCACACTCTCCTTGAGTTTTCGTAAGAATTTGTTGTGACGATGAAATGCTTAAGGCTTAAAGAAGAGCGAGCAATCACCGAATAGGTTGTGCATGTTCTAGGAATCTTAAATTGGCCTTAAAATGTCTCATTGAACGCTTTTGGTAGGCTTTAATATCATGAATGTTTTGCGGGGCTTTAATATCTTGTGAATGGGACCGGTGTCATGTGGTATTGATATAGCCGCCGACACAGTGTGACCAATGTCGTCGGTTCTCTCATAACCGCGACACTACATTGTCTCTCTCGATCAGGCCCATGCATGCTATGTACGAGGGACCTGTGATCGTGTCCGCGACCTTGTTAGCCGTCGACACTATCTTGGCTATCTGACAGTAGGCCCGTGTCTGTGTCGGCGGCCTAAGTGTGGCCGACGACACAGGTCGGCCGTTATCACCCCGTGCGCGAACTTGACTCTCTGTCTCTCTCTTTCGCCATTTCTCTCTTCGCCGTGATTTTCTCCTCTCCACTGCTACGGCCGCCCTGCCCCGTCCGCCCTCCACCGGCGCTTCCACCCACGGCCCCCGCCTCCCGGCGCCTCCACCTACCTCACACACTACTCACGGCCTGCGCCCCCGGATCCTCGGCCGCGCCTCCCACGCCCGGCCAGCCCGGCCACGCCCGGCCGCCCGCCCGCCTCGCCCACCGACGCCCACCCGCCTTTGCCGGCCCGCCTGGCCGCCCGCGCCCGCCTTGCCCGCCCACCATCCGGCCGCCACCCGCCCATCGTCCGGCTGCCCGCCCATCCGAACGCTTTTTGTCAAATTGCACCCATTCCTACAAGCTCATCTCGCTTACAATAAGGGTATATACGATTTCTTCGCTTCAATCTAATTTGCTCTTGTAATTTTGTGGCTACAACATACCGTAATTTTGTGGCGTTTGTATGCCGTGAGATACCGCGAGGTAGGTAAGCTACTGCTGCGATAGCTCTCAATGTATGGGAGTTGCCGCCGCTTCGCAATGAACAATACTAGCTAGACCCGTCGGACGTTGTTTCGTGTTATCGACTAGTGCCGATGGACTATTATGGCATGCGTACACGCATAACTCGCTCGATCGATCGACACATATATCATGCACGCGACGCATCGACGTACACATATTGCCAATGCTTGTTACTTTAACTACACCCATTGATCTATCAGATAGATTAAGTTCTTGCAGCTTATATGTTTGAATGTATGACTACAGCTTGAAATTAATAGTTTTTTATTTCAATGTATGTGCATAGATGCATATATAGATCTAGCTTGCAAATGCTCATAAGAGTGTGCCAATGAATTAATTAAAGTATGTATTGATGGCCAAGGTATGTAACAAAGATGCATAATATGAACCTTAATACGGTTTTGGATATGTGTCTTCTGCGTCAATGCTCATGCAAGGTGTCAATGACACGTGGTATTAATGTTAATCAAGTCTTTGGGTATTAGTTGCTATATGTGGTTGTTATTATATTAAATACTGTCTTTTGTCTGCTGAGTGGATGTCCTAGTTTTAGGGGAGGTGCTGCCGAAATTTCTAATAAATTTGTAATAATTTCAGTAACGTCAACCGAGCCAGAGTTAAACCCGTTCGGCGGCATGCATATTTTCGTAAGGAGCTCAGACGGTGATTCGTTGAGTTCCATTACTAAAAGTGTTGCGCTCTCGAGTGTCCACGTTTTGGACAGCCCACGGATGTCTGCGCTGAGCATGAAGATGTGGTCGTGACACGAGGTGTACAGTTGGGAATCCGGCGGTATTTCCTTGTCGCTCTCCTAGTGCATAACATAAGTGGTACGCGCACGTGCCGTTGCACTCGGAGAACAACGGGTTATCTTCTTACGAATTCCGACCCGAGCACCCTCGTGCCACAACCACCGTACTTAAGCCCACATCAGTGGGTGGGTAAGCCCTCCTATTTAGCAAGGCTTAAACTGTCTAAATCTGAAATTTGGATGCATGCATTGACGTTATGTAGTAAGCGATCTTTGGATGGAAGATCGGCGGTGGATGTACGATGGTTGGATGAAGTCTGGGAGACACACGGACGAGTGGATCGAGAAGGCTAGAGCATTCGTGGATGATGCTTTCTCAAGATTCCCCGACCCTAATGCGGCAATGTCGTGTGGTGTCCTTGCGCCATGCGTGCTAACACCAGAAGAGGACCAAGAAGGATATTAGCCATCACCTATGTAGGCATGGCTTCAAACCAAATTACTTTGTATGGGTAGCTCATGGCAGAGGAAGCATCTAGCGCCCGTGTGTGGCCTCGGATTTTGAAGAGGGCTACGACGAAGTCGAAGTTGATAGATTAGACGAGCTCACGGATGATGTGGCTCAAGGCCACGATCTCTCCCGAGGAAGAGTCCGAGCCACTTGTCAACAATTCGAGAAGCTCCTTGATTCTCGCCAAGTTGTCAGCCGCATGAGCATACCGATGTGGATCAGATTTCAAAGTTGTCACGCCTAATGGCGGTGAAGACTAAGTACAACCTGTCACCAATTGCTTCAACGACCTTTGCAAATTGTCGGATAGCTCCTTCCGAGTGGACACAAGATGACTCCGAATCTTTACGAGTGAAGAAGCTTTTTCGCGTGTTAGGCATGTCATGCGAGAGGATAGACTATTGCCCAAAGTTCTCGCATGCTTTATTGGAAGACCGATTCGGGCCGACTCACCGAAGCATTGTAATGAGAGTTGGTACGAGGAAGTTAAATGCACTGAACGTGAAATGAGACAGACGATGGTGGCCTGTAAAACATTCTGCTTTCTTTCCGATCACTCAATGTCCGCAGCTACCAGACATGTCCAAGGCCACGGCGAGACACATGAGGTGGCACAAAGAGGGCAAGCGAGAAAGGAGGGCGTGATGATTCATCCGTCCGATGCAGAAGCTTGGAGGCACTTTGACCAACAACACTCTGAATTTGCGGCGGAGCCTAGGAATGTGCGTATAGGCCTCTCGACTGACGGGTTCACACCATTCAATATGATGGCGCACCCGTACTCGTGCTGGCCGGTGTTCGCAATCCCGTACAACCTGCCACCTCAACTCTACTTGAAAGAAGAGTACATATTTCTTTCTGTTATAATACCTGGACCTAAGTCTCCTGGAAAAAACTTAGATCTATTCATGCAACCTCCGTAGAAGAGCCGACCGACTGTGGACTAAAGGAGTCTTAACACATGATAGCTACAAGGGAAGAACTTTAGGATGCGTGCGATACCGTGGTCAATACACGATTTTCCGCCAGATGGCATATTCTCGGGGTGGAGCACGATGGAAAGTTGTCATGCCCTATATGCTCAAGAATAATCGATGCTTTCTAATCGAAAAATGGGGGTAAGTCTGTTGGTTCGATTGTCACCATTGTTTTCTCGGAGCCAAGCACCCATTTAGGAATCAAAAAGGCATTTCGCAAAGACAAGGCTGTGAAGAAGGGGCCACCCGAACGCTTTCAAGTGCGTGATATCATCGATCGGCATGACGATCTAGCGGATATCGGGTATGTGAAAGACTATGGTGAGGAGCACCATTGACTCATAAGTGCAGCATCTACAACCTTCCTTAGGCAAAAGACCCGGCTACCTCACAACATCGACTTGATGTATCAAGAGAAAAATATATGCTTGAGTCGATCGTGAACACAAACCGACATCCCACGTAAGACTAAAGATAACAAGAAAGCACGCTCGATCAAGGCTCGATATGTGATCGCCGGACATGAACCTCGATGAGAATGGGAGGAAACCTAGGGCAAAATTCTACCTTACATGTGGGCAAATAAAGCAGATTCTTAATTGGATTAAAGAAAAGGTTAAATTCCTAGATGGTTATGCGGCGAACCTTCGACATGCCGTTAGTATAGAGCAATGCAAGTTAAATGGGATGAATGCCCACGACTACAAAGTCTTCATAGAGCGTCTGCTTCGGTGTGTGGCGTGGATATGTTGACGATGATATATGGATCATTTTGGCGAGCTTAGCTTCTTCTATCGAGAGCTCTGCAAAAAAGAGATATCCAGATCGAGGATGGAGGAATTGGAGAAGGACATTGTCGTGCTTGTGACAAAGCTCGAGAAGATTTATGTCCCCGGTTTTTCAATTGCATGCAACATCTATCGTTCATCTCGCCATATGAAGCAAAAGTTGGGGGCCGCACAATTTAGGTGGATGTATGCTTTGAGCGCATGATGAAAAGTCTTAGAGCGAAGGTGAAGAACAAAGCACGAGTCGAAGGCAAGATTGTCAAGCTTGGTGATTCAGAGATAGCCTACTTCACGGACAAATACTTTGACAAAAAACAAGGTCCATGTGCCACAACCAAGGTATAAGAAGGCATGTCGCTAAGTACTTCCAACTTGGAGGTGTTCCATGACCAAGTCGGATGCAATATCCAAAAAGCACCACACGTGACTTGGACGCTTGGCGGAAAAGGATTTGATTCATTGTGTGTGTGCGACAACATGGATGAAATGAAGGTGTACATCGAGTAAGTCAATAAATGTCTGAAATAAGTCATAAATACGTACTTATGAAATAAATGTCTGAAATAAATATTAAATCTTGTAGTCAATTTATTCAAGAAGAGTGGGAAGGATCAGGTGAACCTTCTGGCGAACAAATTGACAATCTGAAACGGCGAGGCCGTGGACAAGGCCGTCCAAACTTTCTAACCTGGTTTCATTACCACGTAACCTTCTTCCTCTGATACAAGTTCACTTAATTTACAAATGTGTGGCATTTATTACTTAATGAATTTTGTCTCGAATGCTTGTGCAAAGGTCAAAGACACCACAACAGGCACAACGATCTCGACAAATGTCACGTGGATGCACCAGTAGAATTAAGGTCCATGGATACTATGATTGCCATGGATATCGATTTCGATCCGGCGGTTGAGTCACTCGCCCAATGCAACTACGGTGAAGCAGCGGCGTCGGAGTTATGTCACCGATGACTCGTGGTCCGGACATAGAGTACTATGGGATCATCGTGGATATTGTAGAAATTTCAGTATGAAGGCAACAAAGATCTCTCGCTCGTGCTCTTTTCATTGCAGATGGTTCCATCCAACTAGTGGGTGCGGCGACTCCAAAACTAGGACTAGTGGAGATCAATCATAAGAAGTCAGATCAAAAGCCCGACGTGTTCATTACGCCTTAACAGTCGAGCTGGTGTTCTATCTCGCCAGACGCCCACCCAAATTACAAAAGTTGGTGGATTGTACATAAATGTCTTCCACAGGTAGATTGCCCGATCTCACGGAAGACGACTACGATTCTCACCTGTGACGTGGAGGTATTCCAAGAACAAGAGTTACCAGAGAGTCAAGACGCCGATATTGGTGATGGGCTAGATAATATTTTGGGATCAAGATACCCATCTCATGTAGAAGGAGAAGAAGAGGAGGAAAGGGTAGAGGAAGAGGCAGAGAAGAGGCAGAGGCAAGAGGAAGAGGAAGCCAAGATTTTAAGCTATTTAATTTTATAGGTTTAATTTTATATATTTTATGTCATTTAATTTTATATACATTTATATTTTATTCGCTTCAATTAATATCAATGTACTTTATGTCATTTAATTTTATATACATTTATATTTTATTCGTTTCAATTAATATCAATGTACTTTATGTCATTTAATTTAATTTGTGCAGGATGGCTCTGGTTACGAAGAAGTTGGCTTCAAAATTGAAGAAGGTCTTCGGGAAGGGGGGCATGAGGAGTGCAGACCAGGGCAGCTCACCCCAGTACGACGCTTCCCAGGAGGAAGAGGAGGAGGAGGAGGAGGAGGTGGAGGAGGTGGACGACGATGAGCTTGTTGGGGTTCTTGGCATCGTGCACTTGAGGAGGGGATGAGGATCGGGACGAGGACCGAGTCCATGGGAGTCTGTTGGTACCGAGTCGGGGTGCCTCCGCTCGAGCTCAAGGATTCAAGAAGAGTCGGGCGGAATAAATTGCCAAAAGCCCCCATAGATCCAAATGATAGGATCTTGATAGTTGTTTCTAGCGGCGAAGGTATGTGCTACAAATTTCGATGTCTTTTATTGCTAACCACAAACTTGCTAACTACTTGTTATGAATTCTTCATGCAAGTGGCTTGGTTTGCCTCAACAAGGGTAAGGCGAGGCCGGCCACTTGCTAGGGGTGATCTTGAGCGGCTCTACCCGGGCGCAGTGGGCGAGGTGGTGCTCGGCCTGTGACTAGATGGAGCGACTACTCGCTCGTGGAGGACGACCAGGAGGCACTTTGTCGCGGATCATTGCATAGCCGAAGTTAAGGTAAGTTGTCATTTCTATTAATGTTTTCGTGTTTATAGCTTCACGTGTTTGTTTCGTTTGAGCGAGGTATCGGCTTGCCCGACGCATCCCAGATCTACTATCATGCTTGTCGCCTGCATGCTCGACACAATGGCGGCAAAGACGGTCGAGGGCGCCATCGAGTTATGCCACGGACGCGTGATGAAGCACTACAAGACGCACGGGATGAAGATCTCGAGGGCACATGCCTTGCAGCAGCACCTCGGCGAAGGAGTACCGCTTGGCGCCCCGGATTTGGATGGACAAGTGTCCCTGCGCACCGAGGAATCTCTCGCAAGATGTGGGCATCGAAGGAGTGGATCGAGAGGTCCAAGAGGAACAGGGGAATCGAGAAGCCAACCCCGAGATCTGTGACCTACCTAGGTGGGACGAGGCATGGGTCACCTAGCCGCGATATCGTAAGTATACTAAGTACAACTCTAGCATTCTTGTCAATTCAGGTTTTCATTTCACATTTGAAATTGAGCCGCAGGAGTTTCATACGGGACTTGATCTCGATGAGTTCACCGTGTGACGCTTGAGCACACACGCCCCATGTCCGGCCTCGTGATGACGAACCACCGATGCCCCGGCTGCCCAGAGAAGATTGTAAGTGACTTTCTCTTTTCGCTACTTCTACAGCATCGCAATTGTGGCCGAGCTAATCCACTTCATATCTTATTTGTTTCGCAGATACATACTGGTGCAGCCATGAAGGAGAAGCATGGTGCCGATCAGGACCACTTGACCATGCCGGTCGACCCTCGGTCATCTCGACCGATTCAGCCTTGGGAGGAGTCACAGCAGCTCGGCTTCATGGACTCGGTGGTGGCGCCCGACTGCAGACAGGGCCAAGTCAGACCACGCCGACAAGAGCCGCCTCTTCCGCCAGTGCACAGCTGGAAGCCCAGGCGAAGTTGATCGCAGAGTTGCAGCAGCAGAGGCAGGCGGATGAGCAGCGGAGGCAGGCGGAGCGAGAGGAGGATAGGAGGCGGTACGAGGCCCTCCAGAGTCAGAACCTCTGGATGTACAACTATTTCCAGGTAATTAAGATTGTATACGTAGCTACGTTGTACTTACACGTTTCAGATGCTAACATATCATATCCACAGTCATTGCAGGGGGCGGGACCCTCCGCCACCGCAGATGCCACCTCCGCCACCGTTCTTCACACGACGCCGACGGGGTAATGCATTTTGTTCGATTTTCATTAACTATTCATACAAGTACACAAATGCACAAAAGTTTTGAAATTGTGGTTTCCTCTAATCTTGCAGTGTCCGCCTCGTCGCTACCGCTCTGCGATTTAATGCTCCAAGCAGGAGGTGATTCCATGGCACTAGATCACCGCGAGATCAATTAAATCGACGACGTGTTTGCCGATCCTTTTGCTTCGCTCGCAATCTTAGTTAGTTATTGCTTTTGCTGGTTCATAGAAGTTCTAAGCTTGCCATTTTGGATGGACGATGTAAATGAACCATTAATGCACCCTTTAGATTGATGTTCGCATTAATCGTACTAAGAGAATTTGCTAGTTGTGGTATTGTTGTGCTTGGTTGGCACTCCTAATTTGCTTTATGTTGTTATCATATCAACTGTTGTCTTTTGTCTCTGGAGTGGATGTCCTAGTTTTAGGGAAGTCTTTGCTGAAATTTTTACTCTTTAAATGCATTACAATCTTTTAACAAATGGAAATTGCTTTAGGTTGAGTCAAATATGGTGTTTTAGTTTGTAATGAACATAGCTAGGAATCTTAGTGGGATGAGGAATGTGTCAAGAAACAAGAACCATGACTTTGAATCTTGGTGTGTTCAACATGGAAAGAAGGAGCATGGCTACTGAACCAAAAGCGTGATGGAAATATTGATTATCACAATCTATTTTGTGATCAATTGTGAATTGTATTGGTGAATGTGAATATGGTAATGTGTGTGAAATTATATGTTGTGATTGTTACTGGGCAATCTGGGATATAAAACTACTCGAATGGGGTTTTTGGAGTTAAAATTGGATTTTTTAAATTTCGAAGATTTTTTATTTTGACAACTTTGTGTCATCGGCTATAGACCATGCCGACGACACAAGATAGCCCCCAGCTCGACATCGGTTACGGGTCCGGTGAGAATGCGTCCGTGGTCGGCTTTAGACCATGCCGACGACAAAAAGATAGCCCCAGCTGATTCTAGCACTTGGGTCCGAAGGGATGCGTGGTCGCGGCCTTAGTCCAAACCGATGACAGATGACCCATCTGTCGTCGCTTTAGACCATGCCGACGATAAAAGATAGCCCCAGCCGATTCTCGCACGGCGGGTGGGAAGGGTGCTGTGGTCGCCGACCTTAGTCAGCAACTCGACACACGATGACCCATCTGTTTGCAGCTTTAGTTTAGCGACGCGACCACAGATGTCCCATCTCAGACGGCAGAGTTTAGCTGCTTCGACGCACAAAATCTGGGTGTCGGGCGGCCCCGATGCCATCGTGGTCGCCGGGATTTACGATAGTCATCGACATAGGCGGTTGTGTCGCCGACCAGGTCGGGACTTGTGTCGCTTGGCCGACGACAAAGCTCGTGGTCGACGGTTTTGGTACTGTTGGTCGCGGTGAAAGCCGAGGACAAAGGAGCAAGATCCCCTGTGGTGATTGTGATCGATATTTATCTAAAAACAGAGAAATATCATGTCAGAGTTGAGGCCGATACGGATCATGCTTTAGATTCTCTTAGTAGTCTATGTAATTTAGATTCTCTTGTAATCTATTTGATTAATAGAGTTGCGCATCACCGATAGTTAATCGCCTTCTATTACGCCAATCAAATTTGATTTTCCCCGATCTTATTACGCGTCATCTTTTTTGAAAAAGATCTAGCTTTATCATGTGATTAGCCCTAATCTATACTTACCATTACAATAGATTTGACCAGCTTTGTGGCCATTCAGATCTAAGCCGATTATTTCTCTAGAATGGCTTTGAGCGAATTTTTGGTTTATCTTACTGATTGTAGAATCAAATCGGTTGTCATGCCTTAATCAATTGAACTCAATGTTTGTCCGGTGTGTTGTGGCTGATAAACCTTACGTCAAGTTTTTTTGACACCAACAGCTCCAAAAACATTTCTAGCTCTGCCACTGATAGGAGGGAGTTTGCCTTTAAATTCATCGGTTATTCTGTTAATTTATAGGAAAAGAAGCGACGACGTCACACGCCACAGCGAGGAATACTATAGTGCAATCATCGTAGGGGTTGTTTGATTGGCTGCATACACACGATTTATATTAATAGATACTGAGTAATCTTACTTTTTTTTCTCATGTTTGATTGACCGATCTGATTTTAAACTTAGCTCTGCAGATGCAAGATTCGCTCCACAGCCTGGCTCTGGGGAAACGACCAAAACTGGCTTTTCTATTGGTACAACGATGTTAGCTTTGTGTTCCACGTGAAATGGCCCACTGGTCGGCGACCCGCACTGCACCACACAGCATGTATCGCTAGTTGTGCATGAAGTTATTAGGCAATATGCCATCTATTTTTTTTGCTAATATCTTTTTATTATTATCTCTGATCATCAAACCGATTTTACTTACATGTTCCTGATATTTTTTCGAACAAAACTAGACCACACTTGCCATATAAAATTCAAAAGATTTAATTTTTTGTTTTTCAATTTTATTGTTTTTTTGGAATTTACTAAAAAATTTAAACGACACCCAAATTGAATGAAACCAAAAAAAAATAGAACCATAGGTTCAAATACTACATGCTGAAAAAAATTCATATTTTTAAAATTTATTTATCACTCTTTTGAATTTGGTCCATCTCACTTTTCTTTTGGCAACCAAACACCATTTCTATGTATTTTCTTGTATTTATTCAGCCTGACTCTTAATAACCAGATTGAGTTGAGAAGACAACCAAACACCATGAAATGATCATGCTATCGGCAGGACGATCTCTCAAGATTTGCACTAGTTACCAATCGCGGCGAGCGTGGGGCATGCATGGGAGCTAGTGCACGCCCCGCCTAGGATCTAACACGGCTCGGCCGGCCACCCCAGCCGAGGCTCGTCATGAGCCGTGCTCATTCCCCGTCCATCCTTTGCTTGGAAGGTACGGGAGGAAGGGAAGAAAAGAGCCGATTTGCCAATTGGCGCGGTGAACCGCGAAAAGAAGAGAAAGCGCGCATGCACGGCCGGCGGTTGGGCAGCGGGCAGATGCATGGGGCCTCGGCTCCGCTCCTTTCGCCCTTTTCCTCGCGTGAACAGCGGCGAGTTCACGTGCGTCTCGGTGAGACGGATGGTGCGCGGGCGTAGCCTGCGTAGGCAACAGCTGGGAGCAGATGGGCCTTGTTCTTTTATCTTTTTTCGCGCGAATTGGAGCTGCTCGATCGCGGCCGGGCGGTCGCCTCTTTTTGTTCTTGCGTGCTCTGCTGCGTTTAAACCTCCATACTGATGAGCAATGGTGCCGGTTGTTTGTTGTGTAGTAATGACCTAATGATACCGTGCTAAGACTAGGGGCGGACCCATCAGTATGGCAGGTTGGGCTGCTGCCCCACCTACAATTTATAAGGCCTTTTATATCCATATATGTATATACTGCATAGCTAAGCCCAGGGTTGGAAGTTGGAACGGCTTCCGCTGCCTATTTGGATTTTGGAAGTTGGAACGTTGCACCGAAGTTGCCGTCCCAGAGGTACGTAAGCGCGCCGTCGCTCAATCGGCCCAAAGCAGGTTGAGGCCCACCGCCCACGCCGTGAATCACAAGCCAGCGCCAAATGGACATCGGGGGAGGGACTGCCGGCCTGGGCATGGGGAGTTTTTTTGCATGATCCACCAAAGCGTTAATTATTTTTTACCCCTGTCCACAGGTGTGCATGGTGTTAATTGCGCTGGGATATTGGATAGTATCCAATGGATACCCCAGGCCCAATTAATGACCCCTGCAAGCACTGTCTATTTGGATTTTGAAAGTCGAAGCATTGCACTGAAGTAAGAAGCCAAGAACCGTTTCGCTTTGTTCGCCGCACCGCCGAGGGCCGCTGTCGTCTGCGTCGAAAGCTGCGCCAAGAGTAGTTCTGCTTACCTAACGAGTAGTCGACTAGTTGTTGAGCAGTCATGGTAAGTTCTATTTACTACTTTACTTATCATTTGACATTTGCTGATGCCTGATAAAAGTATTTGTTGGATGAGTAGATTAGCATTTGAAGTTAGCATTTGTTGGATGAGCTGCCCCACCTATAATTTCTTCCTGGGTCCGCCACTGGCAAAGACTACACATCATGATCAGCTAAATACAGAGCTTTATGGGATGTTGCTATATGCTGTCGGTATGAAAGGTCCAGCCTTTACCCGGGCGAGTATTGCGTGACAATATAGCATCCTCGAAATTTTGTTCCTGTAAAAGATTGCACGAATTGTATGCTTTTCCTTCGAAGATAAGCACAAGTCTAAAAGCAGGTACAGTGAAACATGGTGAACCCAGCTGAAATAATCGAAATTACCGTATGCCTAGAGTCCTGTCCCGAGTAATGGTATTTTAGCTCTTCGACGTGCGCGAGTGTTTCATACAACGGTGAGGCAGTTTGGTAAATAAGCTTTTCGTCAATCATGAGTTGTAGACTAGCAGGCAGCTCTCCATTGTTGATGTTACGATTTTAAGTCTATCGCTACAGAGCACAGGGGTAAAATATGGCACAATCATGGCTTCTCAAACAGAAAAGAAGAAGCCCGACACAGCGCTTGATGCTAGTAACAACAATTCTATCAGTTCAGATTGCAATTCAGTTTTAACTAGCACTCTTTTTTTTCTTTTCTTGTACACAACTCTTCTCTCAATTTCTCCTTTATGTATTCGCAAAAAAAAATCCTTTATGGGTTCTCTCAACTTACCATTTCCTTTTCTTTTTTCTTTTTTTTTCAATTTTAATCATTTTAGTTTCGTTAATGATCGAGTAATGGCGTACAGTTATTCCACGCGAACAGAATGCCGCGTCCCTTTATCATAATCAAGATTGTTGAGGAATCTCGCTATCGAGTAGTCCGGAGTTCCCGACAATACAATATTTAAGGAGAACGGACAGGAAAAAGGACACACAGAATAGGGGGGGACAGCTCTCTTCTTTATTGAATGAATAACTATACAGGAGGGGGGACCCCAGCCCCATATATATAGCCTGTAATCTAGGGTTTCGGCAAAGGGAGCAATATGGGCCTTCATAGGCTGTTAGGGTTTCTTAACACTCCCCCTTGGGCCCTTTGCCGCGAGATGCATGTCTCATCAAAACTCCAGAAAAACCCAGTGGAAAAAAATACTTGGAGAAAGAGTACATAACATACGCTTGCTGTGTTGCACGAATTGCCTCAGTAAAACCTTATGTAAGAAAACTTCCGTGAAAAACTTACTAAGGAAAAAGAGTACAATTTACCCAAATTGCAATGTTTCATCTTCAAGATCATGTTGGGTACTCAAACTTCAAGTTCAAGATTTATGTAGGAGTATGTGAAATATCCCCTCCTGAAATCTGCACTTCTCTAAGTCTCATCATCCCAATTCCTTTAACGCACCTTTCAAAAGTAGATGCTAAGAGTGACTTAGTGAATAAATCTGCAAGATTTTCACATGACTTAGTATGCAATACCTTAATCTCGTTCATCTTATGCAATTCATGAGCATAGAAAAACTTGGGGTTGATATGCTTCGTGAGATTGGTTTCACATATCCCATCTGCACTTGGGCAACACAAGCTGCTGCATTATCTTCATAGATGATCGTGGCAGTCTGTTCCATGTTCAAACCACATAACTTCTGGATGTGGTGAACCATTCTTCGAAGCTATGCACATTCACAGGAGGCTTCAAACAAGACAATGATTTCCGAGTGGTTTGTCGACGTCGAGACAAGAGTCTGCTTAAACGACTTCCAGGAAACTGCTATTCCTCCACAAAGGAAAATATACCCCGTTTGAGACTTTCCAGTATGCAGGTCCGATAAGTACCCAACATCGGCATAGCCAACCGAACTTAGTTCATTCATATTTCTATAGAATAGGCCGAGGTCCTTGCTTCCTTGTAGGTAACAGAAGATGTCCTTAACCCCTTTCCAATGCTTTTTGGTGGGTTCTGCGCTGTACCGAGATAGCAGATTCATGGCAAACGCAATGTCTGGCCTGGTGCTATTTGCAAGATACATGAGCGCTCCAATTGCACTCAGATATGGGAATTCCGCTCCCAGGACTTCCTCCCCCTCTTCTCTAGACCTGTATGGATCTTGGTCTGCTTGGAGTGACCTTCTGACCATTGGGGTCTTTGTAGGACATGACTTCTCAAAATCAAACCTTTCCAACACTTTCTGTGTGTAGGCTGATTGATGTACCAAGATTCCTCTTTGGACGTGTTCAAGCTGCAAGCCTAAACAAAATTTAGTTTTACCCAAATCTTTCATTTCAAACTCTAGACTTCAAGTATGAGCATGCCTCTTCAATTTCTTCATCCGTTCCAATGATATTCAAGTCATCTACATAGACGGAGATTATTCAGAACCCGTTCGGGGATCGCTGTATAAATACGCATGGACAATCTTCGTTGTTCGTGTAGCTTTTCTTGCAGAGAAAGTCACTCAAGTGATTGTAGCACATTCTTCCTAACTGCTTTAGCCCATACAGCGATTTCTCCAATTTCACACTGTACAGGTTTCTGTTTGCTCTATCTTGATTCGGGATAGGTATACCTTCTGGTACTTTCATGTATATCTCCAAATCCAAATTTCCATACAGATATGCTGTGACAACATCCATTAGCTTCATTTTCAACTTCAAGTTGACTGCCATTGAGATCAAGTATCTAAAGGTAATTCCTAATATGACCGGAGAATAGGTTTCTTCATAATCAACCCTAGGATGTTGAGTTAAACCTTGAGCAACGAGTCTTGCCTTGTATATTACAATTTCATTGTTTTCATTCCTCTTTCGAACAAAAATCCATTTGTGACCTACGGGGTTTATATGGGGAGGCGTGCGGCACACTAGCCCAAACACCTCTCTTTTGTTCAAAGAGACTAACTCTGCGGTGATTGGCTTCTTCCATTCTTCCCAATCTAGCCTTTTCTTGCACTCTACGAGTGATGCAGGCTCGAGATCATGATCAATGATCGAGGCAATCTTCTTTGCAAAGTATGCATCAACGCCGTTGTTGCTCTATTCAGGGATTCTCCTGTTATTACAAAATTTATGGTCATTTTGTCGTGGGGTGCTTCATGCACTTCTACTTGCTTTTCACTGCTATTTCCCGTCACAGGAGCAAGTTCCTTTAGCTTTTCATTGCCCATGTGTGCGCACATATTGTTTCCGGCGGCTTCTTGCAATGGAAGATTCAAATCTGGAATTGCCTTTTTCAGAGGTTTTCTTTCAAATACCAGTCTCAACTGCTCCCTTTCTTTCCTTGGGGCATCTTTGTGAATGGTTGTGGTAAGTCCTCTTGCCCGCTTTTCTCCGACGCCTCCGGGTACTTTGGGTTTGAGAAGCGATTTTTCCTTTTCCTTTGAGGCCTCTAAACAGATGAGGATACCTTCGCTTTCTTTTGGTACTTCCACCCTCTCTGGTGCATTTCTTGCGGTACATGCAACTTAATCACGCCTTTCGCATCACAAAATGATCAGCAAATCATTCGCTAAGTTTTGCAAATCAATTATCTTCTGGACTTCTTAATTTGCTTCATTAGTGTGCAGGTCATGCGCGGGGATCCCAGTGGAATGCCATATGATTTCTCGGCATTTTTCATCCAAAGATTGATTTTCTCCCCCTAAGGACGGGAAACAGTCCTCGTCAAAGATACAATCAGCGAATCGGGCTGTATGCAAGTCTCCAGTCATGGGTTCCAAATACTTGATTATGGATGCACTTTCATAACCAATGTATATCCCAAACTTGCGGAGAGGGCCCATTGCAGTCCACTGTGGGGGCAGTATAGGTACATATATCATACATCCAAACTTTCTGAGATGGGAAATCTTCGGGATGACCCCTTGCACTAGTTGCATAGGCGAATGGATGTTGTAGGCCGATGGTTTGAAATTGATGAGACCTGCTGCGTGCAAGACTGCGTGTCCCCAACAGGTGTTGGGCAAGTTACAACTCTGTAAGAGTGGTCTAATGAATTTGATCCTCTTTATTAGTGTTGTAGCTAGTCCATTTTGCGTATGGACGCAAGCGGTGTGAGTGCTTAACTTTTATTCCTCATATCGTCTCAATAATCATCAAATGCCTTTGAAGTAAATTCACCGGCATTGTCCATTCGAATGGACTTCACACGATGATCAGAGAATGCATTCTTAATTCTGATGATCTGCGAGATCAGCTTTGCAAATGCATGGTTTCTGGTTGACAGCAAGTATACATGCGACCATTTCGAGGAAGCATCTATAAGCACCATAAAATATCGAAATGGCCCTGATAAGGACTGAATCGGGCCGCAAATATCCCCTTGGATATGTTCCAGGAATGCAGAGATTTCACTTTGCACTTTCATAATGGAGGGTCTAGTTATTAATTTCCCGATGGCACATGCAGGGCACACAAAATCTTCATGATTCGAAAAATTATTAACATTAATACCATGACCCTGTGAGTTGTTCACTATATTTCTCATCATTCTAAGAGAGTTGTTCATTATATTTCTCATCATTCTAAGACCAGGATGGCCTAATCTACAATGCCACAAAGAAAATAATTCAAAGCTTCTAAAAACAGTCTTCAAAGATGTATACACTTCGGGTGCATGAATTTTCGTGTAGTACAACCCAGATTTATATGAGGGACATTTTTCTAATATCATTTTTCCACATACCGCGTGCTTCACGATGCATAAGTATTCTTTTCCATTTTCTTCATTGGTTTCTACGTGAAACCCATTGGCACGGATGTCTTTGAAACTTAAAAGAGTGCGTTGATTCAGGATACAAAAGGGCTTCTTCAATTACCAAAGTTGTACCCATTGGCAATATAATTGTGACTCTTTCAGAACCTATTATATAAGAATGGCTTTCTGCGATTGTAGTAATTCTTCCAGCGTTCTTTGTGATCGATTGGAAGTATTTGGACTCTCTTAGGATGTATTTGTTGTGCCACTATTGTCGGTGTTTCGTATAACCGGCAAGTAAATTCGTAAGTATAGGGGATCGCGCGTTCCCTCTCCTCGAATGGTTAGACCAAAAAAGTCTCAGATTTATACTGGTTCGGGCTGAATGTCCCTACTTCCAGTTCATGGTGGCGGTTTGAATTGCCCTGAGCTCGGGGAGCAAACAGAGATTACAAATGGAGACTAAGGACAGGCCCTTAGCACTCGCTCGGGAATAAGAAGTTGGGAGGGTCTTCCTAAACCTGGCGCCGACACGGGTCGGAGAACCCTGAGCGAGCTAAAGGGGCGGTGCCGGTGAACGAACTCGCGTGAGTGCGTGTGAAGGAAAAAATCTATCTATCCCCCTCCTCCAAGGGCCCTGCCTCCCTTTATATAGGCCGAGGGGGCAGGGTACACGAGGATTTGAAAAAGAGACGAGGAAAAGCGCCATTCGGGCGTTCTAGTCTTCGGTCATGATGACGGGCAGGCTGTTCGTCTACGCGACCCGGTCTTCAGTAATGATGACTGACAGCCTCCAGCATGTCCCATACGGGGTTGGTAGACACAACGGGCGGCGCCCTTTTCGGAGGGCGCACATCTGTCCTTTGAGCGCCTGTCAGATGCTGACATCTTGAAAAGATAGGTGCTTTAGCCGAGGCTGCCCTCTGGTTGCCTTGGGAAGGAACCGTCCGCCCCAATATTACCGTTGCGTCGTGCAAAATATAATTCCAATCAGACAGTGACAAAATGATTCAAATATTACTTGCAAATAAAGAATACTGGGATAAATAAACTTCTTACTCATTCATGAGAAAATGCATGCTCTTCTAGAGCTTACAATCCATTATTAAAAAAAAAGGAATTCAGTAATCAACCACTATCTAAAAAAAATACAAATAATGCAATTCATGCATTAAATGGAATTAGTAAAGTATGCATTGACTTCACTTCTATGTCATCGATGAGGTTTTCTCTTCATTTGCCAAAAGTTTGGTCTTTGATCGATGTCGAGTGGTAGATCAGGAGGCAAGTGGAGTGTCCACGCCCATGGCATCATTGTCGTCTACCTTGATTTAAATGCGCCTCACGGGTGCATTGACTTTGGCCTTCTTCTTTTGCGATATCGCTGATCACTTCCTTAGATTCTCAGCATATCTTCAACCAATGCCCCCAAGTGCCACACCTAAAGCACGTCTGGTTCTGCTGTCCATATGGCTTAGTGAGTGACTTCTCTTTATCATCCTGCTTCACTTGGGCTTTAGCCTTTCCCTTGGCCTGATATCGCTCTTTTCCACCCTTGCCCTTCTTCCTGTGAATGGGCTTTCTCACCTTATAGCTGTTGGCATTGATTTCAGCGCCAATGCCCCTTACAGGTGGCTGCGAGACGAAGTTCTTGCGTAGAACATCGTCCTGTGATTCCGTAAATTGCATAACGTCAATCAGTTTGCTATATTCCTTGTATGCGTCCTGACGATAGTTGCGGGCACTCTGGATAGAGTTAGGGTGAAAAGTGGAGAGAGTCTTCTCAATCTTCTCCTCGTCAGTGATCTTCTTGCCACATAGGGAGAGATTATTACAAATTCTGTGCAAGGTAGAATTGTACTCGGCCACTGTTCTGTAGTCCGCAAATCTCAGGCAAACCCAATCTTGCTGTGCTTGAGGCAAGATGGTGTACTTGAGCTTCTCGAACCGCTTCTGAAGTGCCGTCCAAAGCTCAAGTGCACTCTCCTCAGCCATGTATTCATTCTTCAGTGTGGTTGAGAGGTGGTGCCTGAGGAAGTTGTAGGATCGAGGATGCGCCTAGAGGGGGGTGAATAGGCGTTTTACAAAATTAATCGCTCTTCTAAAACAATCGCTCTAATCAACCCCTATGTCAAAACCTAATAAAAAATAATGCGGAAGCAATAAATTAGGTTTTGACAATTAAGGCCTAAATCAACTAGGCTCTCTAGTGCACTAATTAGATTATGTCTTTAAATAAGAATTGCTAAATAGAATAATCAATCAAATACTAAGCAATTCTAATATGATCAAGCAATCAATAATATGGCGATAATGGAAATGTTTGAATATAAATGAGACAAGAGACAACTGATATTTTTCCGTGGTGTTCGGAGACTTGCCGATCTCCCCTAGTCCACGTTGAGGCAAGCCCAAACCCTTGGACCGGCTCCCACTTGAGCACTCGCCTCGATTCCACTAGTCGTGGTTTTTCACGCTTTCGCGTAGGCTCAACCCGAACCTTCACAAACTTCGCCGGAGCTTCTCACAACCTTGAGAGCTCCCGCGTACAACGCCTACGTCGTCTAGAAGTTGGCAACCTCCAAGAGTAACAAATCGATCCTTCACTTGAACTTCACCGAGCACAACACATGCGCTCCCGGTGATCACCTAGTGCAACACATGCACATAGGCTCCTCCTCAAGTGCAACACATGCACAAGAGACTCTCAACCCACTCCTAATTGCAACACATGCAATTAGTCTCACTCTTAGCTCAAGAATCAAATGTGAGTATGCAACACATGCACCACCACATCCAAAATACTCAATCAACCAGGAAATGCCCCCCATGACCACCTTTTATAGCCTCACAAAGAAAACTAGCAGTTTGGGGGCAAAACGGACATTAAAAGTGCTGAAACTAGCCGTTGCTACAGTACCCGCGGTACTACCGGCCTAGGAACTCAAAAGAGCCTTCTTTGGCAAATAACTACCGCAAGGGCGGTACTACCGGCCCCTACGGGTGGTAGTACCGCTTTTGCAGTAGTACCGCTGCTACAGCCAGTAAAACGCTCATAACTTTTGACTCCGAACTCCGATTTAGGTGATTTTGGACTCTATGCGAAGCTTATTACGAGGGCTACAATCTCCACCTATTTTCAAGATTTAAGCAACCATAGATATTTTTCAAAATCATAAAAACAAAGACTCTAATGTAGTCATTCAAGTCCAATTTTGATTTTCTCAAAATTTCTCACATAGACTTGATCAAAAACATGACTACAAGCTAGCAAGGGTCAACAAATTTGAACCATGTGATGATCAACTCATGATCAAAATAATTTGCAAAACACATTTGCAAATACTATTCATATGTTTTCAACGAACCGCATGTAAACTCCAAATCCAACTTGCTTAAGCATCCTCGTTTTGCAACACATGCAAAACCTAGCTCCAAGCAAAACCAAACAAACTCAAATGCATGAGCTCACTATTTGCAATACATGCAAATCTTAGCTCCAAGCAATCACTTCAAATGAGAAATTTGAATTAAAACAAGCATGAGCTATTTTTCTTTGCAACACATGCAAGTACATAGCTCATGTGAGCACCAAGCATGAATTTCAATATTCACAACACATGCAAAATACAAACTTCATGCAAAAGCCAACGCATACGCTTATCCCACTTGCAACACATGTAAATCAAAGCGATATGCAAAACCAAATGCATATACTCTTCTTCTTTGCAACACATGCAAATCCGAGCATAATGCAACAACAACCAAGCATAAGCTTAACCCATTCGCAACACATGCCAAATGGTTAGTTCTTATGCAAAAACCAAATCCAAATGATTTGAGCTCGAGTGAACGCGGGATTGAGATCATCAACACATGATGAAGCTCAAACTAGGACTCAACCCCTCTTAATAGTACGGCGATAAAAACTAGACTCAAAGACTACAAAGTCCTTAGCCTATCTAGTTATACCTTCGCCGCCACGAGCAAACAATCTCCTTTGGGGTCTTTATGATCTTTACTTTGACACTTCCCCGGGATCATCACTTTTCTTCTCTTCTTTGTCTTCGGGATCTCCTCTTGACGCCCATCATTTCGTGATGTTGTCCTTGTCCCGTTTTTATCATCCTTGGACTTAACCTGCTCAAACACAACTTATGAAAGTAGTTAGTCTAAGATGCTTGATTGTCTCAATTATCTCTTACACTCCATTAACACATAATGGATGCTTTTAGATCAATTGAGCACAACCTTAATCAATTTGAATGATTTATATGTGTCTTAAGTACAATAATGCAACACATGCTTCATTATACTTAAGAACTATTCATTTGTCCTTAATTAATCAAGGAACACCAACAACACATGATGAAATGTTCTTTAGTGATTATTAAGACAAATGAACTCAATTTAAATTATCATTTAAATTAATATGAGTATATGTTAACTACACAAGTTTTCATATACTTATGTTGATGAAAAGTAATGATCCATAATGTGTAGGCTATATGAAAATGATCATTACTCTAAGTCATCAACTATAGAACACACCCCACATTTATATGTGCATAGATATGATTGACTTGGATATAATATGCACATATTCAATTTGATCACATTGGAGTATATCCTATATTACCATGAGTATACTATAACTAGGCAATTCAAATATATACTCAAGGATTTAGTTTCTTTGTCTTGATCCTTATATGTGTCGATAAAGAATATATCAATACAAAGAAACTTTCAAGTTAAACTACAAATTCTCCCTAAGTATGTGCATCCATGTAATGTATGGATTGGAAGACATGATGCACATTTTGTGATTAATACAATGGGGACATTCATATTTTAACTTGAATCCAAAGTATGCAATTAATACTATAAAGAATACACATACATACCTTGGGTTTTCCATTTTTCATCCAAATATGAGACTGCTAAGCATATGCTCAATAAACATGTTAGTCTCATAAAGATTAGGTTTGCCATTACACACAGATTAAACATTAATCAACATCAATCACCAAAACCAAAGGCTTTTGAACTTACATAAGTGCAGAGCTTGATCATTGTGTTCGACGGTAGGTTGCGCGTCCTTCGAGGATCCTAGGCCGATGGTAGCCCAGAGCTTCTTGCCCCCAAGGACTATCTTCACATCAGATGCCCAAGTGAGATAGTTCTGACCATGCGGGGCCAGTTCTTCAAACTCACGATTCACAATGTCAGACATCTGCATATTTATAAATTCCATCATTAGATTATTGCATGTAATCTGATAAAAGTGGTTGCAAAAATTCATAAAATGTAGAAAAAAATCCCCATGAATTCTCAGTAAATTGAACATAAAGCAATAAATGCAAGATTCATAGATATGCATAAAAAATACTGAAAATAAAATATCGTGTCCTAATAATGTTCTAAAATTTTCTGGCAAATTTCACAATTTTCTGTTATTTTTAATCAATTTTCCCGAATTTCTCACTAGTTTTCGGCAAAAGAAAAAAAGAAAAAAAAAAGAAAATGCCAGGGGGTAAGAAGGGGATTTCCCATCCCCATCCGGTTTTAACCGGACTTCAAGTCCGCGCTTCGCCTTCACGCCCGTCGCACCGAGCACAGAGCACAAGCGGGCGATGGGATCGGCATGACGGCAGAAGATGGCAAGCCAAGCGGGCCGGCGGCGGCGATTTTAGCGGCGGCGAGAAGGCCGGGCGCACGGATGCGGCGCTGATTTCGAGCGACCCGACGGCAACTTCGAGCGGCGGCTGCGTTTTCGAGGCGGTGGCGCTAGCTTGCGTGGCAAGACATCCGGGAGGCACGGCCAGACGGCCGGGAATCGAGACGCTTCGGTCAGTACGAAGCCGATGCGGGCTCGGGTGGCGGCGTGATGCGACGGCGATGGACTTCGAGCCCGATCGGTTAGCAAAAGGAGGCGGCTAATGGCGTGGGGCAAGTGGCGGCGGAGGTCGGCCAGGCAGACTGGCGGGGCGGCGGCGGCGCTGTGCACAAGAAAGCCGGAGGCGAGGCTTCTTTGCCTTAAGGCGGCGGCTCCTTCAATGGCGATGCGAGAGGTGGCGGTGGCGTCTTCGAGACGCACGGGAGGCGGCGGGCGACGACTTCGAAGTCGTGCAATGGTGCGACAGATGGCGCGTCCTTCGCCGTGGCGAAGATCTGCGGGATGGCTGGATGGGGCAAGAGCAGAGGTGCTCCCCATCTTCGTATCTTCGTATCTCACCTTTTCAATTCTGCGACAGTAGAGGCTCATGCTGATAACGTATTGAGGAACCTCGCTACCGAGTAGTCCGAGGTTCCTGACAATACAATATTTGTAGAGAACGGATAGGAAAAAGGACACACAGAATAAGGGAAACAACTCTCTTTTTTATTGAATGAATAACTGTACAGGAGGGGGTACCCTAGCCCCATATATGTAGCCTGTAATCTAGGGTTTTACAAAGGGAACAATATAGGCCTTCATGGGCCATTAGGGTTTCTTAATGTAAATGTGCAATGGTAGGCCCTTTGCCAATGTAACAACGAGATGTACATCCGATGTCTAGGTACGCCAAATACAAATTAACAATAATGTAGCATCTGTAATTTTAGGGGTGTTTTTCATACTTTTCTTTTTATAGTTGCATAACTATCTCTACTACTAATTTCGAGTTGGTGACGGTCGGTTCTACACCATCCACTCACGCACGGAAAAAAACCGTCCCTCTCGGTTTTCTCTGCCCAACCGCATCCCCACGCGCTTCCTACCACGCCCCTCTCTGCGACCGACGCTGCTCCCCATTGCGCTCCTCCCCCCTCCGTGCCGCTATGACCGCCCCCTCCTCCCACTAACCACACCGCCCCTCGGCCCCCCGCGCACGCGCCACCACCCCTCCGCCTCCCCCTCGCCCATGCCGCCCTCCGCCTCCCTCGCGCCCATGACCACCCCTGTCTCTCCTCGCCCTTCATGCCCTTCACCCCATCACTGCCTGCCGTCGCCGCCGCACGACATCCCCGCTGCACATTATCTCCGACTATGACTTCCCCTACCGCAGGCAAATGCATCTCCTTCAAGGACTGCGAGTACACCGTTCAGGACCTCGCCGTGCCCGGGGCGTTCAAGGGGGTCGACATTGCGGTTCTTCAGCGCCGGGGGTGGAGTTAGCCACGCTCACGTGCCTGCCGCCGTTGCCAGCGGCGCCATCGTCGTGGACAACAGCTCCGCCTTCCAGATGGACCCCGAGGTGTTGCTTGTGATCCCGGAGGTCAACACCGAGGCCATGGCAAAGGTCCGGCTAGGGCAGGGGGCTATTGTGGCAAACCCTAACTGCTCTACCATCATCTGCCTCATGGCTGCCACGCCACTACATCGCCAAGCCAAGGTACCACATTTTTGCACTTGGGATTACGAAAGTGCCATCTTTAGGAGAACCAATTGTGGTAGAGACCAGAGATGACTACCTGAAACTAAGAAAGGTCTTAGGGACACCTGAATCCAAGAAAAGTACAAATGTACAATCTCTATGGCTCAGATGCCCAGAACCAAAGATTAATCTCATCTTTGAAATTCTGATGCGTGAAACCAAACAAAAGTGTGATCTTTGAAATAATCAATATCTAAAACCAAATGTTATCTTTAGGAGAAGCGGTGTCTAGAACCAAAGATTGGTGCATTTGAACGGAGTTGTTTTAATTGGAAAATGTAAAAGATCAGAATGGAATTCAGTTACTTCACACTCGCTTCCTTTCTCGCTCGCAAGTGTTTGGCTTTGTGAATCTTCTACTAAAGCGGTTTAAGCGAATAAAATAAGCTTTCTACGTTTCGGAGGCTCGATAAATTTTGCATCTCTCAATGCAATTCGATGAAGTGTGATATCTCTTATCTCTAACCTATGGAATTTGGTAAGATCCTTAATAGTGTTTCATGAATCATACTAACCTTGCTGAAAGGACCGATATGTCGCCTAGAGAGGGGGGTGAATAGGCGTTATTTCAAATTTAAATGCGCAACGGAAATTTACTATTCGGATAGTCCGAAAATACCTTTGATTGTCAGAGTGGTTCAGATAGTCCGAATGTCTTTTGGATACTCGAACTACTCTTCGCAAGAAAACCCTAAAAAGTAGATCTCAGTTATTTGAGAGGCTAGATTACTACCAAATAAAGTTTCTAAGCTAAGGCAACTTCCAGATTATGAGATCCACCCAATATCTATTGCATGAAGCTACCAAACCCTTGGATCCCCAAAAGATTAAGCTAAGCACAAAAGGGGACAAGTGTAAAACTTACAAACAAGAGAGATGCAGCGATTTTTCTCCAAAGTTCGGATCCTTGAGGGGATCCTACGTCTCCGTTGAGGCGGCACAAAGCCGGGGTCTCTTTCAACCCTAATCCTCTAGGTGTTGCACCAAGCACTCACCTACTTTTCTTTGAATCCTTTCCTTGCGGAGGTGGATTCAACCTTCACAAACTTCCGGTGGCGTCCCACACGAGCTTGGGGGCTCACCGGCAACTCCTAGCCATCTAGGAGTCCTCAACCTCCAAGAGCAAAAGATCCGGCAAGAGATTCGCTTGAAGATGAACCAAGTGCTCAAGATGAATCATAACCTCTAGAGCCTTCAAACTCTCAACTAGATTTCCCCAAAAGATTTGCTAATCAAGAGATCAAGAGGAAGAACACTAGAGCTCAAGAGTGAGAGGAGCCTGACTCAAAATGAATTGAATGCACTTCTTAGTTGGTAGGTGGGAGGTGGGAGGTATTTAAAGCCTCCCAAAACTAGCCGCTTTTCACTTGACCGACATTGTTGGGATAGTCAGAACCAATGTTGGATAGTCCGAACCAATTTGAACTAGGCAGCAGAACACTCGATTCGGACGATCAAACGTCCCTTCTGGATAGTCCGAACTAATTTACATAGAGGCAATAGAGGCGCCTGATTGGACGGTCGAATGACACTTGGATAGTCCGAACCAAAATGACTTAACCCTAACCGAGAGAGCCGTTCGGATACTCGAACCAATGTTCGGACATTCCAACCAAATAGAAGCTGGACCAACAGAGAAGGTTAGCTCGGATACTCGAGGCGAGGTTGGACATTCAACGAATTTTGCCGAAAGCAACAGAGGGTCAGCTCGAACATTCGAACAAATGTTCGGATACTCGAACCAAATTGAACACTTTGCCCTAGGACTTTACACATTGACCCATACTTAGACTAGGATTCATCTTTGAGCATATTGGATCATTTTAAAACTATTTCTTGCCAAAACCCTCTTAATAGTACGGCCGTCATTAAACTCAAATAAAATTTAAAAACATATACACCCGTTGAGTTTAACCGACGCCTTTTCTTCTCGAATTTGAGGGACCTCTTTCCTTAAGCGACTTTCCCATGAGCGTATTCATCTGTCCCTAATACTCATAAAGCTCATTAGTCACTTAATCTTGTTGTCATTAATCACCAAAATCATTAAGGGGCCTATATGCACTTTCAATCTCCCCCTTTTTGGTGAGTTGATGACAACACGATTAGATTTAGATAAAATTGAAATGAGAGAGTATTTGGAGAACCAAATACACGGAGAAGCTCCCCCTAAATGTGTGCATTGAACTAATTTGAGTGGAATGTCAAACGCACATATTTACGGGAAATTTTGCGAGGGCTCCCCCTAAATTTCTATTTTCGAGAGAATATAACAAGATATATGACAGATAATTTGCATAAATAAATATGACATGATATCACACAAATGCATTGCCAAAGAGAAATGGAATTAAGCTATTAATATCAAGCAACCAACAAGCAAACCAGTATACGCAACAATAGTTCAACTAAACATACTAAGCTTCCACCAGCAACGACCATCTAAGCAACCAACCAAGCAATGACGAAAGATAAAACTAATCTCAAGAAATCTAATCTCCTCACTCCCCCTTTGGCATCAAGGCACCAAAAGGGTCACTCCTCGCTGCCATCATCGCTGTAAATCATCTTTTCGTTCCGAGCCGGCACATCTTGAGTCGCCTTATCGTCACCAAGAGGGCGCTGAAATGGCGGGAAGGTCGAAGAGCTGTCGGGTCGCCGAATCAACAGTCGCAGAATCAGACTCTGACTCAGACTCCTCAGAAGAACACGACAAATTGAGCTTTCCCTTAATCACATTGAGCTGACGGCGAGTGTCGGTGATCTTCTCATTCATCTGCTTGATCTTCTTGTGATTCTTGATCCCAAGACAAAAGATAGCACGAAGCATGCTCTTGATGGAGCCGCTTTGGGAAGAAGGATCATCTGCAGAGGGTCTCGCTGACGTGGCTTTTGACACAGTCGTGGTGGCCAAGGAGGAGGAACTGGCTGAACTGGAGGAGGTGGAGCCTTGATCACACGGACACAGTACGGCACATGCTCCACATCCTTAGCAAACCACAACCCAGAGATGCTTTCAACCATACACATCACATATGGAGCGAATCCACAACTGCTACGTGGGCTGAGTGAGTTGAGGCGGATCTCTTGCCAAATAAAGTCAAACACATCAAATGGCCTAGAATCCTCACCAATCCTCAAAAGCAGGTTCCTAGAGTAGGAACTGATGTTGGTGGCGTCTCCCTCCTTGGGCCACAGGGTCTTCCTCGGCAACTTGTACAGGATGGTATAGAATGGCTTCAAACCTTTTGTGGTGCCCAACTTGAAGTTCGAGATTCATCATACTGAGGAGTCAAATCATTGATCTTTGGAAGAGTCAAAACATGAAGCTTGTCCAAGTTCTCCGGCCCTCGGTGTTGAATCCAATGCGATCGAAGAAGTGAGCATTGGTCACGGAATAGTATAGCTCATCAACCATGAACCACATGGTGCTCTCAAACATCTGTAATACGACATCTGGTCGCATAGAACTGTGCCACAACTTCATTGTTCCATTTGCACCTGAAGGACATGATCTCTCTCAGATTGTGGCGCTCACAAGCAGCAATCACCTCATTGAATACTGTGTCCTCCTGCTGTGCCATGTAATCCCAGTCAATGTATTGCATCAATGCCACTGGGTTCTTCTTCTCAGCAATCACAGAATCATAGAAGTCCTGTTGGAAGTGATTCCAGAATCGCTTGTCCACATAATCTTCTTGCAAATATAGCAGGGGATCCTGACTCCTGTGCTGACGGACTTCTTTGCCTCTCCCTTGCCCAACACAGTAGTCGATCTTCTTCTTTGGAGTGACACCCATCGGAGTAGCACGACGAGCGGGGTGAATCTCCAAAGGACCAATCAGCGCACCTTCCCGACGCTGAGCTGCACACTTAGCTGCCCTCAACCTAGGCATAGCAGCCCTAGGATCCTCAGTACCACTGCCTCCCTGACCCTCGTCCCCTTGTTCACCACCACCATGACTTGTAGCACCCTTATGACCAGTTTTCTTCCTTTGCGAATGGCTTGCGCCCGGTCTTCCAGAGCCGTGGCAGAGGAGATTCGGAGGAGGAGTCATGAGGAGGATCAGTGAGGCTGCCGAGGAGCCACCGGCGGAAGATCATGCCTAGCCTTCTTGAGCGAGCCGCATCGATGTCGACAGCTAGAGAGAGGATTGCCACCTTGAGAGGGATCCATCTAAAGGTATACAAGGGTTGAAGCAAGATTAGACACTAATTATAACCTTGATGAACAATAAAGAGTTGAAATGAAGTCACATTCTTCGGATAGTCCGAAGTTTTCATTCGGATAGTCCGAACCTCTTCGGACATTCCGAATGGAAACTCGGACATTCCGAGGTGACAGTTCACAAACCCTAAATTTTCAATCTAGGTGATAATTCAACAAATTTAAGATCTAATCATAGGATGACTATCCTAGCAAGGTCTAGGATGGTCTAGAGTCCAAGGGTTCTCAAAATAAATATGAAAATAACCGGCATTAGGAGAGGTTTGAACCAACCTTTTGAGGAATAGAAATCGGGAATCCAAGGAGAATCCAGAGCACAAGGATGATGGAGGTGAACCCCTTGCCCTTGGAGAAGGTCTTGAAGCCCTCAAATCGCAAAATCTCCAGCCAAAACCCTAGATCCGAGTGTTGGGGCGGAGTAGAGGAGAGAGAAACCGAAAATGTGGAGTGAGAGGAAGAAAAGAGGAGGAGAGAGGGTCGGGCGGCTTAAAAAGCCCGAGGCCCCACTTCGGACAGTCCGAACTTAAGTTCGGATAGTCCGAACCAGTTCGGATAGTCCGAGTGGAGTTTCTGACGATCAGGCTGTTTTTCGAGATGGCATGAAAACAAAGGCAGGAATGACTCCAGAGCGAGAAATAGATGAGATGACCTAATGAGTCAAGTCATCAAGTGATCAGCAAGCCATACAACACTTCAAACCATGATCACAAGATGATTGACAAGATCCGAAGATCAAAAACCAACAAACACAATAAGATAAGAGAAATAAAGAGAATAAGGTTTTCTAAGTTATTTTTCAATCACCAATCAACGTGAGCATGTTTCAAACCAAATTGCGAGAGTCTAGAATATTTAGTCCACTCCTCAAATTACAAAACCTCTTCTCATCAAGTGGCTTGGTAAAAATATCGGCTAATTGGTCAATTGTGCTCACATGTTGAATTTCAATATCGCCTTTGGTGGAATGGTCTCTTAGGAAATGATAGCGGATATCGATATGCTTTGTACGGGAGTGTTGGACTGGGTTGTTGGCAATTTTTATGGCACTCTCATTGTCACACAAAAGTGGCACATGGTTATAGGTTAGGCCATAATCATTTAGAGTTTGTTTCATCCAAAGCAATTACGCACAACAACTCCTTGGCTATATATTAAACGCGTTTTGTGGATAGAGATTCTGAAATTTTGCTTCTTAGAGGACCAAGAGACAAGTGATCTACCTAAGAATTGACAAGTTTCCGAGGTACTCTTCCTATCCACCTTACATCCGGCATAATCCGCATCGGAATAGCCAACTAATTCAAAAGATGAACCTTTAGGATACCAAAGCCCAAAATGAGGAGTGTGCACTAAATATCTCAAGATTCTCTTTACGGCCACCATGTGACACTCTTTAGGAGCGGCTTGAAATCGTGCACACATGCACACACTAAACATAATATCGGGCCTAGATGCACAAAGATAAAGTAGGGAACCGATCATCGAGCGATATACCTTTTGGATGACCGGTTTACCTTCTTTGTCGAGGTCCAGATGCCCGTTGGCTTGCATTGGCGTCTTTATTGGCTTGGCGTTCTCCATACCAAACTTCTTGAGCATGTCCTTGATGTACTTTGTTTGGCATATGAAGGTTCCTTCCTTAAGTTGCTTGACTTGAAAACCGAGGAAGAACTTCAACTCGCCCGTCATGGGCATCTCAAATCTCTTGGTCATGATCCTGCTAAAATCCTTGCACAAGTGTTCATTAGTAGATCCGAAGATGATGTCATCAACATATATTTGACATACAAATAAATCATTATCAATATGTTTAGTAAAGAGAGTGGGGTCGGCCTTTCCGACTACAAAACCTTGACCGAGAAGAAAATCACGAAGGCACTCGAACCACGCTCTCGGAGCTTGCTTAAGTCCATAGAGAGCCTTGTGTAGGAAGTAGACGTGGTCCGGATGGTTCGGGTCTTCGAAGCCGGGTGGTTGCTCAACATAGACCATCTCGGAGAGTGGTCCATTCAAGAAAGCGCTTTTCACGTCCATTTGATACAACTTAAAATCATGGTGAGTAGCAAAGGCAAGTAATATTCTAATAGATTCAAGCCTAGCTACGGGAGCATACGTTTCATCGAAATCCAAACCTTCAATTTGTGTGAAGCCTTGAGCAACTAACCGGGCTTTATTCCTCGTCACTATCCCGTTCTCGTCTTGCTTGTTCCGAAATACCCATTTGGTTCCGATAACATTTTGTTTGGGCCTTTCGACAAGCTTCCACACTTGGTTCCGTTTGAAATTGTTTAACTCTTCTTGCATGGCCATCATCCAATCCGGATCTTGGAGTGCTTCTTCTACCTTAAGCGGTTCAAAAGAAGAAACAAAAGAGTAAAATTCACAAAAATTTGCGACATGGGATCGAGTAGATACTCCCTTGTTAATGTCTCCTAGGATGTTGTCGACGGGATGATCTCGTTGCACGCTTTGATGGACTCTTGGATGAGGTACGGTTGCGTTGGTTCTTTGGATGGGACCCTCATCGTCTTGAGTGGCATTCGAGCCGTCTTGAGCTCGCATTGAAGACGAAGGAGTATCATCCGGAGCGTCCATCGTCGCGTCATGAACTCCTTGAGTTGAAGCGCTTGGCATTACATCTTCCTCAAGTGGCCTTACTTCTCCAATTGCTAGTTTTTGATTGCGTCGCACGGGGGTTCTTCCCTGTCAATCACAGCACGATCAACTTGTTCTACATTGGGTTTCTTCCCGGTAAGTAGCTCGTATGCCGTGTTTTTCAACAACTTGTGGAGATATAGCCAGTTGGAGCTGTGGCACGCGGTGTTGACGGCCTCCGCCCAGAATGTATCGGAGACCTTGTATTCGTCAAGCATCGTGCGCGCCATCTCGATGAGAGTTCGATTCTTCCTCTCGGCCACCCCATTCTGTTGAGGAGAATAAGGAGCCAAGAACTCGTGTTTGATGCCTTCTTCATCGAGATACTCCTCAACACGGTATTCTTGAATTCGATTGTCGTTGTCCTCAATTCTCTTGATCTTCACTTGAACTCATTTTGAGCCTTTCTCACGAATTTCTTCAAGCTTCCTTGGGCTTCGCTTTTGTCATGCAAGAAAAACACCCAAGTAAAGCGAGAAAAATCATCAACAATAACTAAGCCATACTTGTTTCCACCAATGCTTATGTAGGCAATCGGGCCGAACAAGTCCATGTGTAGCATCTCCAAGGGTCTCGAGGTGGTCATCACATTCTTCGCGGGATGAGTAGCTCCAACTTGCTTCCCCGCTTGACACGCGCTACACACCCTATCTTTCTCAAAGACAATATTCGTTAACCCAAGGATGTGATTGCCCTTTATGAGTTTGTGAAGGTTCCTCATACCAACATGGGCAAGACGGTGATGCCATAACCAACCCATGCTAGACTTAGCCATTAAGCACGTTTCAAGGTTCACTCTATCCGTATTGAAGTCGATGAGATAGAGATTTCCTTTAAACGACCCTTAACGACTATTGAACCATCATCCTCTTAATGACATCCACACCCTTATCACTAAATACACAATTGTAGCCCGCTTCACATAATTGCATAGCGGACAACAAATTGTAGTTTAGTGATTCAACAAACAAAACATTATTTATATGAAAATCATTGGTAATTAGGATTTTACCTAAACCTACCACTTCACCTTTTTCATTATTGCCAAAAATGATGCTTTCACTATTCGATCCATTAGCCTCCAAATGTGCGAACATCGCCTTTCTCCGGTCATATGATGCGTACATCCGCTATCCAAAATCAACTTGATCCACCGAGATGTAGGCCTACAAAATGAAATTTAGTTTTTGCTCTTTGGTACCCAAACTTGTTTAGGTCCACGACGTTAGTAACAAGTGATTTGGGAATCCAAATAGATCGCACATTAGATGAATCTTTGGGTCTACCCCAATGGGACATGCAACTACTACGACCATGGTTAGTTCTCTTAAGTACATATGAGGCAAAGAAAGTAGAATGAGTTTTGTACTTAGAGTTTTCCTTGCTCTTAACAAATTGGATGGGCTTGGTCAGCGGAGCAATCACAATATTACTCTTTTTCCTTTGGGAGGAGTATATCAAGCCCATACTTCATAGTATTACCTTGACGCTTACCTAGGAACTCCTCTAGTCCCTTACTTGCCTTGTAGGACTTTTGAAGTCCATCTTCAAGCAATCCCTTGAGCTTCTCATTCTCATATGCTAATACTTGCAATGCACAAGTATTAACATCTATATTGAAGCATCTAGCACAACCATTGCTAGTAGAGGGTGAAAAAGAATTGGAACTAATGGATGAGGTAATCGGAGGGCTATTCTTGAGATCAACAAGCTTCAACTCAAGATCCTTGCAAGCATCTTTCGACTTCGCAAGTTTCTCTTCGAGTGAAGCATAGGTGATCTCAAGACTAGTCACCTCGGATTTTGTTACATTTAAGTTCTTAACCAATTCCTCATTTTTCTCTCTTTCAAAAGATAAGCTCTTCTCTAGCTCACGATTTTTCTCCTTTTCGAGGATGAGCAAATCCTCTTGAGCCTCAAGAGTAGCTTCCTTTTGTTCAACAACTTCCTCTAATTTTTCAATGTCTTTTAAGAGCAAGTTTAATTTGTGAATGTCGAAATTCTTCATGGATTTAAGCACAGTGTTAATATCATCATCATCACTATCACTATCGTGCTCATCTAGACATTCATTAGCAATGGAGGGAGTAGAGTCTTTTGATGATACCTTGTGCCCCTTTGCCACAAGGCACATTGGAGTGTTGTCGTCGTCATCGCTCAAGTTGTCGAAGAGGCTCTTCGACGTTGTTGAGGTGGTAGGCACGGCGATGGCGACGGAGGCAATTCCTCCTTCCTCATCGGAATTTGACTCGGAGTCGGAGTCGGAGTTGGAGTCGGTGTCGGAGTTCCACTCCTTTCCAATGTAGGTACGACCCTTGCCTTTGTACTTCTTGCTCTTCTCCTTCTCCTTGCCCTGATACTTGTCTTTCTTGTGCGGCTTCTCATCTTTATCTTCCTTATGCGGGCACTCGGCAATGAAATGGCCGGTTTCGCCGCATTCATAGCATCTTCTTGTGGAGTGTCTCCCCTTTGATTTTCTTCCATATTTCTTTGATTGACCTTCTTGTTTGAAATTCTTCTTCTTGAAGAACTTGTTGAACCTTCGCACAAATAGGGCCATATCTTTATTTGTCAGCGGACCACAGGACTCTTCACTTGAACTCTCTTCTGCTTGTCGCACTACCTTGTGACCTTGAGAGCAATGCCTTTCTTTTGCGGTTGAGTTCTTCAACAACCTCAGCTTCCTTCACCATCATCTCGTCCATCATGAGCCGGCCAATGACATCGTGAGGTGTCAAAGTGTCGAAGTTGGGCCGGTCTCGGATCAACTGAACAAGGTTGCGGTTGGTAGGAATGATCACGCGAAGTATAATCTTCACCACGGCCTTGTCAGAAAGATCAGTGCACCCAAGACCTTTTGCTTGATTTACGAGCACCATCAGGCGGTCAAACATCTTAGTGTATGATTCACCATCTTCCAGGGTGAATCGGCTTAGCTCACCAATAATGAGCTCTATCGTAGATTCTCGGACGCTTGACACTCCTTCATGACTGACTAGGAGTCTATCCCAAATAGCCTTTGCTTCCTCGAGTCCATCGACTCGGTTGAATTCGGAATCACTCAGGGTGTTGAATAAGGCATTGACTGCCAAGTCATTGAAGTGTTGATCTTTATCTTCTTCGGGAGTAAGATTCTCGGGATCATTAGGCTTGAAACCTGTTTGCACAATCTTCCAAATAGAAGGGTGAAGCGATCTCAAGTGCATCTTCATCTTATGTTTCCATCTTTGCATAGTGAGTGCCGTCGAAATGAGGCGCTTCGGCCAGGGCACGGAGACATATGAGGAAGAGCTTGAGACACCGAGGAACGATAATCATATGGAATTGCAACTCCAACACCGGTGTCCTTATCTTGGTCATGGACTTCGGTATTCATATATCCTGTTTGCGACATATTGATTCTCCAAGCGGTTAAGCCAAACTAAGGAGATTTGACTCTGATACCAATTGAAAGGACCGATATGTCGCCTAGAGGGGGGTGAATAGGCGTTATTTCAAATTTAAATCATAGCGAAATTTACTATTCGGATAGTCCGAAAATACCTTGAATCGTCTGAGTGGTTGGATAGTCCGAATGTCTTTTCGGATACTCAATCGCTGCTCTTCAAGAAAACCCTAAAAAGTAGATCTGAGTTATTTGAGAGGCTAGATTATACCAAATAAAGTTTCTAAGCTAGGGCAACTTCCAGATTATGAGATCCACCCAATATCTATTGCATGAAGCTACCAAACCCTTGGATCCCCAAAAGATTAAGCTAAGCACAAAAGGGACAAGTGTAAAACTTACAAACAAGAGAGATGCAGCGATTTTTCTCCAAGTTCGGATCCTTGAGGATCCCACGTCTCGCTGAGGCGGCACAAAGCCGGGTCTCTTTCAACCCTAATCCTCTAGGTGTTGCACCAAGCACTCACCTACTTTTCTTTGAATCCTTTCCTTGCGGAGGTGGATTCAACCTTCACAAACTTCCGCAAGGCCCCACACGAGCTTGGGGCTCACCGCAACTCCTAGCCGTCTAGGAGTCCTCAACCTCCAAGAGCAAAAGATCCGGCAAGAGATTCGCTTGAAGATGAACCAAGTGCTCAAGATGAATCACAAACTCTAGAGCCTTCAAACTCTCAACTAGATTTCCCCCAAAAGATTTGCTAATCAAGAGATCAAGAGGAAGAACACTAGAGCTCAAGAGTGAGAGGAGCTGACTCAAAATGAATTGAATGCACTTCTTAGTTGGTAGGTGGGAGGTGGGGAGGTATTTAAAGCCTCCCAAAACTAGCCGTTTTTCACTTCAGCCCGACACTGTTTGGATAGTCCGAACCAATGTTCGGATAGTCTGAACCAATTTGAACTAGGGCAACAGAACACTTAGTTTGGACAGTCCGAACGTCCCTTCGGATAGTCCGAACTAATTTACATAGGGGCAACATAGCGCACAGTTCGGACAGTCCGAATGACACTTCGGATAGTCCGAACCAAAATGACTTAACCCTAACCGAGAGAGCCGTTCGGATACTCCGAACCAATGTTCGGACATTCCGAGCCAAATAGAACTGGACCAACAGAGAAGGTTAGCTCGGATACTCCGAACTGAGGTTCGGACATTCCGAACTGAATTTTGCCAGAGCAACCGAGGGGTCCAGCTCGGACATTCCGAACAAATGTTCGGATACTCCGAACCAAATTGAACACTTCGCCCCTA
Source organism: Guadua angustifolia (assembly GCA_036346375.1). NCBI lineage: Eukaryota > Viridiplantae > Streptophyta > Magnoliopsida > Poales > Poaceae > Guadua > Guadua angustifolia. Next base: position 130,523 of record JAYEVE010000746.1, read on the forward strand.
GGACTTTACACATTGACCCATACTTAGACTAGGATTCATCTTTGAGCACATTGGATCATTTTAAAACTATTTCTTGCCAAAACCCTCTTAATAGTACGGTCGTCCTTAAACTCAAATAAAATTTAAAAACATATACACCCGTTGAGTTTAACTGATGCCTTTTCTTCTCGAATTTGAGGGACCTCTTTCCTTAAGCGACTTTCCCATGAGCGTATTCATCTGTCCCTAATACTCATAAAGCTCATTAGTCACTTAATCTTGTTGTCATTAATCACCAAAATCATTAAGGGCCTAGATGCACTTTCACTTGCAAGTGGTGTTGGTCTGCTTGACCATGGAAGAACCGAAAGTTTATACTCAAGAGGTAAACATTTTTTGACTTACTACGCCGCTCTTTCCAGTTATGGTACTATTATTATTTTTACGGAAATTTATGGTACTAATTCAGTTACATGATCGATGTTTTACACTTTATTTAGGTCTTGGAAGGAAGGCACCAACATGCAACATTTTCAACCAACAAAGTTGTAACTCGTGATATCCCTGAACAAAATTTATTGGGTATTATGTATTTTAAAGGCCTCATTGCCCTATTCACATCTGGATAACAAAATGTTTTGATTGAGGAGTTTGTAACAAATTTTAAATTTATATCGCAAATAGCTGTTCTTAACATAATGTATTAATGTCTTGTTATGTAAGTCTGTCAGAAATAGGAACTTTCTTACCAATAACCACTTGTATATTATCATCCAAATTCTCATGATTGTTTTCTCTTATTCTTTTTGCCAGAATGGAGTGTAGAAGAATTTGAAGAATCAATTGACAAGGTGGAACCTCGAGTGTCTATATTCTATCAAACATTGATTTTATCCAATATTTAAAGAAAAAAAGGATGTTACTAGGACGCACAGTTATCTTTACAATTCTCATTGATCTACAGACATTCAAAGATGTTGTTTCGGTTGACCTTGCAATGGCTTCAAATCTTGATTCTTCAGTAAGAAAAAGGCGTCTTGTTTACCGGCTTGACAAGCACTACAAAGTCGATTTTTCTCAAACTTCACATCTTTCAAGCCCACAACTAAATCATTTTTAAATAACTTTTTAAGTTGAATCATTCCAACATGAGCAAGTCTTCTATGCCATAGCCATCCTAAAGAGGTTTTTGCCATTAAGCAAGTTTGAAGACATGAGTCATTTGAAGTGAAATCAACTAAATATAAATTTCCAAATCTAAATCCTTTAAACACTAGCGAATTATCATTTTCTTTTGTAATAACAACATCATTTTTAGAGAATGTGCAAATAAGATCAAGATCACAAATTTGAGCAACGGATAGCAAATTAAAATTTAATGTTTCAACTAATGATACATTTGAAATGGAAAGGTCGTTTGATATGGCAATTTTACCTAAGCCCAATACCTTTCCTTTGCTATTATCACCAAATGTGATCTTGTCATTTTGTCCATTTCCCGAATCAAAGGTGGTGAACATTTTCTGGTCACCGGTCATGTGTTGGGTGCACCCACAATCCAACACCCAATGCCGTCCACCGGTTTTGTAGTTCACCTACAAAAGGAAATCAAACCTTTTTAGGTACCTAAATTTGTTTGGGTCCTTGGAGGTTAGTGACAAAGGTTTTGGGAACCCAAACGGCTTTCTTTCTTTGGCCAATTATCGGGGTCCCAACAAATTTAGCAAAGACTTTACCATTTCTATCTCTTCTAAGCACATAACATGAATCATGGACATTATCCTTAGATGCTTTGCTCAAGGCACAATCATTTGCTAGATGTCCTACTTCATGACACTTAAAACAAAATTTACCATTCGATTTCACAAAGCGAGCTTTGTTACTTATTTTCTTGTTCTTTTTAGGATATATCCTAATCCTTCTTTATTATATGAGCATCTTTGACTACCCAAGATTTTATTTAGTGTTTCTTTACCCTTAAAATATCTATCCAAGCTTTTGTTTAGTTTATTTACTTGTTCTTTAAGCTCATTGTTTTCAACAATCAAGTTTTTATTACATGAGTTTGCACTAGAACATGGCAAATCAACTAAATCATCACAAGAAGTAGATATGCTTGATTTTACTACATGAAGTGAGCTATTTTCTAGTCTAGGCAAATCATCTATAATATTGCATTCAATACCAATATCATTTGTGGATTTTGGAATATTCTTGGCAAGGAGAATTTCATGAGCTTTCTTTAGCTCCTCATAAGAATCCTTGAGAGAAAGAAATTCTTTTCTCAAGACCCTTGATTTTGATTTTTCTTTGCCAAGATATTCATTCAAATCCTCAAGCATATCCATGAGTTCATCATATGATGGTTCATTATCTTCATTAGAGTTTACCTTGGTTTTTCCTCTAGCCATAAGGCATAAAGGAGTGACGAAAGGCGACGAAGCCTCCTTGATGGTGACACCGGCAAGACCCTTCTTCTTTGAAGGAGTCTCCTCTTCGGATGAGTCGGAATCCGAATACTCTTCTTCGGAATCCCACTCTCCTATATGAGCTTCACCCTTGCCATCCTTTTGGAATTTCTTGAAGAGCTTCTTCTTCCCTTGATAGAATTTCTTCTTCTTGGGTGATCTATCCTTGTCATCATTCTTCTTCTTCGGGCAATGTGAGGCGATGTGCCCCTTCTCATCACATTCATAGCACCGGATATTCGCATATCGGTTGGTGCTAGAAGATTGCCCTTTCTTGAACTTTTGAAAACCACTTGAATTAGAGCGTCTTTTCATAAATCTCTTCATTCTTCTCACAAGAAGCGCCATTTCCTCCTCGGTGTCCTCATCTTCGGAGTGTTCATCACTTGACTCCGCCTTAGCTTTGAAGGCGATGTTCTTCTTCTTTGATGAGCTTTGTTCTAACAATTCTTCCTTGTCCTTCTTGTAGAGCTCATTGGTGATTAGATTTCCAAGAAGTCCGGTTGGCGTCATCCTTGGTAATTCCGGCGAATTTAGAAATAATATCACCAATGTCTCATACTTCTCCGGAATGGCCCTAAACATCTTCCTAACAACATCAACATCACTCAAGGTGGAACCAAGTCCCTTGAGCTCATTAACAATGTTATTTAACCGAGAATACATTTCATTTATACTTTCATGAGGCAACATAATAAAACTTTCATACTTTACTCTAAGCATATGCAATTTAGCTTCCTTAACCGTGGATGTCCCTTCATGAATTTCCGATAATGTATTCCAAATCTCATGTGCGGTTTCTAAATTGCTTATAAGATTGAATTCATCCGCATTTAATGCACCAAAGATAGCATTCATAGCTTGAGCATTTAAATGAACATATATTTCATTTTGTTCCGGAGTTAAAGCGGGATCACCGGTCACAACATAGCCCTCATTTACAATTCTCCATATGTTGGGGTTCATAGCTTTAAGATACACGGTCATGCGAATTTTCCAATATGCATAATTAGTACCATCAAAAATTGGAGCTTTACCTATCGACACCCCATCACTAGCCATCCTTACTCTTAGGCGGTAAAGCCCTAAATAAGAGTCCTTGCTTTGATACCACTTGTAGGATCAAGGATACCGACTAGAGGGGGGGTGAATAGGAGGTTTTATAATTTTCTAAGCTAAATTTCACTTTTGGTTATTCCTAAGCACAATATACGATTCTAGCAATATCAATACCTAGTAATTTTAATGATCACGAAATTCTTATACTTAAACTACTTCAAGTACTAATAATAATAAGGCAAGTGCAAGTAATGAGGCAAATTCAATAATGATCAAGTGCTAGAAATAAAGCAATAGTAGAAACAAGCATAAACCACACAAGGATGAACACGTGAATTTTTATCCGTGGTCTCGAGACTCTGCCGGTCTCCCTACTCCACGTTGAGGTGACTTGAACCACTTCAAGCCGGCTCCACTCGCTGAGCCTTCCCGATCACTATTGTTAGCTCTTCCCGCTCCGTAGGCGAGCCGTGCCTTCACAACGATTGGGCCTTCTCACAACCTTCTTTGAGAAGATCACCAATCCCGATCGCCTCCAAGACGTCTAGGAGGCGGCAACCTCCAAGAGTAATAAGCTTTGACGCTTGCTTGAGGTTGAACTTGAGTGCCTAAGGCTCAAACAATGAATGCTCACTCAATTTTGCTTCTACACCTCTCAAATGTGTGAAACTAGTGCTCAAGGTGTTTTGAGGACTTGTAATTACTCCAGTGTATTCAATGTGGTCAAGAAGAACCCCTCACACTGCAGCAAGGGGGTATTTATAGCCTCCACCAACCAAAACTAGCCGTTTGAAATTTTTATCGAAATTGATTCGAGCAGTCGGTCCATGGGACCCGGCCGATCCAACCGCCCTCACGGTCCAACGGTCGGAAGAGTGCATTTAATGCGCAAATAGTGACCGTTGGACAATAGCCGGTGCGACCGCTCAACAGCCGGTCCGACTGCTTGTGCAAACCCTAGGTTTACCCTTCTCTGGAGAAATCAAGCCGATCGTCAGGCGGTGGCACCAGCCGTTCGGTACAACCGCATGGCACCCGGTCGCACCGCCCCTTTTAAATGCGCGAACACACGGAAAAAACAGCCCTCTGGAAAAGACACACCGCCCTGTGGCCGGTTGGACCGATCACAACCCGGTCAAGACCGCCATGCACGCGATCTGTTTGGCACCTCTCGAAAAAGCCGGAGGAGGGCGCGATTGCACCGCGGCTAGATGCACCAACGGATCGGTCCGACCGCCAGGACTTGGTCCAACCGCCAAGCCAAAATTTACCTGATGAACAAGATTTCTTTAAGAGTAATTTGTGCAATTTGCCTAACCAATGTGATTTTTGAGCCTTAACACCTTTTTAACCTCAAACACAGTGTAATAAGCCCCTCTTAATAGTACGGCACTAAAACTAAAAATCCGATCTTTGCTTCAACCTTCTAAGATCGGTAAAACCATGAAAAATATTTCTAAACCTTTATACCTTTGTTTCTTTTGCTTTCTTGATGCATACTCCACCTTTTTGCACTCGAGATCATCCGACATCTTCTGAAGCATACATTTTCCGGTTTTCAACTTACTCACAAACAACATTAGTCTTTTAACCTTCATTGTCATTAATTACCAAAACGTAAACCACCTAGGGCCTAGATGCTTTCAATCTCCCCCTTTTTGGTAATTGATGACAATCCTTATGAATTGAAGTAAATTGAGATTTTGGGTGAGTGACCAATAAAAATTAATTACTCACACAAGGATTGTTATTTAGCAATATTTTGGTCTTTAGAGGACACAAGATGTTTGGTTCAAAATATTGCCAAATGAGAACATAGCTCCCCCTACAAATGTGCTATGAATAAACAATAAGAATTTGCACATTTGTATATGAATTTCATATGACAATAGAGATGATAAAATGCAAGTGAATGAACATAACATAATTTGAAACTCATAAGGATAATTGAGCGCAAAAGAAACCAAACGAGTTCAACCAAACGAGTTCAAGATCGAAATCACAATATAAAGGTCAACAAGAGCAAAGCCACGTAAGTCACGAACATTACAAATTCATTACAATAATATAGGTAGATTTGGCTTCAAAGGACTTTTAGGACTTCAATTGCTTTTATTTTTCTCCCCCTTTGTCATCAAGTGCCAAAAGGAGCTTGGATCAAGAGAGCACTAGGACGAAGGAGGTGGAGGAGGCGGATGATGACGACGAGATCCATAATGACGACCATAGTGGCGGTACTCGTCAAAAGAAGAGCGAAGGTCGTTGAGATTGGCGTCAATGGTGTCAACCCGCTCTCTAACTGTATCAACCACCTGACGAGTTTGAGCCTGAGATGCCTCAATTCTAGCATAGTTTTCCATCATAGAAGTTTCCAGGTGCGCAAAGTTGCTCATCATGGCATTCTGAAGGACCTCAAAGTTATCAAAATATGGGCGAAAAAGGATGAGCACGGGAAGAGATCACTGCTTCTTTGCTTTGCTCTTCTTCATCAACTTCTTCTGTTGGGATGATGATTGACCCTGTGAATGTTGACACCACCTCTCGTGGTTTATACGACATGGACACCTCCACACCCACCACGAAATCCAGTAATCCTCTTTATAAGCATCATGATATAGGGAGCAAAATAGATACTTTTAGCTCTATCCCCAGCAGAAGACTTAATCTCACGAAGAATGAAATCCACAACATCAAACCGCTCATTCTTCAGGACTTTATCCATGATATTCCACGCATAGCCTCGAATTTCATCAAAATTACCGCTCTTAGGGTGAACGGTAACTCGGACAATTCTATTTACGAGACTAGCAGTGGGAAGAAGATGTGACATTTTTCGGGCCTCGACTTGAGCATTAGGGTCGTAGAACCCGAATCGATCGACAAGCGAAAATGGAGGCTCGTCATGAATTTTGGGTGACCAACGTTATAGATCCCCAAATATGCTCAATCTCGGCCTTGGCCATGGTGTAGACAAGCGATATCACTTATCCATTGAATTTGGTCATACTCATCGGATATGTGAACGGTGGCATAAAATTGTCTAATCATAACTTCATTGAAATCACACTTGAAGTTCACGAAGCTATCAAGATTAGCACCATGAAAGAGTTCGAGCACACCCACAAACCATGGAATAGTTACGATATATGTCCGATCCACCCATTTTGATCAAGCAAAGTCCTTGTTAAGATAAATCTCATGGTATGCTTTTTCTTGAAAGAGTGTTCGAAGTTGTTCACAAGAACCTTTGAGAGAACGTAAACCGATTTGCAAGGCGAAGAGAGAAAATTTTCAGCTTTGATTGTCCTTAAATCCATGGATGATTGGAAATCAAAGTTTTCTTCAATATCTTCTGATTCTTCTTCGTCATCTTTACTTTCATTTTTGGATTCCTCTTCTGTGCAACTTCTTTCTCTTTTCTCTGCAAGCAAATTTCTACCAAGCTCTTCGCGAACCTTTCATCGATTTCCCTATCTCTGCACGCCTTGTTTGGGAATCTTCTTTGTCAATGTCATGTCCCAAACGATATCGACCTCCTTGTTGATTTCGGACAGACACAGCTTGCGTGGAGGAAGATTCTTTTTGAGATTTCGGTCTTGGCATGGTTTCTAGGAATTTCAAGGAGTGAATGAGAATCAAGGAGGACATACCTCAAGTAGGATTAGTATGCAACTTGTGGCAAAATTGAAACGAAAATTTCGCAACAATCATTTGTCATGGTCGGTCGAGACCACACGGCGGTGTAACCGCATGAAGGGTGGTGTGACCGCATGAGGAGTGGTGTGACCGATCCACTCAAACATGGTTTCCCATTTTTGTGATTTTCGCAAAATCTTGATGGAATGAGTATATCGAACCAATAAAAGTCTCAAAATGGTATCTAGAAACATTAGACAACGCATTTTTGCAACTTTTGTTGGTTTGATTTGTCACATTTTACCACATTTTACATAAACCCTAGAATGGAGAAAATGGAACAATAGGGCATGAATGACTTCGAGATCTTGAGTGAGATGAAGAACGAGAGTTACCTTATGGGAGAGGATCAAGATGAGGATGAAGAACACAAGTGATTTGCTCTTGAGGAGATCCAAGAGTGAGCTCCTTTTGGGTGAGAGAGCAATGAAGGAAGTGAGTTCTTTGGAGAAGATAAGAATGAGAGAGAGCACGGGAGAGATAAGCCAAACAAAGGCTGCACAGGGGAGAGGAAAAAAGCAACAAAGGTGCTGCTACCTTGATGCTTTTCGGTGGGACCGAATAGGGCAGAAGCTGCCATTTTATTTTCCTTTCGGTCTGACCGAATGGAGAAGACAGTGCACATGCGGTCCGACCGGCCGGCTCCTGGTCCAACCGCACGGGCGGTGAGACCGCATGGCAATCGGTCCGACCGACCGGCTCCCACCCGGTTGCACCGCATCATACAGGGAAAAAGGCAGCCAACCAAAATCCAGAAAATCCAGGATTGAGTTTTAGATGCATTTTAGATATGTTTTTCAATAAAATACCCTAGTTTTGCACCTCAACTCAAGAGACTAAGCAAGATGATAAGTTTTGATGATTGGCTTGTTCGAGTCGAAACACCGCATAAGAGACTAGAAATATGGCATTCTAGTTCTATAGGCAAAACTCAAATGTACTTTAAGTAGATCGATATAGATCGGAGTTTTGAATTTTGTATCAAACTTTTGAAAAATGAAAGTTTTGTTTCATTATAAACATAGAGAGGATATAATATGATTAAGGTTTCAAAAGATAAGATTTAGGTATTAGTAGATTGTAAATGAAGATTTTGATAAACTTTGCACTTTGTAAGGGTAAAATTAACTATTTTCAAATAGTTTGACTTATAAAGTCTATTTTTATCCTTTCAAGATATTTATAGCACAATCTTCAATTTTCATTTTTAGGGGATGTAATTTATATATTAATTGCATATTACTCCCCCTAAATGTGGGACTCACTTGAAAGAACGAAAAACCAAATAAAATCTAAATTGCAACCAAAAGAATTTCATTTATGCCACATTAGAGATATCAATGATATTTAACTCATTTCTCAATTTGCAAAATCTAGCCTCATCTAAGGGTTTGGTGAGTATATCCGCTAGTTGATTTTCGGTTCGAATATGACTAATCTCAATATCTCCTTTGCCAACATGATCTCTCAAGAAATGATGGCGAATATCTATATGTTTGGTTCTTGAGTGTTGGACGGGATTATTGGCTATTTTAACCGCGCTTTCATTATCACACAAGAGAGGCACCTTTTTAAAATTTATTCCATAATCTATTAGAGTTTGCCTCATCCATAACAATTGAGCGCAACAACTACCGGCGGATATGTATTCGGCTTCGGCGGTGGATAAAGCTACGGAATTTTGTTTCTTGGAGAACCATGAAACTAGGGATCTACCTAGCAATTGACAACTCCCGGAGGTGCTTTTTCTATCCACTTTGCAACCCGCATAATCCGAATCCGAATATCCAATTAAATCAAATTTTGCACCTTTAGGATACCATAACCCTATGTTTGAAGAATATTTTAAATATCTTAGAATTCTCTTTACGGCAACTAAATGGCATTCTTTTGGAGAAGCTTGAAAACGAGCACACATGCAAACACTAAACATAATATCGGGCCTAGATGCGGTAAGGTAAAGCAAACTACCAATCATAGACCTATAAAGCTTTAAATCTACCGGTTTACCTCCCTCGTTTAAGTCGAGATGCCCGTTTGATGCCATTGGAGTCTTGATCGACTTTGCGTCCTCCATGCCAAATCTTTTGAGAAGATCCTTCGTGTACTTGGTTTGACTCACGAACGTCCCATTCTTGAGTCGCTTGATTTGAAGTCCAAGGAAGAAGCTTAACTCCCCGATCATCGACATTTCGAACTCCCTAGACATCATGTCACCAAATTCTTTACAAAAATCTTCATTAGTAGAACCAAAAATGATATCATCAACATATATTTGACATACAAAGAATTCATCGTCAATTATTTTTGTAAAGAGCGTTGTATCAACCTTCCCAATTTTGAAACCCTTTGAGAGTAGAAAATCTCTAAGTCGCTCATACCATGCTCTAGGAGCTTGTTTGAGTCCATATAGCGCCTTAGAGAGTTTGTGCACATGATTGGGATATTTGGAATTTTCAAAACCGGGAGGTTGTTCTACAAATACCAATTCGGATATTTGTCCATTTAAAAATGCACTTTTACGTCCATTTGAAATAGTTTTATGTCAAAACTTGATGCAAATGCGAGCAAGATTCTAATAGCTTCTAATCTAGCCACGGGTGCAAAAGTTTCACCAAAATCTAATCCTTCAACTTGAGTGAAACCTTGCGCCACTAATCTAGCTTTATTTCTAACTACAATACCATTCTCATCTTGTTTATTTCGAAAGACCCATTTTGTGCCAACTACGTTATGTTCTTTAGGTCTCTCTACTAAAGTCCATACATCATTGCGAGCAAAGTTATTTAATTCTTCATGCATAGCATTTACCCAATCCGGATCAACTAATGCTTCATCTACGTGAGTTGGTTCAAATGAAGATACAAATGAGTAATGCTCACAAAAAGAAGCAACACGGGATCGAGTTTGAACACCCTTACTCACGTCACCCAATATTTGGTCTATTGGATAATCCTTAGAGAGGCCGTGATGAATTCGTTGAGGTAGGGATTGAACTTGTTGATCATTGTCCTTGTCATCTTCGTTGATGGTTTGAATTCGACTTGGTGTTGCGGAAGTTGAAGGTTCGGCTTGAGTGGATGAGGGTTGATCACGGTCATCCACTTCCGGCTTCACGTCTTCGAGTGTCATATTCTTCATAGCTTCCCTTAAGCCTTCCTCACCTACATCATCCAAGTTTTCTTGCTCTTCTTGAGAGCCATTAGTCTCATCGAACTCAACATCACATGTTTCTTCAACAAAACCTTTGTTTTTATTAAAAACTCGATAAGCTTTGCTATTTGAGGAATATCCAAGCAAGAAACCTTCATCGCACCTACTTTGAAATTTAGAAAGTTGAACTCCCTTTTTCAAGATATAACATTTGCAACCAAAAACTCAAAAATAAGAAATGTTCGGCCTTCTTCCAACGAGAAGTTCATAAGAGGTCTTTTTCAAAAGACGATGCAAATAGAGTCTATTTGTAGCATGGCAAGCGGTATTAATTGCTTCCGCCCAAAAACTATCGGACGTACCATATTCATCTAACATCGTTCTTGCCATTTCAATTAGTGTACGATTTTTCCGTTCCGCAACTCCATTTTGTTCCGGAGTATAGGTTGCGGAAAGTTCGTGCTTTATTCCAAGTTCATCACAATAATCTTCGATTCTTGTATTTTTGAACTCAGAACCATTATCACTACGAATTTTCTTTATTATAAAATCAAATTTATTTTGAGCCCTTTTTGCAAACCTTTTGAAAATACTTGAGGTTTCAGATTTATCGTCTAAAAAGAAAACCCAAGTATATCTAGAATAATCATCAACAACAACTAAACAATAAGAATTACCCCCAATGCTCTTATAGGTTGTCGGGCCAAACAAATCCACGTGTAAGAGCTCTAATGGTCTAGATGTGGACATGATACTCTTTGAGGGATGAGAACTAGCGACTTGTTTACCGGCTTGACAAGCACTACAAAATCGATTTTTCTCAAACTTCACATCTTTCAAGCCCACAACTAAATCATTTTTAAATAACTTTTTAAGTTGAATCATTCCAACATGAGCAAGTCTTCTATGCCATAGCCATCCTAAAGAGGTTTTTGCCATTAAGCAAGTTTGAAGACATGAGTCATTTGAAGTGAAATCAACTAAATATAAATTTCCAAATCTAAATCCTTTAAACACTAGCGAATTATCATTTTCTTTTGTAATAACAATATCATTTTTAGAGAATGTGCAAATAAGATCAAGATCACAAATTTGAGCAACGGATAGCAAATTAAAATTTAATGTTTCAACTAATGATACATTTGAAATGGAAAGGTCGTTTGATATGGCAATTTTACCTAAGCCCAATACCTTTCCTTTGCTATTATCACCAAATGTGATCTTGTCATTTTGTCCATTTCCCGAATCAAAGGTGGTGAACATTTTTCGGTCACCGGTCATGTGTTGGGTGCACCCACTATATCCAACACCCAATGCCGTCCACCGGTTTTGTAGTTCACCTACAAAAGGAAATCAAACCTTTTTAGGTACCCAAATTTGTTTGGGTCCTTGGAGGTTAGTGACCAAGGTTTTGGGAACCCAAACGGCTTTCTTTCTTTGGCCAATTATCGGGGTCCCAACAAATTTAGTAAAGACTTTACCATTTCTATCTCTTTTAAGCACATAACATGAATCATGAACATTATCCTTAGATGCTTTGCTCAAGGCACAATCATTTGCTAGATGTCCTACTTCATGACACTTAAAACAAAATTTACCATTCGATTTCACAAAGCGCGGAGCTTTGTTACTTATTTTCTTGTTCTTTTTAGGGATATATCCTAATCCTTCTTTATTATATGAGCATCTTTGACTACCCAAGATTTTATTTAGCGTTTCTTTACCCTTAAAACATCTATCCAAGCCTTTGTTTAGTTTATTTACTTGTTCTTTAAGCTCATTGTTTTCAACAATCAAGTTTTTATTACATGAGTTTGCACTAGAACATGGCAAATCAACTAAATCATCACAAGAAGTAGATATGCTTGATTTTACTACATGAAGTGAGCTATTTTCTAGTCTAGGCAAATCATCTATAATATTGCATTCAATACCAATATCATTTGTGGATTTTGGAATATTCTTGGCAAGGAGAATTTCATGAGCTTTCTTTAGCTCCTCATAAGAATCCTTGAGAGAAAGAAATTCTTTTCTCAAGACCCTTGATTTTGATTTTTCTTTGCCAAGATATTCATTCAAATCCTCAAGCATATCCATGAGTTCATCATATGATGGTTCATTATCTTCATTAGAGTTTACCTTGGTTTCTCCTCTAGCCATAAGGCATAAAGGAGTGAAAGGCGGCCATTTAAGCCTCCTTGATGGCGACAAGCAAGACCCTTCTTCTTTGAAGGAGTCTCCTCTTCGGATGAGTCGGAATCAGAATACTCTTCTTCGGAATCCCACTCTCCTATATGAGCTTCACCCTTACCATCCTTTTGGAATTTCTTGAAGAGCTTCTTCTTCCCTTGATAGAATTTCTTCTTCTTGGGTGATCTATCCTTGTCATCATTCTTCTTCTTCGGGCAATGTGAGGCGATGTGCCCCTTCTCATCACATTCATAGCACCGGATATTCGCATATCGGTTGGTGCTAGAAGATTGCCCTTTCTTGAACTTTGAAAACCACTTGAATTAGGCGTCTTTTCATAAATCTCTTCATTCTTCTCACAAGAAGCGCCATTTCCTCCTCGGTGTCCTCATCTTCGGAGTGTTCATCACTTGACTCCGCCTTAGCTTTGAAGGCGATGTTCTTCTTCTTTGATGAGCTTTGTTCTAACAATTCTTCCTTGTCCTTCTTGTAGAGCTCATTGGTGATTAGATTTCCAAGAAGTCCGGTTGGCGTCATCCTTGGTAATTCCGGCGAATTTAGAAATAATGTCACCAATGTCTCATACTTCTCCGGAATGGCCCTAAGCATCTTCCTAACAATATCAACATCACTCAAGGTGGAACCAAGTCCCTTGAGCTCATTAACAATGTTATTTAACCGAGAATACATTTCATTTATACTTTCATGAGGCAACATAATAAAACTTTCATACTTTACTCTAAGCATATGCAATTTAGCTTCCTTAGTGGATGTCCTTCATGAATTTCCGATAATGTATTCCAAATCTCATGTGCGGTTTCTAAATTGCTTATAAGTTTGAATTCATCCGCATTTAATGCACCAAAGATAGCATTCATAGCTTGAGCATTTAAATGAACATATCTTTCATTTTGTTCCGGAGTTAAAGCGGGATCACCGGTCACAACATAGCCCTCATTTACAATTCTCCATATGTTGGGGTTCATAGCTTTAAGATACACGGTCATGCGAATTTTCCAATATGTATAATTAGTACCATCAAAAATTGGAGTTTTACCTATTGACACCCCATCACTAGCCATCCTTACTCTTAGGCGGTAAAGCCCTAAATAAGAGTCCTTGCTCGATACCACTTGTAGGATCAAGGATACCGACTAGAGGGGGTGAATAGGAGGTTTTATAATTTTCTAAGCTAAATTTCACTTTTGGTTATTCCTAAGCACAATATACGATTCTAGCAATATCAATACCTAGTAATTTTAATGATCACGAAATTCTTATACTTAAACTACTTCAAGTACTAATAATAATAAGGCAAGTGCAAGTAATGAGGCAAATTCAATAATGATCAAGTGCTAGAAATAAAGCAATAGTAGAAACAACGCAAACCACACAAGGATGAACACGTGAATTTTTATCCCGTGGTCTCGGAGACTTCTTGGTCTCCCTACTCCACGTTGAGGTGACTTGAACCACTTCAAGCCGGCTCCACTCGCTTGAGCCTTCCCCGATCACTATTGATAGCTCTTCCCCGCTCCGGGTAGACGAGCTTCATGCCTTCACAACAATTGGGCCTTCTCACAACCTTCTTTGAGAAGATCACCAATCCCGATCGCCTCCAAGACGTCTAGGAGGCGGCAACCTCCAAGAGTAATAAGCTTTGACGCTTGCTTGAGGTTGAACTTGAGTGCCTAAGGCTCAAACAATGAATGCTCACTCAATTTTGCTTCTACACCTCTCAAATGTGTGAAACTAGTACTCAAGGTGTTTTGAGGACTTGTAATAACTCAAGTGTATTCAATGTGGTCAAGAAGAACCCCTCACACTGCAGCAAGGGGGTATTTATAGCCTCCACCAACCAAAACTAGCCGTTTGGAATTTTTACTGAAATTCGATCGAGACGGTCGGTCCAACCTGACCCCGGCCGGTCCAACCGCCCCTCACGGTCCAACGGTCGGAACAGTGCATTTAATGCGCAAATAGTGACCGTTGGACAATAGCCGGTGCGACCGCTCAACAGCCGGTCCGACCGCTCGTGCAAACCCTAGGTTTACCCTTCTCTGGAGAAATCAAGCCGATCGTCAGGCGGTGGCACCAGCCGTCCGGTACAACCGCATGGCGCTCGGTCGCACCGCCCCTTTTAAATGCGCGAACACACGAAAAAAACAGCCCTCTGGAAAAGACACACCGCCCTGCGGCCGGTTGGACCGGTGGTCCGGTCGCACCGCACCACCACCGGTTGGACCGCCCCAGCGAATGCGCTTCACTGCAAGAAAACACCCGACGCCGTTGGGTCCACAGGTCATCCGGTCCGACCGGCAAGGAACCGGTTGCACCGGACAAGAAATCTAGGTTTTCGTTTTTCTAGATGCCCGGTTGGACCGATCACAACCCGGTCGCACCGGCCATGCACATGCCTGTTTTGGCACCTCTCTAGAAAAAGCCGGCCAGAGGAGGCGCGGTTGCACCGCTCGGCTAGATGCACCAACGGTCGGTCCGACCGCCAAGGACTTGGTCCAACCGGCCAAGCCAAAATTTGCACAGACTGAACAAGATTTCTTTAAGAGTAATTTGTGCAATTTGCCTAACCAATGTGATTTTTGAGCCTTGACACCTTTTTAACCTCAAACACAGCGTAATAAGCCCCTCTTAATAGTACGGCACTAAAACTAAAAATCCGATCTTTGCTTCAACCTTCTAAGATCGGTAAAACCATGAAAAATATTTCTAAACCTTTATACCTTTGTTTCTTTTGCTTTCTTGATGCATACTCCACCTTTTTGCACTCGAGATCATCCGACATCTTCTGAAGCATACATTTTCCTGTTTTCAACTTACTCACAAACAACATTAGTCTTTTAACCTTCATTGTCATTAATTACCAAAACCTAAACCACCTGGGGCCTAGATGCTTTCAGCATGGGCACCCGCCCAAGGTGAGGCTTGTGGCTACGTCAGTCGGGGAACCGACTACAGCTTGACTGGCTTCAGTTCTTGAATCTTGCTCCGATGGCGATGGCGGTAAGCATTTGGTGTAATTATGCTCCTCGATTTATGTTTCGTACTAATTGTGGCGCGACGTAGTTGCTTAGTATGTGTTGTAAGCTAATCTGGATGAGCATGTGCACAATAGATGGATTTAGTGTCGAAGTTGGCTGATGCTCAGAGGGACGGAGTTAATATTATTATTGCCTCTTGTTGTTGCTTGCCGATTATGATGATGATGTTTGTGTCTTGTTGCGTTTGTCCCTGTCGGCTTGGTTTGTTCGTGATTGGTAGCTGCTTCTTTCATTGTTAAGTAGTGTTGAATTGGTGCTTGATATGTTGGAGTTTATGCTTGAGTTATCCACGGATTGCGTAGTTGCAACTTAGTGTTTATGAACCTGTTTGGTAGCGGAGGGTAGTGACTTAAATTTCTTCTATTATATGTAACACTTGTTATCTATGCATAGTTCATGCTTCATCCTTAACATAGCGGCAAGTGGAATTGTTGGCATATTCTTTCCTTCATCCCTGCCTCCTTTATAGTTTCAATTATAAAGGTAATCTTATTCATATATTTCTGCACCCAATTCTTCATCTATGATGCATATAAATGTTTTTCATATAGGTGGAATCGGATCGGGTTTTTTTGGGTAAAGATTGGGATGGTTTTTCAGGGAGTGGAGAGGGAGGTGAGCGGTTTTTCTGGGTTGATGGTGGAGAACGGACGTACCATCACCAACTCCTAATTAGAAGTAGTAGAGATTAACAACTCAATTTTCCTTGAGTTGCAGTTCTGCAGTCAATATTCTGTTCCAAAGGATAAACTGGAGCATTTGAAGGATATAACTACAAAAGATAGTTTGTTCACATGTTCATGCCTACTTTTCAGAGGATGGTGGCATACAGGTGGGTGTGTTCTTTAGGATACGTGGAAAACATGACATAATTCCTTATGCTGCAGGAAGAGGAACCAAATGAGAGGAGGATCGGAAAGCTTTTCAAGTATGTTGCTACGAACCCTAATCGAGTGCCAAAGGTGTGTTCCCCATTGCCTTAATTGTCCTTATATGTTGTTAATAATTTACATCTACCAATAGTCTTAAATATTGCTATTTGTGCATACCACAACATACTTGGAGCAAAGGTGTTACCAAGAGCTAAGAAATGAGCAGTATAGCTTTTCAAAAGTAATTGTCCTAATATACATAAATTATTGGTCCCATGTAAAGAACAAATGTGAGTGTTGTTTTCTAAATTTGCTTTAAATTGCAGTGAGTTAGTTATGGTGGTTTGTTTTTAAGTGTAAGATAATTTTTCATCCTTGTAAACTTTTAAAAACATCTATAGAGTCTAGAAACTAATTCGCTCAGTGAAGGCCACTATATTGAAACCTTAATATTATGTCATGTTATGTCTATACTGAATATTTTCCTTGTGTTTTGGCAGATTGTCCACAAGAGAAAAATAACTATTGCAAAAGTACAAGGTGACATGTCATTTGCTATCGATTATCTCAAAAAGCATTTGGAATTGTATGTATATACATCCAGAACGCCGTTGTGTCGACGAAAAAAAAAATGTCTGTTCTTTTTCGCTCTGTTCCCCACGATAGTATGTTTCATTACTAAATTTATTTTTCGTAGCAACGCATGGGCATTGAACTAGTTAATGTATAAATAAAAGATAGATGGTGATTACTTATCTATTTTTTTGTTTTAAGATTTGTATAGCTTATACTAGTTCAATGCCCGTATGCTTCTCTAAAAATAAAATTAACTAAACATAAAGGTAAGCAATAAAAGAAAATTGTTTTACAAGATCAAACATTTATCTTTCCCGATTACAAAATTTTTTCCGGAGGATGGTACAAAGGCAATGCAAATATTTTCTTGGATGAGAATTGCGGGGATAAAGCCGAATTACATAACAATGATAAATATCCAGAGTTCTTTCACATCTTTAAGTGAGTTGTGTAATTATGGAATGCCCCTACATGCATACATAATACGTACTGGATTCTCATTAGATGAGTATGTTACTAACTCTCTGATCACAATGTATGCAAACGGCAGGATTTAGATATGTCAGCATCAACTCGACATGTTAATGAACGATCGCTTAGTGAGCGTGAAAGTTTGCATTCCAATGCTAGCTTGGCTCCCTCCTCAATCTAGCACTGTTCCTTTCTGGAATGGCAAACTGCGTGAATCAAGATGAGGTTGAATTGTGAGAAATTGCTGAAGAAATCAGGTACTTACAACTCGTGCCATCTCATCGACTTTCTGCCACGTAGTCAAGTAATACTGAGAGTTCTGGTAGTAGCTGATCAGCCTTCTGATTGCCTCCGAAGTTGTGATTCGCTCGAGCGGATTGTCATGCCTTTCAAACTATGCATAGCAAAAGAGAGCAAAATTTCAGTCAAGACATCTACCAATAAGTTACAGTAAATACCAGGGGACTGACTGAATTCTGAAACTTACTCTCGTCTTCATTGATCCTTTCAGAGTGGCCTTGACCTTGTCGAAGTCTGTGTTTATGCATCTGAGGAAATGATCCGATAGATTGCGCAGCACCGGGCATGGGAAGCCAGCATGGGCAAAGAACTGCAAAATGCACAGGACAACAGAGGATTCAGATGTCCCACTGGCTTTGAAGAAACACAGCTAACTAGATGTCCAAATTCAGATATACTACCTCACACTGAGTATAAAGTGGAAAACTATGTAAGAAAGTCTTAGTGTTGGCAACAAAAAAGCATACCATTAGCCCAACATTCACTGGCAAATCACCAACATATCGTCCTCATTCATCCGGTCATCCTAAAAAAATATTTCGATTGACACAAAAGCAATTCCTAATTAGACGATCACATTTCTTAGTTTAAAATTTGAACCATAGCAATAACTAAAATTCACAAGTGATAGCCTTTGTATGCCTCTTCCACGCACTACACTTAAAAGAACTCCCATGAAACTGAACAAATCATCAAACACACTCTACAACTAACTTGTTAAATACTCCCAATGTATACTTAGAAGAAAAAACTCACAGAAATTAACTTACTGGAGATTACGCCTGCGGATGGTAGATTCTTCTACACCCCCCAGAAGAAGCTCCCTCTAGAGAAAGTTCAAGTGGAAAGTGAGAGCGCCTTAAATTATGGAGAAGCATGTATCCTTCAAGCAATAAACAATAATATAGCATAAACTGAAGCAAAATCACACCCCTCTTCTTGAGCAGCTTTGGTAATTAATGTTTGCTTTCGCTTGTAAGTTGGCACTCCTCAGGCTCGCACGCAGCCTGCAAACACAAAATCAATTGGCACAACAACTAACAAGCAAGGCAGATAAAACGGGACAAGAAACTAAGAATAGCTTAGTTCTGATACTGTTCCTTCCATGATCCTAAGGTTGCCTGGCCAGACTGCACTTCTTCAAAAGTGGGTAACTGCTCTGCCAGAAGATAGAGCCTGCACTGCAGGGAGTTGAGCAATTGCAGTGCAACCTATGCAGAACCATTCAACCTAGGAAGAGAACTTGCTTCATCCGTCCCTTTTTCCCATCTTCCCACAGGATTCAATTGCAGCAATGCACTCCTCAAGCTATGTAACAATTTGGCTCCATTAATTCTTCAGGTTCAAAACCGCTTGTGTGACCTCATCCATCCTTATATCTGAATGGATCAAATCAGCAGACTTACCATGGTTCTACTCATGAAGCAATAACTGACTAACAACCTAAGACAAGACTTAGCAGTAAAAACAGCTAGATTTAAGTGCAAACCTAAAAAAAGCGGCTATGAAAAATAAAATTGGTAACGAAACATAAAGGTAAGCAATAAAAGAAAATTGTTTTACAAGATCAAACAGTATGTATTACGGAAAATAAAATTGGTAACGAAACAGATAATGCATGTGTGAGTTTCTTTACATATATGCAATATGTTACTAATATTAAGTACAACAGCAGATATGAGAAATTCAAGTGCCACATTTGATCTCACATTCATGATTCCAAGAGTTTGATGCAAAATGATAGTCTCAGATCAATTTATTTAAAAGAACTAATCTACAAAAGACCACATGAACTTAAAAAATAAAGGCCACATGAACTTAAAAAATATGCTGGCCAACGATGACTGGCACCTCTCCTGCTGCTGCTTAAATTTGGAGAGGCTATCCTTGAGATCCATCTAAAAAACAACAAGCTCGTAAGTAATAAATTTGGTACGAATGTCTGTGCGTTGAAGCCAGTAATACATTATGTTAAGAACAGCTTTTACCAGGATGTATGCGTGTCTAGAATAGCAATACCATTTCCTTTGGCTAGCCATTGAAAGAGGGAGTTGATTCGGGCAGTACCATTTCCTTTGGCTAGCCATTGAAAACACCCCATCTGGATACACTATTCTAGCACCCTGTATCCACAGTGCTACACTGAAACGTTCATGGGTAATAATTCTACATGAAATTTACACTATGAAACCATGAATCTTTGAAATGAATTAGTTCCAATATGGCTACAGTTCAATCCAAAGTATTTGCATATGGACTTATGAAACTTAATCACAGCCAAAAGGAAACAGAAATGCTTACCATGTTAAATCTTGTTAGTTTGCTGAAGAGTTGGTGCATTCCATCGAGCAACCCCAGCAGATAATCTAGCTTTAGATAACCAAAATGACAATCTGAAACTCTTGTACTGCATAAGACATCACATACATTTCAACCATGGAAAATGAAATACCTTAATGAAGAGACCCTGTTAATCGGTCACCTAAGCTCCCACATTGCTCCAATATCGGCTGCACACCAATCTTTAAACAAATCAAAGAACCCATAAAGACTGAAGTAAATGAAAATACAGATCTTGAAACAAGAAAAAATACAGATCGTGTTTACATGTCCTCTAGTGTGCCACGAAGCCACTGGCAGTGACGGCAATCAACACTGTGGATTCGGGAGGTGAAACTGGTACTACTGGACACAAACATGTCAATGATATATAGATTAATGGGCATATTAATCTTATAAGTCTACATTTTTTGCATTTTCCAAACATACCACATTGAGGTGTTTATATCAACAGTTCATGTAATAAAAGAGAAGAAGGTACAGTAAGGGAATTGTCTTCTAGACTTCCTGTGCAGATTCAACGGGGCCATTGCTTATCTAACTTTGCCCGAAAGAATTCTAAAATTCTAGCACGACCTTATGTGGAGGAACCCAGATTACTTCACTCCAACCTGTCCCTGCAGCACCACAAGAAACAACAAGGCAATTTGTCAAAATCCCATGAAAAACCCACCAAGAACCACCTAGATCTGGACGAACATGCCGATAAAACACAATCAAAACCTCCCCGGCTGAAAAACCATGTAAAAAGATGGGATTTTTATGGGGGAAAGGCACACGGACTTGAGCATCAACAAGGACTTGTTCCATGGAGCTCCTGGTGCATAGATCGGCAGGGGCAGGTGAGGACGTGTCGGAGGAGGATGGTGGTGATGAGGAGCATGGTTACCAGATCGAAGAAGGGGCAAGAAAACATATACGAGAGCTGGTGCGCATGGGGACTCGCGGCTTTTTCTTCTCTGATCGACGGCGCTATCAAGAAATCTCTGATGTGGGAGCACATGGGTGACGCGGTCGGCGGTGGGACGTAGGTGGCGCATCTGCTGTTGCCGGAGAGGAACACGAGGAGCTGCGACGCAGCCCACTTGAGGCCGTGCACCCGTACACGAGCACCACGTCCACCACGCCCGCCTTGATGTCCTCCCTCGCCTCCTCAAGCAGACGCGCATGGAACCTGGGGGTCTAGGGTTTGGGGGACGCGCATGGAACCTGGATGCTCGCCCGGCGCGAGGAAGGATGCGGCGGGGGGCAAGGTTGGGCGGAGATTGCTCGCCCGTTTTAGCGTGTGCGCTATGAAAAATTGGGGATTCGCATAGTAAAGGAAGGAAATCCCCGATTTTCTGTGTGTGTTTGAGGGAGGGGGTGGGGTGCCGAAGAAAAATGGACCGCCGCCACCAACTGAAAATTAAGAGTAGTAGAGATTATAAAAGAAATCATGAAAGCACTGCTCACAGAATTATTTGGCGGATTTACGGGAGAGAGATCTCAACCGAATCGTGGTATTTGCCGATGAGGAAACCCCGCTAAACAGGACAGCGAATCTGACCTGTTCTCGTTCGCGGGGCCAAGAAAAGCTCAGTTCCTGAGGGCGAGCCGCGCGACACGCCCGTCTGCACGCACAAGCCGACGACGACGAGCGGACGGCCACCACCTCCGACTGGAAAGGAACCAGAAAACGATGGAAGAGAGGCGTACGCACAGCACATCGCCTCGTCGTCGATCTGCATCGGGGAAAATTTTATCTTGACAAGGGAAATGCGACAAAGCCTTCCTGTCAGGGTTGTACCCGTTTGCTGCCCAAAGACGGAACACGGGGCCCGCTCCCTGATTGGCCACGGAGAAAGAACAGAGACGGACGGGCCGGGGCAGGAAGGAAGAAGCGCCGATTGGTTCCCTATGGTTAGCATCAAATCGAAATGCCGTGCGCGTGCATGGATTAGCGTTGGTTGGTGACGTGGTGCATGTATCGTGGCCGTGGTGGGCAGGTTCTGACTTCTGACTGGGGAGTCGTGTCCCAACCTCCCAGGGCTATTCTTACATAGCTGGGAGATGTGCAGCGCACGGGTAAACTTCACTAACCCCATCGAGGTCACATCGTGGTCATGTTGAGAACTAGAAAATATTGCTGACGAGAAACAGGGGCACTAATAGAAGCCTAGATTCGCTCCGCTCTGTAGGGTGGACTCTGCCGGCCAATTGTGCGTGCTTGCTGTGAAATTGCAACTTCTCACCGACACCGCAGTACTCTCATTTCGTTATCGCCGTACAATCTTCATTTAGGTTCCCGGGTACATGCCCCACCCAGCCTAAACGGGAGGAGCATAAAATAGCTGCTGCAGTTGAAACGGCATCTTCAGAAGTGCCTCTTGTTGTATGCTGCAAAAACACTAACAACTTGTGATGTGTACCAATTATCGATTTATCACTTTCAAAACAACCATATGTGTACAAATGAACTTGCAACACGGAATCTCTTAAAACATATATAGAGGAGCGTTTGTGAGAGCAGTCACAATACAAATTATCTCGGCATTTAAGTTATGGTCAAAGCACAGGTACATGAGGATAAGTAAAATCCATGACCAACGGTAAAAGCAGCTGATGCAGCCAATCTTCAATGCTTCGTGCGCCTGGAAGATTGGCAAAGAGATGTTAATTGCCTACCTTAGACGAAACAAGTCGATAGAATAAACAGAATACCAGCTAATCAGTTCTCAGTATCGCTAAAACACTACAGTTGACTTTTCATCAGAGAAATTGTGTGGGATGCATAAAACTGCACTGTAGACTGCATAGATCCGTTTAGCACCCAAATATATCTTAACTATACAATGCTGCTGCTTGCAGCAAAATACATGGAGATCGAAAATCCCAAATAATGTAGCTAATCATGTCAACTCTTAGTTTACAGAAGATATCATACAATTACTAGTATGACAGACAACCACTAAGAGCTGAACAGACTATGCAAAATATGCATTTCAACTATGGATATGTTTAGTTACAGCATACTGAAAACTTACCAGGAAGCCAGAAAGGGTACTACTTCAGTTCTTTTCATCTTCAGGCATGTCCGACTTGTCTTCCTTCTTCTCTTGCTGTCAGAGGAAAAAAAAAAGGTTTAGTTCAGCTTGATAGAATAGCAGCTAGATTGCATTGAATGGGCGAATGGGCCAAAAATATACATGTACAGTAGATAGTAAAATAGCAAATAACACCCTATACAAGTCTACTTTAACACCCCCCTCAAACTCAAGGTGGGTCCACAACATTGAGTTTGGAGAGATGAAAATCATGCTGCGCCTTAGTTTGTGCCTTAGTGAAGAAATCCGCGATCTGAACCTCAGAGGGCACATACTAAAGGGCAACCACCTGCTGCTGCACCTGCGACCGGACATAGGAAGCATCAACACCAATGTGCTTGGTGATCTCGTGCTTCACCGGATCTCGAGCAATGTTGATCGCGCCAGTACTGTCGGAGCAAACTGTCGCAGGGGTAGAGACAGTGACACCAAAATCTGCCAGGAGCCATCGTAACCAAGTCACCTCAGCCGTCACAAAGGCAAGCGCCGCCTTCGGCCTCGATCTTGGGCGAGAGCTGAGTCTGCTTCTTGGTCTTCCAGGCAATCAAAGAGGAACCAAGGAAGATACAATAAGCAGAGAGAGACTTACGATCAGAGGAATCACTAGCCCAGGAAGCATCTGAATAGGCCTGGAGCTGCAAAGGGCTGGAGCAAGAGAAAAACAGACGGCGATCAATGGTACCACGAAGATACCACAAGACTCGAAGGAGGTGACTGTAGTGTATCTAAGTAGGAGTCTGCATAAACTGGCTCAGGATGTGAACAACATGGGAGATGTCAGGACGAGTAATGCCAAGGTAAACAAGACTCCCAACTAGGTGGCGGTAGCGAGTAGGATCCTCAAGAGAGTACCGTCGATGGGGCGAAGTGAAGATGAAGCTCCATAGGAGTGGCAACAATCTGTTGATCGGTGAGACACGCCCGATCAAGGAGATCCTGAATGTACTTCCGCTGGGAGAGGTAGTAGCCCTCAGGCATGGAAATGACCTCAATCCCAAGAAAATACCGAAGAGGACCCAAATCAGACATCTGAAATTGCTCACTGAGACGCGCCTTCACAAAGGCAACGTACTGAGGATCATCACCAGTGATGAGCATGTCATCCACGTAGAGAAGAAGAGTACGACTACGAGGCGAAGTGTGAACGAAGAGAGCAGGGTCGTACTCACTAGCAACGAAACCATCAGTAGTGACAACAGAGGTGAAGCGCTCAAACCAAGCCCAAGGGGCTTGCTTGAGCCCATAGAGAGAAAGACGAAGGCGACACACATGGCCATCTAGCACAGAATAGCCAGGAGGTGGATGCATGTAGACCTCCTCACGTAACTCACCGTGAAGAAAAGCATTCTTTACAGCAAGCTGGGAGATGGTCCATCAGCGAACAGAAGCAACGGCCACAAGTGTGTGCACAATGGTCCTGTGAGCAACAGAAGCGAAGGTCTCATAGTCACGCCCATACTCCTACTGGAAACCACATGCAACGAGACGCGCCTTATAGCACTCAATAGAGCCATCAGAGCGAGTCTTAATCTTATAGACCCACTTGCACGTGATAGGAGTGACTGAAGCAAGAAGAGGACAAGGTCCCAAGTGCCGATCTTGCTCAAGAACGACAAACTCCTCGGCCATAGCGGTGCCACTCGGGATGAGTATGAAGATCGCAATAGGAAGTAGGCTCGAGAGGAGACAGTAGCGGGAGCAACGAAGCCGTAGCGATCGGACGAGGAATCGTACTCGATCACGAAGAGTGTGCATGATGAGGAAGCGAGAGAGTGCGCTCAAGTAAGAGCAGAGGAGAGGACTCTGAAGAGAAGTAGGAGGCCGGACCTAGAAGGGAGGAGGAACTGGGAGGTGGACGGCGAGTGTAGTGGAAAGCGGATAGGAGGAGGTGTAAAAGGCAAAGGAATTTCTTGAGGTGGCGAGGAGACGGTGGAGCAATGGACGAAGTATTGGAAGGAAGGTGAGGGTGATGGTGGCGAGGATGGAGACAAGGGTAGGGACGGAGGAGAGGGTGGTGGTGGACAGAAGGAAGCATCAGGTAGAGTGAGGAAAGAGAGCGAATCAGAAGTAGAGTGCAGGCTAGAGGAAGGATCACGAGTGAAGAAGGATCGAGACTCATCAAAGGTGACATCTCAGGAGACCCGGATCCTACGAGCCACAAGGTCCCAACAGTGATAACCCTTGCGCTCAGCATCGTAGCCAAGAAAGACACACTCAACAGACTGAGTAGTTAGCTTCGTCCGCTCACAGGGCTGAAGAAGCACAAAGACAACACACCCGAATGTACGAAGGTGGCTGTACTAAGGAGTTCTGCCAAAAAGACGCTCAACAAGGGTGGCACCACGATGAAGCGATGAGAAGGTGAAGGTTCACAAGGTAGGCAGCAGATGAGACGACCTCGACCTAGAAGTGGGGCGAACAGAGGAAGACGACATCATCGCTCGAGCAGTCTCAAGAAGGTGGCGATGCTTGCACTCAGAGACACCATTCTGAGCATGAGCACCAGTACAAGAGTACTGAGGAAGAGTACCCTGCTCAAGGAGATACTGATGGAGAGAGGTGGATAGGTACTCGCCAGCAGAGTTAGCACGGAAGACACGAATAGGCGAGTCAAACTGTGTGCGGACCATGGCAGCGAAGGCCTGGTAGGCAGACAACACTTGATGCCTAGAGGTCAAAAGATAGATCCAAGTGTAACGAGAGAAATCATCAATAAAAATCACATAGTAACGATGACCCCCTTTCGAAACGAAGGGAGCCGGGCCCCATACATCAGAATGAACCAAATCAAACGACTGAAGAGACACCGAGTCACTGGTGGGATAGGGTAGCAGAGTCGCTTCCCAAGCTGACCCATCTGAGACGAGGGAGGTATCGCCAGGAACCTTCCCAAGAACACCACAACTCACTAACAAAGAAAAACGAGACCCACACATGTGACCTAAACGATGACACCACGACTCACTAACAAAGAAAGACAAGACCCACACATGTGACCTAAACGATGATGCCATTGAACAAAACTGGCAGAAGCGGGGGTGGCGAGGACAGTGACATCAGAGACGACGGTCATTGGGCTGCATTGGAGGTGGGCGTTGAAGCGGAGGAAGGCGGCCGATCAAGCTCCCAAAGACGCTGAGAGTCACGAACCCGACGGCTAGTACCAACCAGGGTTCTGGTGAGACGGTCCTGAATAGAACAAGAGTCAGCCTCAAGAATGATACGACAATCAAGGTCAGCGAGCTGACTAGCAGAGATAAGCTGTAAATCGAGGCGAGGAACATATGAACAAGAAGTGTGAAGAGTGCCCCGACCAAAGAATCGAGAGAAGTACCATCAGTCGTCCTGACAGACATAGGGATAGCTGAAGAACTCAGTGGGCCAAGGTGAGTGGGATCAGATGTCATATGAAAAAAGCCCCGAGTCAAGAATCAATGGCAATCATATACGAGGAAGGCAGCATGAGCGGTCTGGAGAAAGGGTCGCCCCTAGGCGGCGCTCCACGCGCTCAAGGCGCTGAGTCACATCTTGCATGACGGTCGCCAGGCGTCGGGTGGGCGAGGCACTGCTCCATCGCCTCCGGCTCCACCACCTCCACCTTTGCGGTTCGAGGCGCCTCTGCCTTGCTCAATGGTGTGCCTGTCTTCTGATGAGTTACAACGAACCACTTTGCACCAGCAGTATTTCACCACAAGAACGGAGCCTCCTCTTGGTCTTTGGGAGAGGAGCGATCATAGGAGGCGTGGAAGTGATCAAGACCGAGCGAGGAAGACGAGAGAACGCCACGAAGCGTGTCTCTCAAAGACGGACGAGTGAGTGCCTCAACCAGGGACGGTCGAAGCGAGCAGGCGACAAGCGAGCATGGAGCTGCTCAAACTCCCGTCGAAGTCGACGGAGGAACTCAAAGGCGAACAGCACTCTTGTGGTCCCGATGAAGGCCACAGCGATCGCGAGTAGGGGTAGAGGGAGGCTCAAGGAGTCAAGGCGACGCCACACATCGATGTCTATTTGGTAGAAGGCATCAACGGTGGAGTCCTGGCGATGAAGAGAGCTCGCCGACTCGGTGTAGAGGTGTAGAGAGCATCATTGCTTCATTTGGAGCCCGAGTCTGTGCGCTCCCCATCGGTGAGAAGAAGGAAGAGCGGCGGATCCATGGCAAGCTCAACCTTCATCTTGCCTAAGATACAAACAACGGCATGAGCCTCATCCTTTGCTAGCCCTCGAGAGTCTGCAGATCGGCGACGTCTTGATCGATTGTCTCTTTCGTATCTGACGAGGACGTCTGCGAGAACAAGAGCACCATCTCGCCCAACCACAGTCGAATCGACGAACCGGGCGGTGGGCGAGAACGAGCTCAGGTGAGGTGACCCCAAAGACGCTGGCTGTCAAGTGAGACCCAGAGCATTGTAGACCACTCTCGGAAGTTAGTCCCATCAAACATGATGGGCGGGAGAGGCATCGGTCCCGAGGAATGAGATGCGATGGCCATCTCAGACGTCGAAATGGAGCTGAGCAGCGGAGAGTTTTTTTTAACTGCTGCTCCTTCACTCTCCTTCACTGCACACTAAGCTTTCTGCGTCTTATTCTTCTTCTTCTTTGGGAATCTTGCGTTGGAGAAGATCAAGGGAGGCGACGGACGACAATTTACTGGAGAGAGAGCAATGGAGTGGACGCCGGCGGAGTCAAGATCATGAGGCGGCGCTAGCATAGAAGCACTCGAGGTGGAGCGGAAGTGGCGAGCGGAACGGGCTCGAGTTCGCTCTCGACGAGGCCACCGTTCCTCCAGTGTACTTGCGCCGAGGTGACTTAGGCGAGGATCTTGCCGATCTTTGCGAGGTGTCGCTGAGCGGAAAGCTCTGGCGGAAGCTAGAAGCGAAGAAGTGGAAGGACGCCAAGCGGAAGCTAGAGGAAACAAAGGATAGCGGGAAGGGAAGAGGGCGCCACCGGAGGAGGCGGCGGCAACCAGGCGTCGCCAAGCAAGGAACAGCCGGCAGCGGCAATGGCGCTCTGATGTCGGGCTAAGAAACCCTAGCTAGGCTTGCAGCCAGGCTCTGATACCATGATAGAATAGCAGCTAGATTGCATTGAATGGGCCAAAAATATACATGTACAGTAAATAGTAAAATAGCAAATAACACCCTATACAAGTCTACTTTAACACAGCTTTGGTAATGATTATGTACAAATGAGAAAATAACATATAAGCATGTAAGTATACATCAGAAACTAATTCAGATTCCTAAAATTAAATACAATACAGTTCAAACGAAACTCAATGTTACTTCACAGCAGAACGAGTTTGTTTCAATAAGCCAGTATCAACGAATCTAAATGTCATTACTTATCTACTTAATAAATCATGCATTCAAATTCCCGTTAGAATTCATGCATAAGCATTATGTAAATATGATCCGACACCTTGACAGATTCAGATTCCCTTAACTAAAGAAGACCGTATATTGATTGTTTATTTGGTGAAGGAAGGAGCTGAAACCATGCGAAGGATTAACTTATCCAAACACAATACCCAAAGCTAAGAAATTATGCGGTAATAATATTTGGCAGTCTCCATAAGAAAAACAGACCCTTCAAGCAGAAACAAAATGGAAGGATGCAAAAATACAAGACCATGAAACTAACACTGAGGCGCACACACAAATGTGTAGCACTAAAAAACTGGGATATCAGGCTCATACAAAAAAGTGGGATGTTTTGAAAGGAAAATCAAAGCCACTTGTACATGCACACGCATGCACTATTGTGGAGCATCCATTTGTGCTCTGAGATTCGTGTGGGGGAGAGGGGGA
Organism: Guadua angustifolia; assembly: GCA_036346375.1. NCBI lineage: Eukaryota > Viridiplantae > Streptophyta > Magnoliopsida > Poales > Poaceae > Guadua > Guadua angustifolia. Next base: position 159,576 of record JAYEVE010000746.1, read on the forward strand.
GATGGGAGAGAGAGAGAATGGAGCACAAATCTCGGAGCACATTGGACAGTGGGAATAGTGCATGCGGGTGCATGTACGGCTGAAAAAATTGCTTTCATGTTTTTAAGGACAACAGAGCTATTACATCATGGCATAACTAGACAAGAAGACCTTCTAACGAAAGAAACTCAGCAAAAGAATAGGACCAAAGAAAGACATACCTCTCCCTGCCCATGCAACGATGCCAGCAAGTCTTTCACAGAGGGGTCATTGGGATCAACACCAGGAAGCTGCAATTTCCAAATAATGATGATGATGAGAGACCAATTATATGTAACTGAAATTGCTAAATTCATATCTGCATGTCATTGGTTCAAAGAGAAGACTTACGAATTAAGGATGGATGTCACAAATGATCTGTCTTCAAACACTTTGCTCATATCAGACTGACCAGCCATGTTCAAGCGTCCTGGACAGACATTTGAAGAGCTGTGTATAAAACAGAGAATACACATCAGAACATGGAAATATTTCAAACTGTGGTTAACTCAAAAGCTCTGCATCATATAATTATCAATAGAAAAGAAAAGGGATTTATACAATGAAAAGAGAAAAAACAATGAGCTGTGTTTGGAGTTATTTGAAGATGGCATTGAATCAGATGAGATCTATGACATTAGTGTGCTCAAGGTTTATCTTCAGAAAATAACTAGTTTGTTTCCCGTGTAGGCGCAATCCTACATTTTTAGTTACAGTTATCTAGTGAACCAATCAAATGAGATATATGATACCCATTATATCCTCAAGGTTTATCTTAACAAAGAACTGCTTAGTTTCCTGTGTAAGTGCAAGCCTACACTTTTAGGTACATTTAGCTAATGAACCAATGGACAAATTGCCAGTGAGATGATATAATCAACTATGGTTTCCATGGTGAGTTTTTTATGGGTTTTAGTGAGCTTGTATTACAAAAAATATGTCCTACACAAAAAAGGATAAATATTGAACAAACTAGAGATCTCTAAACTAGCAAGTCAAAACATGGTGCCTCCAAAGATTAGAAAAATCAAAAGAACTTAAGAAACAAAAGGACCTACCTAATGCCATGTCCTGGTCATCTGCAGCAGCTTCTGCCATAGCAGCATCAGCCACAGCTGCAGCTCCTGAAGAGCCATCATCCATTGACATCGCAAGTGCCTGCTGTAGTAGCTGAGAATCCATGTTCTAAAACTTATCAATACGTATGTTTCCATTATAAAGCATGATACTTGATTGACTAGTCTGTCAGTCCAGTTAGGAATGCTTCGCAAATAATCCTCAGTTGTTGAACATCTCACTCGAAGCCTCTAAGGTAATAATTTCTTTACTCGTGTATCATCATAACGCACACAGCATATGGCATAAATATCAATGGTCGTTATCAAGAGATGCTAGGTGTCTTCCAGGATATGAAGCAATCAGTGAATACTGGTGGCAAAAGTAAACAGGCACTGGTTATGTTCATGGCCAATTCTTCACTAATCAAGACAATTATAATGGACATGCTTATATCTGTGTGGGGCATTTGCTTGGCATCACCAAGAAAAGGGAAGTGTCCATGTCTACCAAGGCAAAAAGACCCAGCTCTGATAAAACGAACTACTACAGTGTAACTTCAGAGTCAACATCTTCTACTTATTCTGTTCAACATACGAACTGCAAAGGGAGCCAATTTACAAACCATTTACTATTCTGCACAGCACGTGCAGCAAAAAGCTATAACTGGATATCCAAATCCCGATCTAGATCACACAAGTACTGTGTAAAATACTGCAGCCTAACAAGAACAGTGGCATTCTAAACTAAGTGAATTATCTAATTCATCGAATTCCAAATAAAAAAATGTATCAAAGCTACGATATGAGCTACTGCAACACACGAGATTAACAGTAAGCTTCACCATCCATACCTCTTCATCCTCCTGATTGTGCTTGGCTTCACCTCGGCGGCTTCCTGCTCGGTCCCACGCTCTTCTTCACTACCTCCTCCCCGCGCAGGCCCTCCGTTGTGATGTCCCCACACCAAATGATGCCCTTCACGGTTGCCCTGATCCCGAGCAATCAGCCTAGCAGCAGACGAGCTGTAGTCATCCACGTTAGGGCGATCGTCGTCCGAACGCGCGGACTGCTCCTCCACCACCTCCTTCTTAGACCCGACAGCCTCCTCGGCGTGATCTCCGTCACCGCCCTCGTGTCCATCACCTCCGACTTCTCCCTCGCCGCCCCGTCCACCTGCTTCACCGAGAAGGTGGTGTATTCCTCCAGGACCTTGTCCAGCTCCTAAAGGATTTTCTCTTGTCCCTTCGCCGCGACCATGAGCCCATAGCTCAGTGCCGCCTCCCCATCCGCGCCCTTGTCCACCTCGGCCTCTTCCGCGTCATCCTTGTCGTCGGCGTGGTCGATATCACGGGACATGGAGCGAGAAGAAGTAGTGTCTTGAGGTCGAGCTTGACGGCGGCAACGTCACGGGTGGCGGCCTTGCCACGGGCTCTCTGCGCGGACCCGTCGCTGGACCGCCCGATGCTCAGGAAGCTGAAGAGGCCGCGGCGTTGCTGGGGCTTCTCCGAGGCAAGGCGCGCGAGCATGGCCACGGAGTGGTCGCCCTGTCGAAGGCGGACATGCAAGTGATGGGTTTGGGGAGTGGGACCTGCATAAGGTGGGATATGCAAGTGATGGGTTTGGGGAGTGGATTTGAGATTTCAACCTTGTTGTGTTTGGTTTGTACTGGGTATTTGTGTTTGGGATAGGGATATAACTTTAGATGACCAAAATACCCTTTTAAAAAGACAAAATATTACACGAGTTTTCAACTTTCTTGTTTGAACACTTCAAATCAACATACATTTTTTTTAGTGATCGTACTCTCGAAAAGACTCCAACAATATTTTTATGCCGATCCAACTAACATTATTCATTAGAGGTCCAATGAGCCACAGCCTTGTCCTAAGCCGTGAGAGTGGTGGTGAGCAAGGGTGGCCTTGGCCTTGAGCTCCAAATCGACGGATGTAGTAGGGTCGACGACCTCAGGCAGCGTTGCAATTGGCTTGTCAGTTATCTCGGTAGGGGCTTGATAGTGTGCTAGGCAATGATGGTAAGGCCTGACATCGAGCGCAACGCATACTTGATAGAGACATGAAACGTGAACGATAGACTCCAATAAGACCTAACGAATATGTAATTTCTTATGTGGCCTTCCTAGTCCACATATTGTATCATAGCAATCTAATGTTCTCAGCTACGACATAAACCTACCCCTGTAATTCCCTTTTTATATATATATAAGAGCTTAACCACGCCATGAGGCATGAGCATTGTACAGAGAATACGGAGCTAATTTAAGTTTCCAAATCAGAATGTACCAACAGGCAGAAATAGTTCTCTATCAAGCAAAGGATAATGAATTGATTTGCAGAGGTAGTAGCAGAAGAATGATGTGTGCATAATAGTCCCAGATGAGATGGCACCCATCATAGTAATAGTTATGCTGTTAAATCAAGTGAGGTACATAAATCAGGCAGTCCAAAGAAAATTAACGATGGAATGTGTGACAAGAAACAACAAATGATGAGGGCAGTGTATCATATGGTAAAATCTTGGCCAGTTGGACTTCATAATGTCTTCTGGGAAGGTGAGAGGGCAAGCTAAAATAAACACTAGGATGGTCACAGAAAACAGGATTCAGGAGATTATGTAAGAACCTCCAAACAGTTTATGTGAAGAGGTTTTTGTAAGTTCACGTAAATTCATGTATAAAGGATACTGATAAATGAGTTGTGTTTCTCATGTTAATGAAGAAATTCAAAACTAAATGATACTTGCAAGCTGTCATAGTTTCTATTGACATGAAAGCAGCATCTTAAGCTATTCAGTTTATTTTTCTGCTAAACGCCGATTTAGAGAATAGTTAAAGAAGTCAAACTTGCTTATAATACAATTCATGATAAAACCAAACTAGATTGACTAAACTATTATAGCACATAATATTGCTGAATTCATTATGCTTTTAGCTTCCTGTGCGCCATTGTCATAAATACTAACTGCACTCCAAAAAGGAAAGCATGTCTATGGAGAGCTATCATGATCAAAAGGAATTTAAATATGCACAAGAAAGTAGACAAGAAAAAGGAGAAACGCATGCCTCAAATTTGTGTAGCGGACAGAAGAATAAGTTTTTTTTCTTCCTCATGTAGTATTGCAATCCCTTTGTTAGCGGATCGTTTTGGGTTTCAACTCTAGCCTACCCCAACTTGCTTGGGACTAAAAGGCTTTGTTGTTGTTGTTGTTGTTGTTGTTCTTGTTGCAGTATTGCAATCCCCTCTTTGACCATTACAATGCACTATTGAGAAGTGGAAACCATGTGTGTACACGCCATTCATAATTGATGCTTCTGGTTCTCCCTGAAAGCATTTATCTCATTATCTGCATTCCAAAACATCAAAGAAAGGTTGTACGATATCTTGCATGAGCTTTGCTTAGAAATCCTTTTGTATCAGGTTATCAACCTTTTTGGCTGATTGCTTTTATTGAACCAAAGAACCAAACCAAAAGATTAGATGCTCACTTGCTGGATGGTTCTTTTTTCTCTTTTTGACTCTGGCAGTGCACAGTAAACACATGGATGTCGCATCTATGCAAGAAATGTTGCTCAGACAATTACCATCTCTCTCAAACAACCCAGAAACATATACACGTTGTAGGCAGACCAAATTAAGCTTCATATCAAGGTCTATCCTCTTCAACCAACTTAGCTTGGCCTTGAAGCTAAGAATGTGGTACGTTATAATCATATATTTTGTTACCAATAGTCTCCACATGAGCAAACTCCTTGTACTATATGGTGGAACCTATTGATGTCTCTGAGGATAATCTCTCTATTGGTGATTGTTGAAATCAGCTTTGCAGCATGATGGCAATCACCACACATTCTGAGATTCATTGTTATCCTAATAGGTGTCCCTGGACTAGTGTTTATAAGAACAAATGCAATAGCCAATTTCTCACTGTGCACTGAAAGATGACCTCCTTGTCTTCCTCTTCAACATCATGAAGTGTAGCCTCAACTTCTGGGTTGTAACCCATTCCCCTGATCTTTCCTAACAACTCATCCAATTTGTCATAGATCATTTTAGATTGTGGATGAGATCTATCACCGATATGAAATGTGTGAACTCTGTCCCCTAGCTCGACATTGCTACCACCAGGCAATTTCTTGATACCCCTGCTTGCCATGACACCTCTCACCAAGGTGACATCTGCCCATCTCCCAGCCCTAGCATAAATATTTGATAATAGCACATAGTACCCCGTTTGTTCGGGTACCAATCTGAACAAATTGTCTGCTACCAACAACCCAATGTCCATGTTGGAATGAATCCGACAAGCACCTAATAAGGCTCCCCAAACTCTTTCATTTGGCTTGATAGGCATCATCATGATGAAATCATATGCCTCGCTTATACACCCAGCACGCCCAAGAAGGTCCACCATGCAAGTATAGTGCTCTGCTTTTGGAGTTAGCAGATACCTACTAGTCATGCAATCAAAGTAACGCTTTCCCTCATCCAAAAGGCCAGCATGGCTACATGCTGCAAGAACAGCAACAAAGGCAATAGAATCCGGTTCCAGACCCTGTTCTCGCATCTTCTCGAACAGGTCGATGGCCTCTCTCCATGACCATGCATGCCATAAGCAGAAATGATCGAAGTCCATGATACCACATCCGTGCAAACATCGAATCAAAACCTCCCTAGCATCCTTCAAGCATCCACAATTAGCATACATGTCCATGAGAGCATTCTCAAGCAACATATTGGGGCACATCCTTTTACTCTTGATAATCTCATGGATCCGTTTTCCCAGTGAAAACGCTGAGACCTGTCCACAAGAAGGAAGGACAGTGGACAGAGTCACCGCATCTGGTTCAATCCCATCCTTTTCCATCATCATGAACAGATCAACAGCCTCAACATGCATCCCATTGTTAACATATATGGCGAGCATAGCATTCCAAGAAATAAGTCCTTTAAACTGCATCTCATCAAACACTCCCCTTACTAATGTGATGTCCTCTGTCTTGGCATTCCCCATGGCGGGCAGGACGCTTGCCATGGTCCCAGCATCGGGCTTTGGACACTGCAGCACCACCAATTCCCTGAAGACCCCCACAGCCCGGCCAAACAAACCCGCGTGAGCGAACCCAGAAATCATGGCGTTCCACGAAACGACATCCCGGTGCTGCATTTCGTCGAACATCTGGTGCGCGTCGTCCGGGCGGCCGCACCGCGCATACATGCTGATCGCCGAATGTGCCACGAAGAGATTCGCGTCGAGACCGAGCCTGGCGATGGAGGAGTGGATCTGGAGGCCGAGAAGGAGGCTACTCGACGCTGCGCAGGACTTGAGAGCGAGCGGGTAGGTGTAGTGGTCGGGGAAGCAGGAGGGGCCCTGCGACCGCATCGAGACGAAGAGGAGGAGGGCGTCGCGGTGGAGGGAGGCGCCGGTGAGGGCGCGGAGGAGAACATTGAAGAATAAGGTGGTGCGGTCGGGGGAGGATGCCAGCACGGCGCGGGCGGCGGGGAGAGCGGAGCAGGCGGCGTAGGCCTGGATGAGCTTGACGCACAGGACGGCGGTGGAGGGGTGGGAGGCGGGGTGCAGGAGGAGGAGAAGGCGCGCGTGCGCGGCGCGGAGGGAGGGGAGGTGGGCGGGGGCGCGGCACGAGCCCACCAGGCGGAGGAGGGCGTCCATGGTTGCGTCCTGCTGCGTTCGAGGGTTTGGTCTGGTTTGCTTTGGCCTTTGGGGAGCAAGATGATACTAGGGGAGAAGGAGAAATTTGTTTTTTTTGGACATCTTCAAGAAGTGGCTTCGTATATTTGCCACTATAAAGCATGGTTTCGCAAAATTGCCATTTACTTCGTGTGATTGTTATTTCTCTTGACATTTTTTCCTCTTTATTTGATTTTAATTTCGTTTCCCATTTTCAGCCATGTGAATTGACCAGAATGCCCCTGCCTATTGATTGCATCAGGTCTCGTTGATCTCCCGGAGAAAATTCCCATGCAATAAACGTCGCGAGGTTCTTGTGAGCCGTTTCTCTTCGTCCCGTGCCGATGATCGAAAGCAGGCAGCAGACCACCGGCAGTCACAAGATCACCGGCAGTAGCGCTCGAGAATCTGACGAGGCAATGGCTAGAATCTGACGAGGTACGCATGGTAATATCTGCGATTCACTACCTACTCGCAACCTTCCTCGTAACTTGATGAGCGGATGGTTATGTAACGTGGCTATCATGATCGAAGAATGATTCTAATCTAGTTTTGCTCGCCATCGATTTATTACAAGAGCATTGAAGTTCTAATTGTTGTAATTCGGATTAGGGTGCGTGGAGCACCATCAAGGCGGTGACATCTTGACATGGAATCCGACCCAAAGGAATCTTCTGGACGGTATTTCTCATCCCTGTGCTAAATAATGTTAGAAAAGTAATCTTCTTCCATGCGCCTGTTACTCTTTTTAAGCTAAGGAATAACGTACGTTTCTAAATAGCATAACAGGAGGATGTATCCTTGTCATTTTTTTTCACCCCAAACCGCAACCATGAAGAAAAACGATGTGGTTGCAGGACATGTTACATCTTCGATTCTGAGGCTATAGCCGAGAAAAGTGATTTGATTGCAAGTTACATACAAGAAAAATTATTGTCTTGTTCTCTTGCGTTCTTCGCATTGCCATCACAAATGGGTTGATCTGCTTTGTCAACTTTGTTGTGCTGCTACATGGTAAAAATAGGATCTGTTGTTTAACTTTGTGCGAGAGCGTGTTCACGAATTTAGGAGAGCCGAATGGCTATTCTTAATTTTGGCGTCTGAAAATACATTGTGTGCCTTCTCTCTTTTCTCGCTCTTCGTTTTGTTATCTTCCTCCCACTCTGCTTCTTGGTGTATGAACTGTGAGCGATAGGGCATAGCCATTCCATCATTCTAAATAATTTTATACTTGATATAGTAATAACTTAGAGTATATAAATCTTCTGGACGTTATTTCTCATCCCTGTGGTAAATAATTTTGTACTCGATATGGTAATAATTTTGTGTTAAATAATTGTTTTACTAACTGTTTTGATCTCCTGTTTTGACTAGGCATGATTCAGAGGCTGTGCAACCCACAATACATATCCCAGAAGTCGATTGGGATAGCTTACAAATTATAGAGACTCATGATGCGGAAGGTAGAATTGAAATGATGAGTGAGGCTCAGCTATGTGTGATTTTGGGCTTGACGGATGATGATGGGAGAGGACAGATGGCTAAACCAAATGGTCCTACAATGGTTGAGCAAGGGGGTGATGATGATGGTGATGCCCTTCCGTATTAGTGATGCCGTACCAAATGAGTTAGTGATTTCATATGATAAGGATCACCCAAAAATGGATCTAGGCACTATGTACCCATCAATGAACGAATTCCGATTGGCTGTAAGGCAATTTGCCATCAATGAGAAGTTTGATCTAGGCACAGAGAAGTCGGATAGGAAGAGATTTAGAGGGTTCTGCAAGTCTGATGAAGGTTGCCCTTGGAGGATAGTTGCCTCTCTATAAGATGATAACAAAACCGTAAAGGTGAAAATTTTAAATTCACTTATGTGCATGTATATGTCATTTTTAGAGGAGGAATATTTAAATTCATTTTTAATTCCTTATGTGCAGGTGACAGTTTTAGTTGACCATCATGATTGTATTTGAAATAGGTGAAGACCATAACACCATCTCGAGAAATGGGTAGCTAGCAAGGCTGTGAGTATCCTTAGGAGTTCACCAAAAATGGGTGCTAAAGAATTACAGATAAAATTGCAAGATGAATATTCTATGACAATTCCTTACGACATAGTCCGGAGGGTAGAGAAAAGCCCTCACGAGGTTTACTGATAAATGGGAAGAGAGTTTTGAGATGCTATCTGAGATGGAAGGTGAGGTCTTGAAGAGGTCACCTGGAAGTGTTGTGGAGATTGATGTGCTGGAAATAGATGGTAATGTGTATTTTCATCGGTTTTTCTATGCACTTAAACCATGCATTGATGGTTTTCTGGAAGGATGTAGGCCATATTTGGGTATAGATTCTACTACACTGAATGGAAGGTGGAATGGGCATCTAGCCTCAGCTACAGCAGTTGATAGTCACAACTAGATGTATCCACTTGCTTTTGGGTTCATAGCTTCAGAGACAGAAGAGAACTGGACTTGGTTTATGAATCAACTTAAGAAGGCAATAGGAGATCCTCTGCTTCTTGCAGTGTGCGCAGATGCTTGCAAAGGCTTAGAACATGCAGTGAACAATGTGTTTCCCAATGCTGAACAAAGAGAATGTTTTTTCCATCTTATGAAGAATTTTGCGAAAAGGTTCCATGGGTTTGGAAGGATTTATCCTACAGCTAGGGCTTATACGGAAGAGGTTTTCAAGAATCATATGACAACAATTTTTAGAGAATCAAATGAGGTATGGCTCTGGATAAGTAAGTACCATACTCTTAAGTGGTACAGGTGTGGCTTCAATCCAGATATCAAGTGTGACTACATCACTAATAATGTAGCTGGGGTTTTCAACAACTGGATCCGAGACATTAAGGACTTACCTATTGCTGAACTAGCTAACAAGGTCAGAGAGATGATCATGGGTTTGTGGAGGAAGAGGAGAAGGATTGGAGAGAGACTACCAGATGGAAGGATACTACCTGCTGTTATGGTTCAGCTGAGGGCAAATACTAGAGGCTTAGGGCACTTGAAAGTTGCCGCATCTAGTGATAGGAGTGCAAAGATTTGGGACAATAGCAAGAACAGTGAAAGGCATGTTGTGAAGCTACATCAGAAGACTTGTACTTGTCTTGAATGGCAGCACACTGGCAAGCCATGTCAACATGTTTTGGCCTTTGTAACATCACAAAAGAGAGTAGACCTTGAACAATTTGTGCATGACTACTACTCTGTTGACAGATTCAGGGCTGCTTATGGGAGAGAGATTGAGCCAATGACAGCTAAAACACAATGGCCACAAGTCCAGCTGCCATTTGTTTTGGGTGCACCACTTGCTAAGAGAAATATTGGAAGACAAAGGAAACTACGGATCAAAGGATGTCTTGAAGGTGGCCACAAGAAGAAAAGTGGCCACAATGTTGGTGCAAATGATGTAGCAAACGATGACAGCACTGCTCCCACCAATGCTAAGGGGAAGAAAATGATTAGAGGCCTGGTGACTTGCAAGAGATGTGGTGAAAAGGGACATAGGCAAGCTAGTTACAAGTGTCCACTCAATGGAACTAAAAAAAAGGTAAGTTTAGTTCTTTCCATCTAAAGAACCTTAAATTATCATGTGATGCCAAAAATTAATTTTTACTGTTAAACTGCAGGAAGAGGAAGCCTAGAAAAAACAATACAAAAGCTAGGCCAGGTGAACCTAGCACACCACAAAGGCCAACTAGAGAACAAATACTACAGGACAGTCCAGGCATAGTCACTAGGAGGTAAGATTTATCTCATATTCAGAACACAAACATTCTTGTCAGTTACAACATAGATTTAAAATTGGTTTCACTTTATGATTCAATCTGTGCAGCCGCCTTGCTTTCTTGATGGGAAAAGGTACTTCTTCACAAACCACCACAAGTACTCCAGAGAGGATGCCCACCGCAGTCCAGAAAGAAGATGACTCCAAAGAGGAAGCTACAAATTGGATAAAAGATATCGGTTATAAGTGAAGAATGCCTCCATGAAGAATGCCTTCGAGTTATAAGTGAAGAATGCCTTGACTTGGTTTTACCTGTCTTACGAGTTATAAGTGAAGAATGCCTTCCCTTCATCTCTCTGTTAAATGCCTTCTCTTTACGGCAAGAATGAACCAAACAACATTCAATGAATTCTTGTGGTAGCTGAATTCTAAATTCTTGAAGACCAAAAGCAGTGATTCTTGGATGGTCTATTTACTTGTTGTTTTGTCGCTTTCTCTTTTCTTGTCTTTGGATTCTCGGGAAATGATTACTGGATGGTCTATTCATCTCTGTACTGGGATATGGTATATGGTTCCTCAAACTCAAAGCGTTGTGTTTCCAAATGTAAGTAAACTAGAACAACTGTCCTTCCTTTGCTCACTATTGCAAACCAAACTGTACTGCTGTAGAAGTCACCTACGGCAGTCCAAGGATGGTTTATTTGTTGATTAAACACCCAACTATTTATTTAAGATGAAGTATATCGAGATCGAAAGCGTACACCTTGCATCTAGAAAAAGATTTGGCTTGCCCTTTGGCTGTCAAGTACAAGCCGGAGAAAGAGTGTAAAGAAAAGCGAGCGGAAGGAGTATCATGCACATAGACTTTCTTTTTATTCGGACAGGTGACATTCCAATCGGAAATGATCGGGCGGTGGTCAGAATGCAATGACTGACCATCGGCGACGAGAGAAAATTGGGCGGCGTATGCGTTTATTATGACCTAGGGACGAAGAAAGCGGCTCGCATAACCTGCGACGTTCATTGCATGGGAATTTTCTCCGGAGATCAACGAGACTGATGCAATCAATAGCGGGGCATTACGGTCAATTCGCATGGCTGAAAATGGGAAACGAAATTAAAATCGAATAAAGAGGAAAAATGGCAGGGGAAATAACAAGCACACGAAGTAAATGGCAATTTTGTGAAGCCATGCTTCATAGTGGCAAATATGTGAAGCCACTTCTTGAATATGTCAAAAAAACAAATTTCTCGAGGAGAAGAGGGGTGAGTTCTTATTTGGGCTTTCCTTTGTGAAATTTGATTGCTTTACGGCGAGGAAGCCGATTTGGTTCGACACGGAGGGATGTCGGTGTATTTTCTGATCAAGAAGGCCCGTAAAACCAAGTCGGCGAGACGGGCTTCAATTTGCAAGGCCTGGTCGGAATTGTCAGCCCGAACATTGTTGTTTTTGTTAAGATATGTCGAGACTTTTGGTTTTGGTTGTCGAGATATGTCCGGACTTTTTTTTTTGTTTTGGCGGATAAATTTTGAAACTACCTCTTTAGGGTTATGGATATAAATATAATACACATTTGTACAAGAGAAACATTCTACAAACAATAAAGAGAAAAAAGTTGATCCCTATCATGTGTTCATTTATTGTGAGTGTTCTTCGTCTATTCTTGACTGGTATCGGAATTGATACATGGCAATCGTTATCGTTTTACAACATATTATCGGCACAAAGCTCTTTGAGGCTAAACAAGATTTTTCTGCCGGTATCTATCTACACCACATCGAATTTTCACCAGCATCAAACGATTAATCTTCTATAAGCCGTATGTAAGTTTGAAACATGCAAGTTAATCGCATCTGAATAGTTTATTAATTATGCAAATTTCCCTAACTACCTAGATTAATAGATTAATCTAATCCGGCAATTAGGTTTTCGGACCTATAAAAAAATAAATGGCCTATTGTCATCGGCCTACGTCCTCGTGCCGACCATCGCCTGAAGCCACGCTGACCACATCGCATTGCGCCCATTGTAGCCATGCACCTACCGAGCACAAACACTGTTGCTGCATAGATCTGCGACGTGCAAACCTATGCACACCGTTGCTGCTCTTGTTGAGCGACGTGCACACGCCACCATGGCCTCCGAGCTCATCATTGGATCCACCATCACGCGCGTGACCGCCCGAGATGTTGTTGTCGCGAACCACCGCACTACCTTCCACCTGAGAGGTTGCCCCACAAGCTGGCCACTCGGTTTGCACCGACATGACAAAGAGCTATAACGTTGGATGAATTATTCACTTATTTGCCTCCCTCCCTCCTCCCCTTTTTTATTTTCTTTATTTTTGGCAAAAATTGCTGAAGGGCGAAAAAATTACAAAAAGAAATACCACCCTTGTAAGTGTGTTACAATACTGCAGAAGGTGCTGCTACATACGAAAGGGCTAGGTGTCGCCATCCTTCTATGGTGGGAAGAGGGTCATTTTTTTAATTTTTTTCGAGATTAAGCTATTTTTTTTAAAAAAAGAAAGTAGGCCAAATAAGTGAACATGATCTATGCCCACACAAAATAGATTCTGCCGCCTATGCATATCATCTACAAGTGACGCCCAACATGGCATGTGCCGAGCAGAAGCACCAAGAGCTCCCGAACAAAACAGTGGTGGACCAGAACGAATACAAGGTACGCATGGGGTTAAACCAACGCTCCATGAAGAACCAGTATTAGCTGTAGGTAAGTTGATCCGGTTAAAATATTATGAATTGCACTGTCCTAAATACAAAAAAGACCAACAAGCAATTCGTGGCAAAACTCGTGCAATCTTATACACCTTTAGATCCCACATGTATGCCTCCTCAATTGAGTTGGTGTCATATTTTTTTCTATATTCAAACCGTACAATTATACTACAGATGTTAATTATATCTATAAGCATTTCATCAAACAACTTAGGATGTGCTATTTAAGAATTTTAGGATAGCTAACAATGGAAGCAAACTAGTATATTTTAATATTAAATTACAATAAAATAACATCAAATAGAAAGACTAAAATCACATCAATTCACAATAAAATGAGAAAGCAATAATATAACATTAGTGCTAGTGGCTAACTGTAGGGGGGCTGGAGCCCGCTTTGCCCACCCCATTGGGTCTCCCCCTATGCACAAACGTGCCCACGCTCAACTCTGTTGCGGTGCGCCTCCCTAAGGGTCCCTTTGGTTCAAGGGCAAAGGGTGGATGGGATGGAGCGATCCATCTTTTTGTATCCATCTTGTTGTTTGGTTCGATGGATCAGATAGATAAGAGCGGCTAAGAAACGGAAATATTCCTCTAAATGCTTGATGAGGCCATTAAACAAAAATTAGCCGGATGAAGCCATCCACATCTCATCCACTAACCAAATATAAACTCTCATCCCATTTAGCATTCAATTCTCACCTCTTCAACCAAATAAAAATTTATCTTATTTAATCCATCCCTCGTCGCTTTAACTAGAAATAAACTTAGATAGCTTCTCTCTATCAAAATAGATGGCTCCGTCGCACATGTGGGCCGCGCGCTGCATCGGGTAGGTGCGATGGTAGCAAGTGCCAAGTAGGTCCCGTTTTGTTCCAAACTAAGAATTGCCAAATTGATTGCTCGTCCGCAACCGTTTGAAGTGGGCTAGAGTAACATCAAGCACATTTTTTCCCTCAAGAACGCTCAGAATGCAGCCACATACTTTTCATCTCACAATTAGAGAAGCGCGCGTCTTGCGTGCGGAGGAGGAGGTGGGCGGCGCACGAGCCCACCCAGGCGAAGGAGGCGTGTTGAACGGCCGTGGGTAGGTGCAGGCAGGGGTGAAAATGGATCAGATAGTTTCCGACCGATCCGGATAATTTTCGGATATGGATAGTTTCGGATCGGATAGTTTCGGATAGTTTCGGATCGGATACGGATACGAATATTTTTTATCGGATACGGATACGGATTCGGTATCATACTATCCGACGGATACGGATACGAATTATCCAATGAATAGTAACCTCGGATATCCGAACTTTTGCCTTGCGTAATGCACCTGAGTACTTGACCTAGTTGCTTTTGGCTGTTCTCCCTCCAGAGTCCAAGAGGACCAGATCTACTCCACTACTCCAGTCTCGTCTCCCCTTTAGGCGCCCCCGGTGACGTCTCCCTCCGACGCCGCCCGTCTCGTCTCCGGTCTCCCCCCTCCCCCACTCAACCACCTCCTGCAGCCTCCAGATCTACCCCCTCACCCCACGGGCCCCGCCTTGCTTGCTTAGTCTCGTCTCCCCACGCTACCGTGCTATCTCCCCGACGCCGCAAGTCCCGCCCGCTCGGCCGCCTACCCCCACCGCCCACCGGTCCGCCCACCATGCCCAGGTGTCGGTCGCGTCATTCTTGTCCCTCGGATCTACTCCACTACACCTGTCTCCCCACGAGCACCGCCCAACGCCGCCCTCGCGTCTCCTCGCGCCCCGTCCCGATCGCTCACCGCTGCCCCACCGGCCAAGCACCGCCCGTCCTGTCGTTGGCCCAGACCGCCTTGTCGCTTGAGATCGCCACCTCGGGGCGCCACGCATCCTTGTCGCCAGACCGCCACCGCCATGCTTGCGCGTGCGCGTGCGGTCGCTAGATACATATCAATTGTTCTACTTCACCATGTGGTTATGTATACCTTCAATTGAACATTTGATGGTTGCTCAACACTTTGTGGCTAGTTGATGACAAGTTCAAGGACCTGTCTTGATTGGAGAAATTCTTAGCACTAGTATGCTCCTGTTGAATGTTGATGTCGTTGGAATTACGATCGAGTGGCATATCTTGGTAAATTGAGATGATGTACATTACGTGTTTTGCTACTCTGGTGATGTTATAAGTAGACCACCAAAAACACGGACATGGCAAGTCTTGGGACTACTCTGGTGGCATATCTTGATGTTTTGCTTTCTCGCTCGAGACAAATCATACATGTTCATGCAATCATGCCATATGCCTAGGTGCATTTGGTGCTTCCTTGTGACCTTGAAAGATCTTGGTGCGTGGTAATGATATGAACATTAATTGACAAAATGATTCCTATCTGTACAAATTTCAAATGTTAGATGATCGGTTTCTTCATAATCGGTGACAATTATTTCATGTAGTAGAAAGGAGATACACTTACATTTCAGTGCTTTATGTTCTCACATTCTATTCCAGATGCTCCAATACATGCTTTTGTTAATCTTGGTAATGTATTGATACTTATTTCTTACTTTTTTCTGTAGTTGCGGCTTGAAGGGGTACCATCAAATAGAATGCACCCATTTGCTGTTGTTCTAGAGGTGATCTTGTTGAGTCCTTTAGTTCGTTACTTGTTCACAAACACCATTTTGCAAGCGTTCTCATGCTTTGAGGTTCATTATAGGTTTTTGAAGTTGCTCCTGTTAGAATAACTGGGCTAGGGTCCATTTATAATTAAATCAATAAATCCCAAGACCCATGTGCAATACTAGGAGTTATGAGGACTTTAATCCCATATGGGTAATTGAGAGGTGATTGACCAAACTTAAATAGCCAGGTCAGGTGTCTATATGTTGTGAGCCGTGCCGTGCTGTGCCGTGCCGTGGCGTGATGTGCTAGGCGAGTTTTTGCTGTTAAGAGTAATTAATTTGAGCGTTTTATGACCGATGCTGGCGCGGGTTACTAATAATGAGCGTGGTTGATGGTTGGTTCATAACTAACGTCAATTACTTGTAACTGATGTGTTAATGGTCTTTTGATGGCACCCATTACATCACCGAGACATCCAATACATCTTCTCCTAGCATCCTATCTTGAGAGATCAACCCCAGATACATTCCTCTTCTCCGAGCTCTGCTACTGCTGCTGTTTTCGAGTGTTCCGTCTCTCATTCACTTGCGCACATAAGCGGAAGAGAGAGAGCCTCGAAACCTTGCGCTTGTGAGTTCTGCTTTCGGAAAAAGCCGACAATCGGGTTTTTGGGGCGCGCAGCGTATTGCTCGATTCGATCGACTACATCTTCTACTTCCTAAAGTCCGTTCGAGGATTGCTGCTGCGAACCTCTGTTGCATCAACTAAGATCGACTACATCAAATAGCTGCAATCGAATGTCGGTGGTCATGAGCAGTAGCCACCATTGCCTCGGTAATGGTCCGCTAATGGGTACTTTCTTAAACTCTACTTTTGTATGTTCTATTTTCTACAAATCTGCGAGCTAGACATGATAGTTTGTTCAAACTTTGATATGTCTAGCAAAACCATATCTTGTATTCTTGTTCATCTTGATCACATATGTCATGATTTATTATACAACTTTATGGATTAAAATTGCGGAAAAACCTACTAATTCCAACAATCCAAAAACACGAGCGTAGGTCTTTTTGACTCTTGGCTTTTTCTTTGCGCTAAAACCCAATGTGTTTGAGGGCCAAATTATAAAAGATGGCGTGCAAAAATGATCCTGTGGTTGTGACCATGAGCGTGTATCATGTTGCAAGCGGAAAGCCTAAACACGAGAAAGCATAACTCACTCCGAAAGGAGCAAGCGTTTGAGGCGGATAACTTGTTTCGTGGTGCAATCATTAGCGTTCTTGGTGAGAACATTGTGGATGCATATATGCACTTATCCACCGACAAGGAAATGTGGGATGCGCTTGAGGCCAAGTTTGGGGTCTCTGATGCAGGCAGTGAACTGTATGTCATGGAGCAGTTCCATGACTACAGAATGATTGATAACCATGCAGTAGTAGAACGGGCTCATGAGATTGATCGCTTGCAAAAGAACTCGAAAACTTCCATGTGTGTTACGACAAGTTTGTGGCGGGTTGCATAATGCTAAGCTGCGCATTCTTGAAAGGATTTTGCTACTTCTCTAAAGCACAAGAGACAAGAATTGGCGTTCTTGATCGATTAGTTCTCTTGATGTTGAGGAGAAGGCGAGAGCAAAAGACAGCGTGTGAAGGATATGAGGAAATTCTAGTGCCAATGTGGTGCGGAGGAAGAATTTCCAATCCCAAAGAATGGCAAAAACAAGCACGAGAACAAAAACAATGCCATTCGGACTACGGTTTTAAGAAGAAGAACAACAACAAGAAAGGAGGTTTGCTTTGTGTGTGGAAGTTCGACCATTGGACCAAGGTATCCAGAACACAAGGATAAGCAGAAAAAATCAGCAAATATTGTTGTTGCCAATACTGATGTTAGAACGTCTGGGTATGGTAATTTACCCTCAGTTCTTTTAGTATGTCATTTACCTGATTGGTGGATTGACACCGGGGCAAATATTCATGTGTGTGCTGATGTTTCCTTGTTTTCTTCTTATCAGGTCGCAAGGACTTCCTCCATCTTGATGGGGAGCGGATCACATGCTTATGTTAAGTGGTGTTGCGCGGTCGATCTAAAGTTTACTTGGAAAGATCGTGCGGTGAGGAACGTCTGACATGTCCCATCTATCAAGAAGAACTTGGTCGTGGCTCTCTCACGTGTAAAGAGGGCTATAAACTGGTGTTTGAATCCAATAAATGTGTTGTCTCTAAGTTTGGAATATTTGTTGGTAAAGGCTATGAGGCGGAGGCTTGTTAAGCTTATCTTTGTCGGTTGTGTAATAACGTTGTTAACATGTGTGTGATGATGAGGCCAATGTTTGGCATTCGGCTTTGTCATATTAATCCACAGTTGCATGAAGCGCTTAGCCAATATGAGTTTAATTCCAAAGTTAACGTCATCAAAAGTTCTAAGTGCCAAACATGTGTGCAATCTAAGCAAACTTGCAAGCCTCACAAGGCAGCAGAGGCAAGAAGCTTGGCAGATTAGAACTAATTCACTTTCGGATTTGTGCGAGATGAATGGTGTGTTGACAAAAGGCGGAAAAAATATTTCATAGCGTTGATAGATGATTCTACTAGATTTTTGCTACGTGTATTTATTGAAGTCAAAAGATGAGGCGTTTCACTATTTTAAAATCTATAAAGTTGAAGTAGAAAATCAACTTGAGAGAAAGATTAAGCGGGTTAGGTCCGATCGTGGTGAAGAATATTTTTCAAATGAATTCAATTTATTCTCGAGGAACTGGCATAATCCATGAGAGGGCGCCTCCTATTCACGCAATCAAATGGGGTTGCGGAGAGGAAAACCGCACTCTAGCGAGATGGTTAGCGCCATGTTAGATCTGTTGGGACTTTCCAAGGAATGGTGGGGTGAGGCTATATTAGCGGCATGTCATGTCCTAAACAGAGTTCCTACAAAGAATAAAGAGATAACTCCGTTTGAGGAATGGGAAAAGAAAAGATTGAATCTCTCCTACTTACGAACTTGGGGTTGTCGGCTAAGGTCGGTGTGCCAATCCCAAAAAGCGTAAACTTGGACCCTGAGACGTGGATTGTGTTTTTCTTGGCTATGCTTTTCACGGCGTTGGGTATAGATTTTAATAGTAAAATCTGGTATACGATATGCATGAAGGCACCATAATGGAATCCAGAGATGTCACATTTTTTGAGGATGTATTTCCAATGAAAAAAACACCTAGCATTTCTAGCGAAGAACCTATCATTTCTCCAGAACCTACTATTCCTATAATGCACAATGAACCCTCACTTGTGGAAAATCCTATAGATGAAGGCAATGAAGTAACTTGCAAGAGTAAGAGACAAAGGACTGCAAAGTCTTTTGGTGATGACTTTATTGTATATCTAGTGGATGACACTCTAAAATCCATTGCTGAGGCTTATTCATCTCGGGCGACTATTGGAAGGAAGCGGTTTGGAGTGAGATGGATTCTATCATGACTAATGGAACTTGGGAGATCGTGGATCATCCTTACGGTGCATACCGTAGGATGTAAGTGGGTGTTCAAAAGAAGCTTAAGCCTAACGGTACAATTGATAAGTACAAAGCGAGTCTTGTTGCAAAGGGTTATACCGAAAGAAGGCGAAGACTTCTTGATACTTATTCACCGGTTGCGGATGACTACTATTAAGTACTATTATCATGGCTGCCCTCACGGTCGATTGTCCATCAAATGGGCGTTAAGCAGCTTTCCTTAATGGAGAGTTGGAGGAGAAATTTACATGGAACGACCGGATGGATTTGTAGTAAAGGGTCATGAAGGAAGGTGTGTAAATTGTTGAAGTCCTTATCTGACCTTAGCGGGAACCTAAGCGATGGCATGAGAAGTTCGAGAACTTTGACATCTGTCGGTTTTATTGTGAATGAAGCTGACAGATGCGTGTATTACCGCTATGGTGGGGGAGAGGGAGTGATCTTGTGTTTGTATGTTGATGACATACTAATATTTGGGACGAACCTTAATTTAATTAAGGAGGTCAAGGACTTTTTGTCTGAAAGCTTTGAAATGAAGGATTTGGGAGTAGCGAACGCCATCTTAAACATTAAGTTGTTAAGAGAAGATGATGGTGGGATCACACTTGTGCAATCCCATTATGTGAAAAAGGTCTTGAGTCACTTTGGTTTTAGTGACTGCAAGCCTGCTCCAACGCCGTATGATCCTAGTGTGCTATTACGGAAAAATCAGAGTATAGCAATGTATCAATTAAGATATTCCCAGATCATTGGCTCGTTGATGTATCTAGCTAGTGCTACAAGGCCAGATATCTCGTTTGCTGTGAGCAAACTCAGCTGGTTTGTTTTAAATCCGGGAGATGATCAATGACATGCTCTAGAAAGAGTATTGTGCTACCTAAAAGGAATGACAAGCTATGGAATTCACTACAGGGTATCCAAGGGTCTTGGAGGTTACAATGATTCTAGCTGGATATCGATCTTGATGAGATAAAAGCCACAAGTGGATATGTGTTCACTTTGGGAGGTGGCGCAATTCGGCTTCGGCAGTGGAAAGTGCTACTGAGTTTTGCTTTTTAGAACACCAAGCAACTAAAGATCTTCCAAGCAAATGACAACTCCCAGAGGTGCTTTTGCGATCAATTTTGCAACCGGCATAGTCAGAATCTGAATAACCAAGAAGCTCAAAATAAGCACCTTTAGGGTACCATAAACCAATGCAAGGGGTAAACTTTAGATATCTTTGAATTCTATTAACAGCACTAAGATGAATTTCCTTAGGTGCAGCTTAAAATTTAGCACATATACAAACACTAAACATGATGTCAGGCCTAGATGCTGTCGAGCAAAGTAATGATCCAATCATAGACCTATAGAGCTTTTGGTCAACAGACTTACCTCCCACATCTTGATCAAGATTTGTATTTGTTGCCATGGGAGTCTTTATTGGCTTGCATTCTTCCATATTGAAGCGCTTGAAAAGGTCTTTGATGTATTTTTCTTGTGAAATAAAAGTTCCCTCCTTGAGTTGCTTGATTTGGAATCCAAGAAAGAATGACAGCTTCGCTATCATAGATATCTTAAATTC
This sequence comes from Guadua angustifolia, assembly GCA_036346375.1. Lineage (NCBI taxonomy): Eukaryota > Viridiplantae > Streptophyta > Magnoliopsida > Poales > Poaceae > Guadua > Guadua angustifolia. The sequence goes on from JAYEVE010000746.1 coordinate 180,480, forward strand.
TTTGGCCATCATGTCACCAAACTCCTTACAAAAAAAGAGATTAGTACATCCAAAGATAATATCGTCTACATATATTTGGCAAATCATTAATGCACCATTGATTTCTTTTAAAAACAGTGTTGGATCAACCTTCCCAATTTTAAAATTCTTATTTAATAGAAAGTCAGAAGTCACTCATACCAAGCCCTAGGAGTTTGTTTCAGACCATAGAGCGCTTTAGATAACTTGTAAACATGATTAGGAAAGTTTGAGTCTTTAAAACCAGGAGGTTGTTCAACATAAATAGTTTCATCAATGATTCCATTAAAGAATGCACTTTTTACATCCATTTGGAAAAGAGTAATATTAAAATGTGAAGCAAAAGCTAGAAGAAACCATATAGCTTCAAGGCGTGCCACCGAAGCATATGTTTCACCATAGTCAAGACCTTCTACTTGAGTAAAGCCTTAAACAACTAGTCTAGCTTTATTTCTTATTACCACTCCATTTTCATCTTGTTTATTTCGGAACACTCATTTTGTACCAATAACATTATGGTCCCTTGGACGCTCTATTAAGCTCCAGACTTTGTTTCTTTCAAAATTGTTGAGCTCCTACTCCATAGCTATTATCCAGTCAACATCTTCTAGAGCTTCTTCCACTGTTTTAGGCTCAACACAGGATACAAACGAATAGTGTTCACAAAATGTTGCATATTTAGAGCGAGTTTGGACTCTCTTACTAATTTCACCAATGATTTGATCTGTGGGATGATCTTTTGTAATTATGTGATGGCTCTTGATGAATGTTGTTCTGTCTTGATCTTTTTCTTCTTGTTGTTCTTGAGTTCCATCATGTAGTTCTATAGATGCTGTTGGCAACTCATTTTGTCTTTGGTTTAATGTCACCAACTTCCATTTTTCTTATTGCTTGCACCAAGCCCTCTTCACCTACATCATCTAAATTCTCATGCTCGCCTTGTGAGCCATTAGATTCATCAAACTTAACATCACAACTTTCTTCTACTAGGCTAGTTGTATTATTGAATACTCTATATGCTTTAGACTTGGAGGAGTAACCTAACATGATGCCTGAATCACATCTAGATTGAAATTTGCCTACATGAGTTCTCTTTCTGTATTTGTATACTTTGCACCCAAATACACGAAAATAGGATATGTTAGGTCGCCTACCTACCAATAGCTCATATGGAGTTTTCTTAAACAATCTATGAAGATAAAGACGATTAATAGCATGGCAAGCAGTATTAATAGCTTTAGCCCAGAAGGCATCAGAAGTATCATACTTATCTAGCATAGACCTAGCCATTTCAATTAAAATTCTATTCTTCCTCTCAACTATACCATTTTGTTGAGGAGTATAGGTAGCTGAGAGTTCATGCTTAATTTCTAGCTCATCACAGTATTCAATAATATTGGTGTTAACAAACTCAGATCCATTGTCACTTCTTATTTTCTTAATGGGGCAATCAAATTCATTTTGGGCCCTTTTTGCAAAAGATTTGAAGATTTTTCCAACTTCACTTTTATTTGGCAAAAAGAAAACCCAAGTGAATCTGGAGAAATCATAAACTATTACCAAGCAATATGAGTTACCACCAATACTGGCATATGGAGTAGGGCCAAATACATCCATATGCAGAAGCTCAAGTGGTCTAGTGGTGGACATGATACTTTTGATTGGATGAGAATTAGCTACTTTCTTGCCTGCTTGACAGGCACTGTATAGCTTATTCTTTTCAAATTTAACATCCTTCAGACCCACCACTAGCTCATTTTTGAAAAGCTTTTTGAGGTTAGACATACCTACATGCCCAAAACGCCTATGCCAAAGCCATCCAAGGGAAACTTTGGCTAACAGGCAAGTCGAATATGCAAAAGGAGTTAGATTTGAAATCAACTAAATGGAGATTTTGAAATCTGAAACCTTTGAAAATAAGTTTTTCATGCTTATCAAACACCATTACCCCATTAGATGAAAAGTTACAATGGAATCCAAGATCGCACAGTTGAGCAACAGATAGTAAATTAAAGTTTAAGGAATCAACAAGAAGAACATTATCAATGGAATGATCATTTAATATAGCAATCTTACCAAGACCTTTTACCTTTCTTTTGCTATTATCTCCAAAAGTGATTTTGTGACTTGGATCATTTTCTCCTTCAATTGAGGTGAACATTCTTGAGGTCCCGGTCATGTGTTGAGTGCACTCACTGTCAATTACCCAATGCTGGCCTCCACTTTTGTAGTTCACCTGCAAGTTCATTTCTTGACTTTAGGTACCCAAATACTTTTGGGTCATTTGATGTTAGTTACAACGAGTTTAGGTTTAAAAGGATTTAGTAGTATGGCCTTGGGCACCTAAACAGCTTTCAATTTCTTATCAATATTTAAGCTACCTACATATTTTACATTCATTTTAGTAATGGGCATCCACTATACAACCCCTTTTGGCATAAGAGACATTAGCAAAATAGCAGTTTTTAGATTCATGATTTGATTTATGACAGTAGTAACATTGTGTGCCCTTCTTGATAAAAACCTGTTCGAATTTTTTTGATCCACTTTTCTTGAGCAAACTGTTAGGCTTATACCCTAAACTCTTTTTGCCCAGGTTGGGTCGTTGTTCAATCAGAATTTTGTCAAGAGTGGCACTGCCTAGAAAACATTTCTCTAGACCTTTATCAAATTTGGCTATTTTGGTTTTCAGTTCTTCATTTTCATTTTTAAGCTCAATAACATAAGTAGCATTTTTGCAGTTTTCATTACAGGTACTAGATGAGCTGGAAGCAACATTTGTATCATTTAGCAAATCATAGGAAATAGATTCATCACACGAAGAGACAATGTTTGATTTGCTAGCAGTACGTTCAATATCAACTTCAAGCTCATAATGTTTATTTTGCAAATCTTCATGAATCTTAGTAAGAGAAGCATGGTTATCAGACAAATTAATATGTAACTGCACAAGTTTTTCGTATTTTTTAGTAAGTTCATCATGCTTATCTTGTAACAGCTTTTGATCCTCGATTAAGCTAGCAACAGTTTTCTTAAGAGCTTTTGTTGAATTAGTTTTAGCATGCAAGGCATTGTTTAGCTCTTCAACTAATTCCACTAGCTTATCGTAAGAAGGAGAGTCACTGACCTTTTCCTCATCTGTTCTTGCCATTAGTCATAAAGGAAATGAAGTTGGAGGTGGAGTAGACTCATCCAAGGCAAGTCTAGCTAGCCCTTTAGATCTTGAATCTTCATCATCTGAGGAGGATTCTTCACTTGAGCTTTCTTCATCAGTGATCCATTCCCCTATGTGAGCTTCTCCTTTTCCTTTCTTCGAGAATTTTTGGAGTAGCCCTTCCTAAAATACTTCTTCTTTGGCTTGTCATGAGCCTTCTCTTCATCCTCATCATCTTTGCTCTTGGACTTGCCCTTTTTCTTACTTTTGTTAGGGCACCGAGCAATTATATGTCACTTTTCATTACATTCAAAGCAAATAACATTAGCAAATGGATTTTTCTTTGAGTAGTAGGAATTAGACCTTCCTTTGTCTCTGAAATTGACTCTTCTCATGATTTTGTTAGCTCTTCTCATGAGCAAAGCTAACTTTTTTACATTTTCATCCTCAGCATCACTTGACTCATCATCATCCTCATATGATGAGTCTTGTATTATCTTCTTGGCTTTGAGAGCAATAGATTTCTTCTTTGGAGCATCCTCTTCAGCTAAGGTAAGCTCATGAGCTGAAATTTTTCCTAGAAGCTCGGTTGGTGACTTGGTGTCAATCGCTTGAGATCACCACTGTTGGACAGGTAAGTGATCATGCTGTGATAAGCCTGAGGTAGCACTCTTAACATCTTTCTGCATACCTCAACATCAGAAATTTTAGTCCCTAGACCTTTAAGATCATTTACAATTGGATTAAATCTAGTGAACATATCATTAGCATTTTCATGAGGGAGCATTTTAAATTGGTCAAATTTTTCTCTGATGACAAAATATTTTTCTTCTTTTATATATGAAGTTCCTTCATGAATTTCTTGCAAGGTTGTCCAGATGTCATATGCAGAAGTGAGATTACTTACTCTATCAAAAACTTCGAAACTAAGATAAGAAAATGTAGCATTTCTAGCTTGGACATCATACTGCATATTCTGAATCTCACCAGGAGTTGGTTCACCATATGCAGTTTGACCTTCGGCCAAAACACGTGGAGGCAAAGGCTTCTCTGTAACCCTCCACACATCATACCCGACAGCTTCTAAATAACATCTCATTCTAATTTTTCAATAGGCATAATTATACCATAAAAAACAGGTACTCTACCAATACTAACGATTCTTGAATCCATTTCCCTCGGCCATTTACCAAAGCTAGTTAAGTTTAATAAGGTAAAATCCGCTCTGATACTACTTGAAGGAATGAGTTGGCCTAGAGGGGGGGTGAATAGGCAACTCTTTAAATTTTTAGCTTCTTAGTTACAGATGACTATTTAACTTACGTGAATGACTAGGCACATAATATAGCAACAGAGAAACTAACAATGATAACATCAAAAGCAACACAAATAGAAGAAGAGCATAAAAAGAGACACGAATTTATTCTGTGGTTCAGAGCTCTTCTCCTACTCCACGTTGAAGCACTTCTCTCGAAGTATTGCTTCTACAAAGCTAGTCGCAGTAGCTTTGTTCTTCACTTGGGTAGCTCTTTCACCACTCCAGTGAGGTGAGCTCCAAACCTTTCACAAAACAAGTGACCTTCCACAAGCACCTTTGGATAGGTCACACTTTTCACTTCCTCCAAGCCGTCTAGGATCACAAAGACTCAAGAGTAATAGATTCAAATCAAGCCCTGTCTCTCAGTTCACAACACACAGCACTGCTAGAACTTATGCTTGGAGTTAAACACTTGAGAGTGTTAGGAATTTAGAGTTTCTAAGTGAAGCACAGTCTCCTTTGTTGGAATGAAAGCTCTAAGTTTGCTAGGAAGTTAAGGAGATCAAAGGATACTATGATAGATGGCTCTAGAAATGTTTATATAGTCTTTTGGAATGAATATAGCCATTGTACCTACCACAGTGACCGTTGGACGTGTCAGAATGTTAAGAATTCGGCTAATACCGTTCACAACAGACTAAGGAAAAAGGCTTAGCGATCTTGATTCAATATACCACAAACCAATTTTGACTATTCTGTGGGACCAAAAATTTGGTGCATGCGTATATGGGAATATCGGTGATTTTGGTCGGTGAAGAAATGAGAGTTCAACATGTCTTGCGAACCAAAATATTTGGTCATAGTAGATGTGTTTCTCGAGAATCGATAGCTACGGGCTTTTGACAAAGAATTAGATTCAAGCGAGACTTTTCCTTTAGCGGCGGATGAAAATTTTAAGGACAAAGTTTGGTCGTACAGTAAAGGAGAACTCTCGGCATGATTTCAATAAGGAATGAATCTACCACGGACTTTAAGAAAATAAAGAACAAGATTTGGTTCGGCGAAAAGCTAAGATTTTTGAACGAGCGTCGGACTAAATAATATGGTGCGCCGTAGAAGGAAAAAGAATTACCGACACAATTTCAATTGTGCTGGACCAAAATATTTGATCCGTCGTAGATGGAAAAAGCTCGGTTACAAGTTTTCTCCAAAGATATTTTAGCTACGGACTAAATGGACTTTGGTATGTCGTGAATGGATAGACCTTTGTTTAACTTTTTGATCAAGACATACTTTGGACTAATAAGCTTTTAAAACTTAGATCAATTTCAATTCAAAAGAAAACAAGACTTTTGATTAGAGATTGGCAGATGGATTCTGACTAGGTTTGCGCTGGACCCAAGGAGTGAACAGTTTAGGTTTGGTCCATTGCATTTTTGAACTAGACTAAGATAGAGAGATTTGATTCAAGGATCAGAATAACTAAGAGTTTTAACTCCAAGCGGTTGTAATTTGACTTAGCATTGTGAACCAAATAACTAGCTTGAACAGAATCTCCCTTTATAGTATGGCCAAAAGAAATAACCCTAGCTACTTGACTTGATACATCTCCCAAGTCATAAACTAGCAATAAAGCATCCTAACCTTGTCATTTTTAGTGGATTTTTTATGCACAGATCAAAGTCTTTTCATTGCTTCAAAGATTATTGACTTAGTCATCATCACCAAAACCATGTTCTTAACAAAAATAAATAATTAGGGGGCCTAGATGCTATCATTTGGTGGTGCAGCAAATCAGCAATGAGGATGGTAGAGATTAAATGAATGATTTTTTTGTACCCTGGCATTCCCTCTAGGAAATAGTGTGCTCAGTTATTGATAATTCTCTAAGAAATAGCACTTAAATATGGGACTTCAGGTCCTAAGACTTCCTTATTTTTCATCCTCGGTCTGAAAGAGTCTTTATCTACTTCAAGGGATCTTACGACCATATGGGTTTTCAAGGGATGTGATTTATCCATATTAAACCTCTCCAATACCTTTCGGGTATAAGAAGACTGGTGAACAAGAATTCCTTCTAGGAAATGCTCTAGCTGCAGGCCTAAGCAAAATTTCGTTTTACCCAAATCTTTCATCTCAAACTCCGTCGTGGGGTAAACACTTGCTTCCTTTATCTCCTCTGTGGTTTCGATGATGTTCAGATCATCAAAATATACTGAGATGATACAGAATCCATTCTGGGATTTCTTTATGAACACACAGGGATAATCATCATTATTGGAGTATCTCTTCTTTAAGAGGAACACACTAAGTCGGTTATACCACATTCTTCCCGACTGTTTTAACCCGTATAGCAATCTCTGCAGTTTGATGTTATACATGCTGCGATTATTAGGATCCGGAACTTTTACTCCTTTAGGGACTCCCATATAAATGTCTGAATCCGGTGACCCATATAAATATACGGTCACCACATCCATCAACTGCATTTCTAAATTTAAGCCAGCTACCATTAATATTAGGTATAGGAACGTTATTCCACTCATCACAGGAGAATATGTTGCATCGTAATCGATGTCGAATCTCTGCGTGAACCCTTATGCTACAAACCTCGCTTTATATCTCACCACCTTGTTGTTTTCATTTCTCTTTTGGATGAAAACCCATTTTGATCCTACAGGGAACACTTTAGGAGGTGTTCGGTCAACTAGACTGAATACTTTCCTTTTATTAAGCGAGTGCAATTCTACCTCGATTGCTTCTTTCCATTTAACCCAATCTGAGCGCTTCTGGCACTCTGCCATGGACTTTGGTTCTGGATCCAGTTCAAGAGTCTTAGCAATTTTGGAGGCGAAATAAATATCGACAATTGTTGTCTTCCTTTTATATAATTCTCCTAAATCCACATAATTGGTGGATATTTCTTTGTTCACTTCTTCCAGCTCCTCGTGATTTCCCACAACGATGGAGTTTGGGTATTCTGTCTTCCCAGCATCAGGTTGTGCGCGTAAATGTTCGCTGGCATTTCCATCTTCTGGATGGCTCACTTCAGGGAGATTATCATCTACAGGATGGCTCACTTCAGGGGTTTTCTCAACAACAGGTTGAGCTCTTTCAACTGTCTCAAGTAGTGATCTCATTTGCTCGGTTCTCTATTTCTGCAGCGTCTCCATGGCCGAGTCTCGTGCACTTAGAGGCCTCTCTCTCTTTGTCATGAGGGCAAGTGGGTTCAATAATCTTCAGGGTATTTCCACTCCTTCATGTGCATTTACTGCGAGATATATGAGATTTTGTCACTCCCTTATGATCAGTGAAGGCGTCTGGCAGGTTATTGGCTATTTGTTGCAGACTTATTATCCTTCAATGTGGTACTTTTTCTCCCCCTAATGCCAGAAAATTGTCCTCATCAAAAATAGAATCAGCGTACCGAACCGTGTACAGATCCCCTATCATAGGCTCTAAGTATTTAATTATTGACAGAGATTCATAACCTATATAGATCCTCAACTTCTGGTGAGGTCCCATGGTGGTACGCTGTGGTGGAGAAATTGGCATGTATACAACATAGCCAAATTTTCGCAGATGAGAAATACTTGGTTCTTTCCCACGCACTAGCTGCAAGGGGAGATTTTATGGTATGCAGTTGGTCTGAGTTGAATTAATGATGCAGCATCCAACGCTGCATGGCTCCAATAACTGGTGGGTAACCTACAATTTTGCAAGAGTAGCCTAGCAATAAGTTTTACTCTCTTAATTAATGACTCTGCAATGCCATTTTTGGTGTGGACATGTGGTACAAATTGCTCTACATTAATGCCTAGAGCCATATAATAATCATTAAATGCTTTAGAGGTAAATCCGCCAGTATTATTCATTTGAATGGACTTAATTATTTCTTTTGGAAATGAGGCTTTTAATTTAATGACTTGGACGATTAATTTAGGAAAGGCATGATTCCTAATAGATAAGAGATATACATAGGACCATCTAGTAGAAGCATCTATTAGTACTATAAAATATCTAAAAAGCCCCGGCAGGCTGAATTAATCCTGAATATCACCTTGAATTCTCTCTAGAAAATTGAGTGATTCTTCCCTAATTTTAAGATGAGAAGGACGAATTATCAACTTTCCTTTAGCACATGCAGGACACATAAAAGCTTCAGGTTTGGGAAAGGCTGAAGTTTTTATATTATGGCCAGCAAAATTATTTATTATTATTCTCATCATATTCAACTAGGATGACCTAGACGATCATGCCAGATCTTAAATATTTTAGGGGTTTTAACTATGGTTTTCATCGCAATATAAACTTCTGGTTTTATATATGTATAATATAGCCCGGAAGGGAAGAAAGTTTTTCGACTACACGTTTATCACACCCGTCAAACTTAGTCATGAGTAGGTATTCAGTATCATCCTTATTTTTAGGATGTTAATTGTTACATAAAGAAGAACAAGGATAAAAGTTACGCTTCACAAGCAGAACAATAATGGTACATCGTGGAGGGTATAATGTATAAGGTAAGTTGCACCAAAGTTTAGTAGCAGGTAATTTCCAAATGACGCTTGAGCGCAATGGAGAGATCCAAACTTCACATCGTACAAAAAACGCGAAGCACATTGCACGTATTTTACTGTGTCTTTTTCATTATTCTACATCAATCCGCATCAACAAGTTGCCCCAAACGCGTACACCTACTATATTGCTGTGAAATTTCCCATGTGAACTTTGTTGTATTTTTAACACGTAGTTTCTTAGTTCAGTCTCACTTATTTCATTGGGGGAAATGCAATTTAAGGTTCATTTTCACGCCAAGAAAAAAGTCAAAAGGTCTTCAGTTTGAAACTGTCCAACGTAAGTGCAATTGCAGGTGCATGCATGAGGTACAACATGCAGTTCTAAATTCGACTAAAACCGACGAAAATAGTATGTTTTCATCGGCTAAGACCGACGAAAATAGTCCTGACGAGGGCTGGGCAACCGTTGGCCGGTCAGCGTTCGGTCAGCAAGCTCCCAAGCTCGGGGGGCCCCGACCACGACTTGGGCGTACGCCGAGGCATGTGACCTAGAGCGCGTATGCTCCCGAGCACGGCGTCCGCGCGACCTCGAGCTCGGGTCGGCTCTTGTTCGTGCCGGTGTCCCCTTGGTTTCCGGAACGTGCGTTTGCCCGGCGGTTACCAAGACGTGGGATCGTGGGGGCAAAGCGGTAGCGTGACAAGTCCGGGCGATTCTTGCCCATTATATCGCATGAAGGCCACCACCCGGGAATATCTCCCGTCTGTTACGAGCAGGGAAGATATAAGGCTAAGGATGTGCAGCCTGAGGGAGGGGGACATCAGAGCTCGAGCGCTAGACATCACCATTGTTAGGCTTGAGCTGTAACACATCTCTGTACTCAGGAATAGCAAAGATCACCGCCGCAAAGCAACTGGAGTAGAGCTATTACCTTCACAGGGGCTCGAACCAGTATAAACCCTCGTCTCACGCTCGCTGTCACCTAGCTCCGACCATCAGCACGTCGAATCCTTTTCTTCGTTGAGCTGAGCTCTGCTCGGGTCCTAAGTTCCACTAACCCCCGTTTCATCTCGCGGTTGGCGATTCCGATCGTCGACAAGTCCCGATAATTTTTTCAAAATTCTGGGTGGGAGGACTTCCATATTTTCGTCGGCGTTGTCACTGAAACCGATGAAAATATAGCAAATTTCATCGGTTTAACTGGGCTGACGAAATTATGCCTTTATTTATGTCGGTCTGTTATTGACCGACGAAAAAAATATCGATTCCTGTAGTGTAAATGACAGAACGTGACAGTCATATACGACTCAGAGCAACAAATGTGAAGTCATTTGAACTTCTACGGAACCAGATAAAATAAGCTGGTCATGCTCAAGTGTAAGAGTCTTGAAGGCCGAAGCTTTCTTTCCCATGTACCGTTCTCTGAAAATGAGTTGGTTTGGTGGTGCTAGTCATCATTTGGTCAAGCTAGCTTCTTCCCACGAAAGTTTCGTGGAAGATATATAAAGCGTTATAATTTCAAATTTCCTACTGTTTTCCTAACCATTGTCATAACCATAATAGTTATAGTTTCATGAATTATACTTTGCTCCCAAATTCATTGTCATTTTCATTCGAATTTCCTTCCGTTTTCTTAGCAATATAAAGCGCTATAGAATATACATAACCGTGAGCATGATCCTTTGTGATGTTTAATTCCTATTTTACTTCAAAGAGTATTAGTAATCCTAAATTTTAATCGCGATGAATATATATAGCCAAGGTTGGTGAGCTATTTATAATGGTTTTTCTCAATGATATTCCGGCATCTGAACTTGCAACAACATGTGGGCTGTGAGCCTAACATGTGTCACACAAGCAGACAAGCCAGTTGTTCTAGTGGTATGCTTGAAAGAGAAACCTGCAGTTTCTACATGTAAATATCTGACGTCCCCGCACGCTGGTGAAAAACAATACGTTCGAGTGTGGGCGTTAAAAGTTTGATTCTAACGTTGGACCATACCCAGCCAATCAGCTGATGTTAATTACTACAATTATTCAGCTTACAAGACGATGATCTGCCACCATGCATAGATATCAACACTAATGCAGTACAAAGAACAGGAAAAATATATAGCACCGAAAATAATGTATCCAATTATCATTTTTTTTATTAATGATAAAAAAATCCACCAACAATGACTAATGGGCAAATTGCAACCATTATAAAGAAAGAAACCTAATATTTGGATCTAAGATAATGTGACACAGCCCGAAATTATTTGGTTAAGACTGTAGACCCAATTTTCAAAGTAAGAAAAAGGAAGACTCAGCTGAGAAACTTAGACCAAATGCAAAACTTTCTCTTTTAACTAAATATATCTTGATCATCCTGGACGGTTTTCGACCGTGGAGAAAAACCTGAAATCCGGTAATGAGTATACTGTATAGTTTACTGCTTGACCTCATTTTTGACCAACACGTCAGGGTTAAAATGGTCAGTACATATGTATCAAAATCGCAGATCGAATGTACAAGATCCACGTTTATGAGTACAACAGTTCCGGTCGTTGGAGGATGGCCCGGAAAGGACGTCGTTACAAGTCGTGACTGAAACTACTCGGAGCCAGGCACGTGTGGAATGGTGTGCACACAGTACTCCGTCTGGGTCAAGTCAGCCCTGTAGCTCTTTCCCATGTACCCTCAAGAAATTAAAGGATCGGAGACTCGGAGTTCTAGACGGTTCTTTGTTCGTCTGGTCACGCCTCTTCACATGCACGATAATTTCGTGAAAATTATTCTAAGTTGAACACGAAACGGAAAGTTCTGACCACTTCAGGTAAAAAAAACAAAAACAGAAGATTTTTTGAAACGGAAATGGAAAAATAACGAAACAAAAATAGAAATTTTTGCTGGAAATAAAAATAAAAAAGCCAGTTTCGATGAAAACGGAACGGAAATTTCGTATAAATGAAACCGGAAAATTTTGCTAGGCCAGGAAGTAGAGTGGGGCAAGGAGAAAGAAAAGTGGGTTTCGGCGTATAAGAAAAATGGTGATTTTAAATTTGTTTTCTAATTTAACTAATACCATAAATATATATTGCTTTATAGAAAATATCAAATAGAGTTCAAAAATTCTATAAAAATTCTTTAAAATATTTTATAACATTTTGAACTTAGATGTGCACACAGTCCTCCGTCTGGGTCAAGTCAGTCCTGTAGCTTTCTTTCCCACTAGTGACTATGACATGTTCCTTCAAGAAAATTAAAGGATCGGAGACCCGGAGTTGTAAATGGTGCTTTGTTCGTCTGGTCACGCTTCTTCACATGAACGATAGTTTCGTGAAAATTATTCTCCCACTATCGTGGCCAGCAATTTCATCTGAATTTCTAACAGTATTGATAGTAATGCTGAACTAGATTCGCAGTAGTTTCCGAACACTAACATACGATTTTACCAGGAAATCACGATATTAATTTGTTGACGACGATTGAATCGTCTCGTGAAGTAGTCATTCATGTTTTACTCCCTAAATTGCTTGGGCTGATATTTAAAGTACAAGTCCATTTTCTTAGCTCTTGAGAGTGGTAATAATAAAATCTTGCCGAACCAATACCGTTCAACAACTTTACATCAAACTAATCCAACACAAAATATAAGCATACTAACATGTTGCTCCATAAAACATGATCCACATTCTCGTTCTTCATATATTTTACTGGACGATGCATCACTGGTAAGAACTAAGATCCATACGAGCTGCCAGGCTGCCAACAAACCTCTATCTCACACTCCATCCGACCACGTTCACTTATCACTTTTGACTATATATGTCACAATTATAAGACAAACACAGTACTTTCATTCAAAGTAACCACACTGCACTTGATAACAAATCAAATTGACCATGGGCTTATCATAGGTGGAGAAGGTGGAATAATTAATAAGGACAAAATTTTTATTCATGAACAAATTAAATAGTAAAAACTGATAAATATTGGCGAACAAAAGTAGTACAACTCAAAATCATTGTACTATTGTGCTACAGGTAAACCAAAATGTGTCATGGAGAGACTTGGTCGAGATGGTAAGCTTATGCTGTATAGGATTTTGGGTGATGTAGAGAAGAGAGAATGATGATGTTTATTATTTAATAGATGGTCTTATATATAACTTTATACTGTATTTACCATTATAAAGGTAATCCATTAACAGTCCATTGTATAAGTTATCTTTAGTCTTATTTATCTATATATAACATGAAGGTGTATTAGAGAGAAACACCATCTATATCAGTGTACATGCCTTAATAAGAAGGCAAATCGTACGTGCTGCCAGCTTTCTAAAAAAACTGGTGCACCCACAGGCAGTGTCCGAATCCACTCAATCGGCATGGGTGTTCGTGGTGGCAACTTAGGGCATGTACAATAAAGCCACATTAGCTGGCTTTTAGTCTATACATATCAGCTTTGGTCTATGTGGAAGAGTGAGAAAAGAGCTAGTTCTTATTTAGTAGCCAGTTTTGCACAGAAGTATAGATAGATTATTTATGTACAAGAGAGAAAAGATAGTTCTTGCACAACATCTAGAGACAACCTTTAGAGGCAGTTACTGTATAAGCTATCTTTTAGCTTACTATTAGCTAGCAATGGACTTTGCTATTGTACTTGTAATGAGGATATTACTACTACGGTACGACCACACCTGGTTGGACCAACTCCAATACATCATCCTTGGGCCAAGAAAAGAGAGATATCCAATCCATTACGTTCTGGAGTCCAATTTGGCCTTCAGATACTAGTCTAAAGTAAAACAAGCATAACTTTTGTATACGACGTCCAATTGGAGAGTTCTTATACTTAATTGAAAGATTACAATGAGACTTTTCCAATGGATCTAGTCCCAGCACCAGATTCATCGTGGATTAGCCGGAATCATCGAACAATATGCTACAATAATGTTTTGGGCTGTTTCGGGCCTTGTAAGCGTGAGTGGGCGCAAGCCCAAGTTGTATGCACCCCCTGGCTACACATAACCCTAGAACGACCCTCTCATATACTCAGTAGTCGTTGCCTTAGGCACTTGGGTTTTGTTTAGTCTTAGTTTTTCTTAGTGAAACTATTTGGTATTCTCTTGTTCGATGAGATTAACAGCTATACTGTGCTTCAGAACCCCACATCAATACTTCAAATTATATTTATAATTTCATATTGTTTTTGCCTTGTTCTTGCTTGTTCTTCGATTACTTGTAGGAATTGATCTTGTGATCAGGTCAACCAGGTTTTGACATGGTTGATAACAATTCGGAGCTTGGTTCAACAATTACTTGGCGTCGGTCATGTTTCGATCATAGCCTAGATCGTGAGGGTCATCTCTACTAATCGATAGTTATCCATCTCACTGAAAGATCGGGCCTTCATTAGACTTATAATGTGGTATCAGAGCTTTCGTTGATCGGTGAGAATTTCACTACCTTACATTAGTTTTTGTTTTCTATCCTAAATTAAAAACTACTACACAAAAATTTAACCTTTAGATCCAATCCGGTATTTTAGTGTGTTTTGTTAAGTTTTAATCCATTAGAGTACTTGTTTTAGTTACTGATCGTTTTTCCTTCGTATAGCTTTTATTTTAATATGTCCAGTACCTTGTTTTCTTCATTGCTTTCAATTACGAGCTCAGATTTAAGTGTTCTTGCACTTTCTTGAAACCTTGGAACAAACTCTACAGAAACCTAGTTGGCCACGAACTCTAATTCCATCTCCAAGTTTGTTTAATTTGGACATCAAAGTTGGTGACACAAGTTGTACTTCCAATCCAGATCAGTTTGGTATTTTGATCATAATTCTCATGTCCGAACTTCGATTAAGAAGTTTTTGTACTTTCCTAAATCCTTGAAGGACTACTCTACAAAAATGTTTTTGGGTATTCTTTGTGTTTCGGACTCTTTCAAACTGAATTTGATTCGGATTCAGATTTGGTCAGAACGGTTGAATGTAGGTCAAATCTGTGCACCTTAGTATTTTAGCTATAGCTTCTATATATTATGTCTCTATACTCTCTAGAACCCTTTAGAGAATGAAAAAATATATATGCTAAAAGTAAGTTGGAACTAATCCTCAAACTCAAGACCTTATGGATTAACAAGTAGTCTAACTAACCATCGCAACCTCATGTCACAACTTGCTTATGTTGGGGTTGATCTCGCGCGGCTCGGTCAGAGACCGAGTCCGTGCCCACATCCACGCCCTGATCGGGGGCGCAACAACCTCATTGGTTGCGGCCCCCTATCACACCCGCGCTATATATAAAGAGGGATAAGGCCGGCACGCGAACCAACGTTCGCCATAGCTCCTTGTGCCCCACATACACTTGAGATCCGATCTAAACCCTAGTGCGAGGAAGTAACGGGAAGGCTGCCGCCGTTCTTCACCGTGTCTTCTTCTTCTCCGTGCGAACAGGAAGGACCCCTCTGCTTCCTCTTCACCGACGGCAATGGCGTCTTCATCCTCTACGAACCCCGAAGGTAATCCCCTAAGTCATTCTTCTGGGCGTTTGTTCTAGGCACTAAGGTCCTCTAAGTTCAACAATGGTATCAGAGCCATGTCCAGTGCCTAAACCCTAACCCTAGATGTAGAATTCCTTTGGGATTATCTCGTGCAGAGCATGTAGAAGGAGAGGAAGAACTCTAGATCATGATTTCCCCCCAAATTGATGAAACCCTAGCATGATTTCTTCCCAAAATCCCAAAGAACCGAATCATAAAAAAAGGAGGGAAGAATTCCTACCTGGGTTCGCCGTACTCGCCGAAGTGGACGGTGATCTCGGGAAGAAGATGGCCTCGGGAAGAAGCCGCTCCGCGTCGCCGTGTTCCTCCTCTCCGGGTTCATGCGCGCGTGGCTTAGGGCACCTTCACAGGGCCACTAGACGGCGGCACGTCCACCCTTGGGTGATCGCGCGCACCGGCCAGGGGGCCTGCAGCGGCGCCGCCGCCTCTCTGCCTCGCTCTCTCTCTCTTTCGCGTGCGCGTTGGAGCAGAATCGGACGGAGACGCAGCGAAGAATGATCTAGGGTTTTGGGGGGCGCCGAATTTTTCGGAGTTTTATGTCCAGCCGAAGCGATCCCAGCCGTCGATGGAGATCGAGCAGTAGCGGTGGCAGCGGCTCATTTGGGCTTCTTATGGCCCAAAGGGAGAGTTTGGCGGCCCGGCCCAAGTTGCATAGCTCGGTGCCCGAGGAGAATAGAGATGGCGATGAAATTTGTTTTGGCGAAATTTGGAATGAACAGTAAAATTTTTCCTTTTAATTTTCTTTTTGCTGTGAAGTATTAGTTTAAGCACATGATTAAGTTTAAGTACTGAGTTAAGTTGTATTTCCGCTGCTAAATTTAAGTTTAATCTTTCTGATCAAATTGGATCCAACGTGAAAATTTGATTAGAAAAATTATGTTAAGTTTGTTTTAGTATGGGAATTTTATCTTCTAACCAACGTTGATGATAAAATTTGCCATAATAATTATATTAAGTTTATTCTCAGTGTGGGAATTTTATCTTCTAACCAACGTTGATGATAAAATTTACCACAATAATTAAGTTTAAGTTTTGTTCTATTCTAATTACGCTAGCGGTGATTTAGAAGTAGAACAATTTTTCCTGTTAAGAGCATGTTTAAATTGAACCAATGTTAAATTAATTCATGCATTTTATTTCGAAGATACGATTAAGTTGTATTTTTCTTTTGAAGCTCCGAACACTTCAAATGTTCTAAGTCTGATCTCTGCTATTGAGCCCCTGAATAGGGGAATTATCCCTCTTGGAGGAGAAGATTGAGATAGCACTTGCACTCCCGAGATATTGATTATGCAATTATGCATGATCGTCCCCATCGAGCCCCAAGCCGATCACGATGGTCAACCGCATCGAGAATAATGCTACTGAAGAATGACATACGACTTAGGCGTGTGAAGTGGAAAACTCCAATGAAAATGCATGATGGTGATTAAAAACTCCATCGTGGAAGCAATAAGAGGTGCCATCCCAGAATGTGCTAGTGCTAAGAAATATCTTAGCAAAGTTCAGAGTCAGTTCACTGGCTCTACTAAGATGTATGCAAACTCTCTTATGCAAAGACATGCAAATGAGAAGTTTGATGGGCAAAGTAACATTAGAGAGCACATTCTGAAGATAAGCAACATAGCCGCTAAGCCGAAGGCCATGGAAATGGAAATTTCAGAAGGATATTTGGTACAATTTATCATGAATTCCTTGCCCAAGGAATATGAGACTTTTGCGAGAAATTACAACTCCATAAATGAAAAATAGAGTATAGAAAAATTGATGGCTATATGTGCTCAAGAACAAGAAAGGCTTAGAGCTCAGAGGCTTGACTCTATCAATCATTTCAAGTCATCTCCAAACAAGAAGAGCAATTTTCAGAGCAAGTCTAAGCCTTATTTTAAGAATAAGGGAGAACCTCAGAATAAAAATTTTTCCCTTGGCCAGAAGCCTTATGAAGGCAAAGGCAAAAGTTCAGCAGAGGTGGACAAGGATACATGTAGACATTGCAATTAGAAAGGACACTACATGAAGGACTGCGTTCAGTTTCTTAAATGGCTGAACAAGAATGGTAAGTATCAAATTACATTCATAGACGAATCCCTGTATTTAGATTTTCCCACTCATACATGGTGGATTGACTCAGGTGCAACTGTTTATGTTGCAAATTTCTTGCAGGGATTCCATACGAAGAGGATCCTGAAAAGAGGAGAAAGAAGCATTAGAGTCGCCAACGGCGTCGAGGAAGAAGTTGAAGCCATCGGAGAACTCCCCTTAGAATTAAATAATGGCTTCATTCTTCATTTACATAATGTTTTAGTTGTACCCTCCATGAGAAGGAATTTAATTTCAGTATCCTATTTAGATGATGATGGCTATACATGTCATTTTGGGAATAAGAAATATTTGGTTAAATTCAATAATATCGATATTGGTCTTGCCTTCATGCAAGACAAGCTTTATTTAGTTTCCCAAAGTAATGATGTGAATGTTGTGAGTGCCTCTTCATCGTTGAATGAATGTAAGAAGCGTAAGAGAAGTGAGACTGAGACGTCTTCGAAATTATGGCACTATCGTTTAGGCCATATTTCGAGGGGGAGGATTGAGAGATTAATCAAAGAAGAAATTCTCCACCCATTGGACTTCTCAGATTCAGAACATTGCATTGATTGCATTAAGGGAAAATATGTTAAGCAAATTAAGAAAGATGCCAAACGAAGCACAGGAATTTTAGAAATTGTTCACACAAACATCTGTGGTCCTTTTCCTGTGAAGTCAGTGGATGGTTTTGATTCATTTATAACGTTCACTGATGATTTTTTGCGTTATGGCTATATCTACCCAATTAAAGAACGATCAGAAGCATTAGATAAGTTTAAGATATTTAAGGCTGAAGTTGAAAATCGGCATGATCTAAAGATTAAAGTAGTAAGATCAGACCGTGGAGGGGAGTACTACGGTAGACATACCCCTTATGGCCAAGTTCCTAGACCTTTTGCAAGGTACTTACAGGAAAATGGCATAGTAGCCTAGTATTCTATGCCGGGCGAACCGCAAACAAAATGGAGTAGCTGGAAGGCGAATCGCACATTAATGGACATGGTACAAGTATGATAAGCTACTCCACCTTACCGATTAGTCTATGGATGGAGGCATTAAAACCGCCCATATTCTTAATCGGGTTCCCAAAGAAGTCGGTGTCTAAAACACCATATGAGTTATGGATCGAGAAAACCCACTCTAAATTATTTACATGTGTGGGGTGTTAAATTTGAGGCTAAAGTATTCAATCCAAATATTGAAAAGTTAGGCGCTAAGACCGTCGATTGCCATTTCATTGGCTATTCGAAAGATCAAAAGGTGCAGTTTCTATCGTCTTTGACAGCATGACTAAGTTTGTAGAAATGAGACACGCTGTGTTCTTAGAAGAAGAAATGATCTGGGGGAGCATGGTACCCCGAGAAATAAGCCTTGAGGAGAAGCGGGTCTTTGCCCCAACTCCGATGATTCAAGAGCCCATTTTCTCGATACCTGCTGTCGTTGCACCTCCAGTTGTTTCAACACTGCCGTTAGCTCTCCTAGTGCAGCTATTAACGCATTCGAGGCTCTGTTGTTATGGAGCCCCTAGGTTCTATTGCAGCTGCACCTGAAGAGCCACATCAGCCTCCTATAGTGAGCAACGTATCTGCTCAAGAACCTCTTAGGAGGTCACAACGGAATAGGAGATTAGCTATTTCTGCTGATTATGAAGTCTATGTAAGTGAAGAGTTAGAAATAGAGGGTGATCCCACCTCTTTTGAGAAAGCCATGAGAAGTCCCCATTCATCTAAGTGGCTCGCAGACCATGGAAGATGAAATGAAGTCCATGAGCGCAAATAAGGTATGGGACTTAGAAGAAATTCCTAAAGGAGCCAAAACAAGAGGGTCGTAAGTGGGTCTACAAAACTAAGCGTGACTCCAGACGGAATCTTGAAAGATTCAAAGCAAAGCTCGTGGCAAAAGGCTTCACTCAGAGAGAAGGAATAGATTATAATGAGACCTTCTCGCCTGTTTCGACAAAGGATTCTTTTAGAATCATCATGGCGCTTGTAGCACATTATGATTTAGAATTACATCAGATGGATGTTAAGACGACATTTCTTAACGGGGATCTATACGAAAATGCATACATGGCACAATCAAAAGGTTTTGTCGTGGAAGGTAAAGAAAATATGGGATGCCGACTGAACAAATCCATCTATGGACTAAAGCAAGTGTCTAGACAGTGGTACCTTAAGTTTGATGAGATTATAAGAAGTTTTGATTTTAAGGAAAATGAGGAAGATAATTGCATCTATGCTAAGTTTAAGAATGGAAAATTCATTTTCCTAGTCCTGTATGTAGATGATATCCTGCTGGCAAGCAGCGATAAAAATCTACTACGAAACTAAGAACTTCTTATCCTCAAATTTTGAAATGAAAGACCTCGGTGAGGCATCTTATGTCTTAGGAATTGAGATTCACCGAGATAGAACAAAAGGGGTATTAGGCCTATCGCAAAAGGCATACTTAGAAAAGGTTCTTAAGAAATACAATATGTATGTGTGTAAGGCTTCGCCTGCTCAATAGTTAAGGGCGATAAGTTTGGGAATTTTTAATGTCCTAGGAACCAATATGAGATCGATCAAACAAAATCGGTTCCATTTGCTTCAGCTGTCGGAAGCATAATGTATGCTCAAGTGTGTAATCGTCCTGATTTAGCATTTGTAACAGGGATGCTTGGCAGATATCAGTCAAATCCAGGAATAGATCACTGGAAAGCTGTTAAGAAAGTCTTGCGGTATTTGCAAGGAACTAAAGACCTCATGTTAACGTATAGAAAGTCGAGTGCCCTTGAGATTGTGGGTTACTCTGACGTAGATTTTGCAGGGTGTGTAGATACTAAGAAATCCACATCAGGTTATGTATTCACCTTCGCAGGGCGAGCTATTTTGTGGAAAAGCTCCAAACAAGCATCCTTTGCATTATCGACAATGCATTTGAGTTTGTAGCTTGTTATGAGGCAACCAAGGCGGCACTATGGCTTAAGAAATTTGTACCCGGATTAAGAGTGGTGGACAACATAGAGAGGCCACTCACATTATACTGCAACAATGAGCTAGCAGTGTTTTACTCCTATAACAACAAGTCAAGTGGAGCTGCCAAACACATTGACATTAAGTTTTATGTTGTGAAAGAGAAGATCCAGGATCAAACCATAAAAATAGAGCATATAAGTACCAAGCGAATGCTTGCGGATCCGCTAACTAAGGGCTTACTACCATATGTGTTCAGAGAACACGTAGCCGGCATGGGTTTATTGGAAAGTCTATGATTCTGGATGTAATGGGTCATTCAAAGCAACTATCTCCCACAAAGACAAAGTTATTCTGCTTTGAAGTAGAGAGGTGTGCTATAGTCATTGAGTTTAGCAGTACGTAACTGACTGTTGTGACGCCTTGGTCTTGGTACATCAATCTATGGAGGAGTGAGATATTAAGTTAAAAGTATGAGATATAAAAGTTAATAGATCTGATTAAGTTTGAGACCAAGGGGGAGAATGTTGGGGTTGATCTCGCGCGGCTCGGTCAGAGACCGAGTCCGTGCCCACATCCGCGCCCTGATCGGGGGCACAACAACCTCATTGGTTGCGGCCCCCTGTCACACCCGCGCTATATATAAAGAGGGACAAGGCCGGCACGCGAACCAACGTTCGCCGTAGCTCCTTGTGCCCCACATACACTCGAGATCCGATCTAAACCCTAGCGCGGGGAAGTGACGGGAAGGCTGCCGTTGTTCTTCACCGCGTCTTCTTCTTCTCCGTGCGAACAGGAAGGACCCCTCTGCTTCCTCTTCACCGACGACAATGGCGTCTTCATCCTCTACGAACCCCGAAGGTAATCTCCTAAGTCATTCTTCTGGGCGTTTTGTCTAGGCACTAAGGTCCTCTAAGTTCAACAGCTTATACTTATATTGTAATTGTTAAACATATAAAAGAATGTCTTTGGAGAATCAAAAATGCCTCATATAACGTGTTTACAACATAAGATAGATTTAAGATGTGTCGCAAAAAATGTCTCTACATTACTTTTTTTTTGACAATTTAAAAATGCCTCTATAGTCCACATGCCACGTTCTTTATCCAAAATATCTCAAAATAGTATATCTATATTTAAGTCACTCTCTAAAATGCCTAAAAAAGTGTCTTGATGATATATATGTTATGGCAATTTATAGAGATAAATAAAAAATATTTATAAAAAAGTGTCTCTATGTGAAGTTTTTGCTGTACCGGTTCACGTGCAGAATAGCACTCATATATATAAATTATGATCATGTCCGTATGTTGTTTTTAATTTCATCATGTTGTAACTTGGTATAAGAGTGCTACGTGTGCATTCAACAGCTTTGGTCTTATGTGCCTTTAGCATCCTACAATCATCATATCTAGAGGCTTTCTAAACTTGGTTTATGTAAATCACATGGAAATTAATTACTAACAATGAATTGTTCGGAGATCATCTAGCACTTTCATTTTCTTTCGAATGGATTGTACCGAACTTCCTAACTAACTTCGTTGAAAGCAACTAGCATATTCATTTCGACAGCCGTGTACACATATTCAACCCACCAGTCGGTATATAATACTGTACATACATGTGCATCCAAAACTTCGTTGCTGTAGTATCTTCAAAATCTTTACCTAACGAAAAAGAACTATCTTGCAGTATCTTATATATCTTCCAAAATCATCAAGCGTGTCAGTGAACACCATCAACCTGACCAAAGCTAGCGTTTAATTTTTATTGACGTAAACAGCTCACATCGCCACCACCATATGTCAGTTATTATAACTTTTGTAACATTAGACAATATAAGATCTTGATCAGATTCCACATGAGCGACAAGTAAATTGCAGTCCTAAAAGAGCAAGTAGAACCACTCCGATAAACTACTTAAACCATAACCTCCGAAACAAGGCTTTTAGTGCTGTTTTGTTTTTGCTTTGGATTATCTAAAAGCTATTCTAGATTGTGGTCATAGAGAAGCTGATTCTCTAAAAAGTGGAATCCAAAATCAAATATGAAGTGGATTATGGATTCTAGTATTGTTGACGCCAAAAACGTGAAGTAGGGTTTTCGACCGCAACACACCAGACGAACGCCGGGTTCAATATGTGTGAGGCGTGCCAATCGATTTGACCCTGCAATCGATAAGGAGAGTTTGTAAAATTCAATCAAGCCGATCCTAAGATCGAATCGGCTAAAACAGAAGTCGGCCAGGAAGCCGATTAGAAAGGGTAACTAGACTAGTCGATTAAGACTAATCCAAGGGTAAAAGGTAGATTGATTCTGAAAAGGCGATGCGCAACAAGACAGAACAAATCAAACCTGAAGAAATCGATGATGAACAAACAATCGGCGATTCGCAACTTTATTTGATCAATGTCGACTTACAAAGGAACGATTACAAAGCTAAAAGACTAAAAGCTATGAAAGAAACTAGTAAATGTGTTGTTGATTGTGGATGTCCATCAATCCAAACCCATGGCGCGCCTTATATACCCGCTAGCCGATCCGAGTCCTGATCCAATACGTCAATACAATCCGAATCGGCTATAGTTTCCTAATTGGACTCTGTTTCCAAATTTTATCCTCATGCCATCCGAAGCTTTCGTACGTTATCCAGACTTTCCAAAGGTGTCTCGTGCTGTATTCAAACTCCTGTCCTTGGGTCGATTCTTCTAGTAGTTTCCAAAAACTGGTGCAAACATATGCCCCCCATTTTTGGAAGATAACTTGTTATCTTTCAAAAATAAATCGGCTTCTTCGTCCGTCGGCTTTATCAATCATCGGCTTTTCTTTGATAACCCAAAGATATGCTCAAACAATCATTATTTTAATCACGCCGCCAAAATCTCGGTGCGGTTTTAATGACTCGTGTCGCCTTGAATTCTCTTCCCGCCACTTTTACTTTTCACCGTGCTATATATATGCGGGACCCCACGGTCATTTTCACGCTTTCCAGCTCTCGAACCACCTTCTATCGGCTTCTTTCTTCAATCGACTTCCTGCAATTGTACTCAAGCCCAGACGAACCACCAATCGGCTTAAATGGATCCTTCCCAGGTACTAGTCCCAATCCCTAATAGTGAAGATCAATTCTACTTAGGACCAGTAGGAAATCTGACTGCCGACGTAGTAATTAATGAGGAAATCCCAAGACTTCCTTTATCGGCAAAAGGCTATAACATAACGGAATGGGGAAAAAGCTTCAGAGCCTGGCCGACAGGCGCTTAAAGGTTGGAGAAGTTGGTTCATCCGAGTATCGGTCCAAAAGAGGTCTGAATGGGAAAACATGGGCATAGCTGAGTGTCTTCGCCGAGTCTTGCAAACCCCGGCTAACGAGCCCTTAGTGGCCACGGCACCGCTATTTCAGTCGATACATTTAACGCTTTTCTTTTCGGTGGTCCCATCGGCCCAACCCTCCTAGATGTAGCTGAGCTTTGTTGTCTTAGGCCAGATGGTGAACAAATATCGGCTTTTAGCGGTAAGCCAAGATACAAGTTAATCCGATCAAAAGGTGAAGGGTGGTCCAAATACATCCAGCATAATAATAAGATCAACGAACTGGTATCAGATGAGGAGCACGCAGCCTTTTTGAACCTGTGGCTGGATTGGTTTCTTTTTTGTGGAGCTTCCCTTGGGCCGACGCAGGTCTATCAATATGTGGCAGAGCAACTGGTTGAAGGCCGTCGGCTTGCGCTTGGCAAGATGTTTCTGGGAGCTGTATACCAGATGATGCATACTGTCAGAAGTCGGCTTTTCTCTGGATTTGCCCAATTTGTTGTCGGCAACATAGGTGGTCCTATGTGGTTCATCCAGCTTTGGCTTTATAGTATGTTTAGCCGATCACTTATCTCTGAGCCTTTGGAGGACTCGGCCTTCCCCCGTGAGGATTACCCCGAAGGCACCACTCCACAGTATAGGGCCAGTCGGTCACATGGAGAGAGATTAATGATGTGCTCAAGTGGCGATGTCAAAGTTACTCCAGCTGATTTCAAGAAATATTTGTCACTTTTCCTCAATTTGGATAACACGGTTTTCAACCAGCAAGATTTCTTCCCCTATACTGATGAAGCCGATTTCCAATGGCCTTCATTTCTTCATTTAGACGCCGACAGTTCTTTGATGTCAGAGTCAACCTTAGAATTATATCAGATTTTTATTTCCCCTTGCATCTTCTTCGTCGGCTTGAACTCCCGTAACAGGACCTTTCAGCCGTCGTATAAATTCTACCACCCTTCTGTGTATGCCCGCCAATTAGGTTTTGGCCAGGTAATACCTAGTCTTCCTCTCCTGGATCGCCTTCAGCCAAGGTCCAAAGTAAAAAACACTGTCCAGACCGATCTACTTCTAACACTAGCCGATGAACTTCAAGTCACCAGTTTACCACACTTCTCCTTGAACTCCCGTCGGGCAAATCAGTTTACAGCTTGGTGGTCTTTGATAGCAGAGGCCCTTTATTTGGACCGCTCACCGTCGGCTGCCATAGAGAAATTTCTACCAGATTATCATGAGCCGACGGTAGTTTCCTCCAGCAGCAGCTCAAGTGAGGATAACTCTTCGGATTCTCCCAGTACTTCGGGTTATACTAACTCGTCGATAGCTGTAGAGGTATCGGCTTATTCAAATAGATCCTTTATGCCTGTAAACTCAATTTTCAATCACTCACGCTTTACTTTCACAAGATGCTGCTGTGGGAGACAAGGCTATCATTGATCCATCGGCTGGGGGGTCAAAAGGAAAAAGGCCACATCAGTCGACTGGTTTGACCGGCTATACTTCGGGCAATCTCAGAGTGCAAAGCCCGTCTTTGTCAGAGATTGAGAAGAAAAGAAAGCCCAGTAAGCACTTTATTATAGCCGACAAATATTTTTCGCTCATATCCTTGCTTATCCCATGGTTTGTTTCCAGAAAAACCCAAGTCTACCAAAGTCCTGGCCAAGAAACAACCAAAGCGCAAGGAACAAAGCGCTGAAAGTTCACCTTACCCGTCGGCTTTTAGCGAAGTAAGTATTATGCCACCTATTTTCTCAAGAGTTATCAACTTAAAGTCACTGATCTTTGCGATACTTTCTTTTAGCCGACGGCGTCCGTTCAAGTCGCTAGTATTTTGGCCAATCTTCAAGGCACTTCTACTGATCCTACTGCGACGAAGCCTCCAACCTCTCTGTTACCTGTTCCGTCGGCTCTTCCTACGCCTGACACTGCACCGGATGATTTATCTAATCTTCTTGGTTTTTCTTTGGATGAGCTGGTCGATCCTGAAGTGATGGCGACAAACGATTACCCAGCCGACATCCGCCAGATTATCGATGCATCCTTAGAGGCGTCTGCTTCAGTGGTCAAGTCTGCGCCGAACATGCAAGAGAAGTTGAATCGGCTGTTGATTGCTGTGAGCTAGCCAGAAGACGTGATCCTTGCCAGTGCACAGTCTATTCGTGATGCCATGGCTGATGTTGAAGCCGATCTGCCGCCAAAAGCCATGGAGGCAATTTTAAACGTCTGCCATATAGATGAAAGGAAGGCAGAAGTCTATGCGGCGAATGCTAGAATCGCTCAGCGGCAATCGCAAGAAGCTGACCAACGCACTCTAGACAAGCTGATTGCCGAGGCCAAGGCCAAAAAGAAAAAGTACGATGAGGGTGCTTCATCCCTTCTTGCGGCCAAGTCTTCCATGCGCGATCTAGAATCGGCCAAGAAGAAGCTTGAAGAGGAATTGGCCAAGGTAAAAGAGCAGCTGGCCAATTCCCTTAGTATGATGAGTACAACAGCCGCGCCCCTGAAGGGTCTCAAAGAAGAAGTTGGTTTGGCCATGGCGCAAGTTAAAGATCAATCGGCCAAGATTGTTCGGTCTTGAGTAGTGCAAAGATGATGAAAATATCTTGTATGGCATTACCGAGACACTAGCGGCTACTGCGCTTTAATCCGCTTTTAGGGCTAGAATTCACGGTGCAGTGCGTGAACTCATGTGATGTAATGGTTATTCCAAACAATGTTGTCCTTCGCTCCTTTTGCTACTGCTTGTAATGTTCTTAATCGGCTGTTTAACCGATTATGATATTCCAGCTTTATTTAATCGGCTGTTTAACCGATTTGCCTCCAAGCTCTTTGCACTACTTTAGTTATGCACCGATCCAAACGCTAGGGTAGTACCTTCCATTAATCGCCTTCGGTAATACCAACCCTTCAAGTGTTTCGAGTATATACGCATTACCACCAACTAGCCGATTAATTTTGTAGGGCCCTTCCCATGTTGGGGACCACTTGCCGAATCGATTGTCTTTAGATCCGATCGGCAATATCGTTTTCCAAACCAACTCGGCTTCATCGAAAGACTTAGGCACGACCTTCTTGTTGTATACTCTTGCAACTTTTTCCTTATTCTTTTCAAGCTGATGTAAAGTGATCGCCTTAATTCTACCAAATCATCTAAATTGCACAAAGATCAACTCTTTATATTCATCGTCGATAGATTATTTTGTTTTGCCACTCACATAGACTCAACGTTTATCTCCACAGGCAGTACGGCCTTTTGTCCATATACTAGCTGATATGGTGACAATTTAGTTGCCCCATGAAACACTAGCCGATACGCCCACAAAGATTCTGACAGTGTAGTGTGCCAAGCCCGAGGCCTTTCATCAATTTTCCTCTTAATCAGCTTGATTAAAGATTTGTTAGATGACTCGTCTTGTCCGTTAGCCTGAGCGTAGTACGATGAGGAGTTAAGCAGTTTGATACCTAGACTTTCTGCGAAGTTTCTGAACTCATTAGACATGAATACGGTTCCTTGATCGGTTGTAATTGTCTGTGGGATACCAAACCGATGGATAATATGCTCATTGACAAAGCCGATAGCTTCTACACTGGTAACCTTTTTAAGCGGAACGGGTTCTACCCACTTTGAAAAATAATCTGTGGCCGCAAGAATAAACTTATGGCCCTTGCTTGATGCTGGGAATATTTGGCCGATTACGTCTATTCCCCATCCCCTGAACGGCCATGGTTTAATAATCGGGTTTAAAGCCGATGCTGGTGCAAGTTGCACATTCCCAAACTTTTGACAACTTTGGCATCCTTTGTAATACTTGAAACAATCCTCTAACATCGTCGGCCAAAAGTATCCTGTCCGCCTTAGTATCCACTTCATCTTGTAGGCCGATTGATGCGCACCGTAAATTCCTTCATGGACTTCACCCATAGCTACTTTTGCTTCTTCACCGCCTAAACACCGTAGAAGCAATCCCTCCAGTGTCCGATAATATAGCTCATCTCCCAGCAAGACATATTTCAATGCTTTTTGGCGAACTTTGCGCTCAGTGGTTCTAGAGGGGTTCGCCAAGTAAGCCTTTATCTCTGTTCTCTAATCAGTGGTGTTGACACATAGCACTGTTTTCTCCATGGAATCCAATATTTCACATCGGCTATCCTCTCTTTAGCCTAATGCTGCTTGGGCCAACGCATTAGCTCTATCATTCAACTCTCGGGGTACATGGCTGATAGATAATGCAGCGAATGTATCTATAGTACTATAGCAATGTTCCAGATATTTGCATAATACCTCGTCGTTGCACTGGAACTCCCCTTTCACTTGTTGAACGATTAACAATGAATCGCCGAATGCTTCCACATTGCTTACTCTGATGCTCTCTAACAGTCTAAGTCCCTTGAGCAATGCTTCGTATTCAGCTTGGTTATTGGAGCATCGGCTATTAAGCCGATATGCAAATTCAGTGCTATATCCCTTTGGCGATATCAGCACGATACCTATTCCACTTCTTTCCTGGCAAACCGACCCATCGAAATATAACTGCCATAGGGCTATTCCAACCATTCCTGCCAGGGTGTCATGTCCTGTAATGAAATCGGCTACTGCCTGCCCTTTAATAGCTTTGGCCGATTCAAACTGCAGATCGAACTCGGTCAGAGCATAAGCCCATTTCCCAAGTCGTCCTCTCAAGATTGGTGCCGACAGCATGTACTTGATAATATCAGTTCTACATACCACTATGCAAGTCGATGCTAAAATATAGTATCTCAATTTTGTGCAAGCGAAATACAATGATAAACACAATTTTTCTACCGAAGGGTACCTGGTTTCGGCATCCAAGAGCCATCGACTTAAGTAAAATATAACTCGCTCCTTACCATCAACTTCTTGCGCCAATACGGCCCCAATGGTCTCGCTTTCAGCTGATACATATAGCTTGAATGGGATACCCTTCTGAGGTGCAGCCAAGACTGGTGGCGATGCTAAATATTGCTTTATATCGTCGAAGGCTCTCTGCTGATCGGCTCCCCACACAAACTCCTGATGATCCTTTAGCTTTAGTAGTGGTGTAAAAGCCTGAATCCTACCAGACAGATTCGAAATAAATCGTCTTAAGTAGTTAATTTTGCCGATCAGTTTTTGTAGCTCATTCTTGCATGTCGACGGTTCGGTGTTTACTATGGCTTTGACCCTTGTCCGTTAACCTCAATACCTCTTTGATGCACCATAAACCCAAGGAACCGACCGGTAAACACGCCAAATGCACACTTCAAGGATTCATCTTGATCCGCGGAGCTCTTGTGTTCTGAAGCACCTTTTCTAAATCGGCCAAGTGTTGCCAATCTTTCTTAGACTTAACCACCAAGTCGTCGATGTAAATCTCGACAATATGGCCGATCAGATCGTGAAAAATTAAGTTCATGGCACGTTGATAAGTAGCACCTGCATTTTTCAAGCCGAATGTCATTACTGGCCATTCATACAACCCTATTGCGCCAGGGCACCTGAAGGCCGTTTTGGGGACATCGGCTTCTGCCATGAATATCTGGTTATACCCAGCATTTCTGTCAAGGAAGCTGATAATCTTATTACCCGAGGCAGCATCGATAAGCATATCGGCTATAGGCATCGGATATTCGTATTTCGGCGTGGCTTTATTTAAATCTCTAAAATCTACACATACCCGAAGCTTACCGTTCTTTTTCATAACAGGGACAATATTGGATACCCACTCGGCGTATCGGCAAGGCCTTATAAATTTGGCCTCCAGTAACCTTTTGCTTTCTTCTTTTATTACATCGTACAATTCTAGATTAAAGCGCCGAGGCGGTTGCTTATACGGCCAATACCCTGGTTTGATTGGCAGCCGATGCTCCACTAACTGTCGACTTAGTCCAGGCATCTCATAGTACTCCCAAGCGAAACAATCCCTATATTCTCTCAGTATTTTGACCAACTTGTTTTTGTATTCTAGACCTAAGTTTGCACTTACAAAAGTTGGCCTTTTTCTATCGCCTTCACCTATATCTACTTCTTCAAGCATATCGGCTGAAGTGAAACCCTGGCCCAATTTCTCACTTTGGAAATCTTCAATGGCTTCACACGAATTTATTTCCTGCCGATAGCTTCTTGCTTTGTCTTGTAGAACTCGGATCATTTTTGACCCCATCTTCTCAATACCTCACTCGCTCGATCAAAGGTGCCTGGCTTGACACTGATCGGCGTAAAGCCCGTCTTCCCGATGCAGATGAAATCACAATCGTCTAGTGCCTTACCTGATATGCATTCAGCTTCTTCGTGTGGCCAATTTGCGTCAGAACTGGCCATAGCAATATGAGCCGATGTATCGGCTGAGACGACTTCGACTTCATCTCCGTTCCACTGTACAAGAAGTTGGTGCATCGTAGAGGGTATACAGCAGTTGGCATGTATCCAGTCTCGTCCTAGAAGCACACTGTAATTTCCTTTTGCTTCAATTACAAAGAACGCGGTCGGCAAAGTTTTACTGCCGACGGTTAGCTCTGTAACCATCACCCCTTTTGCATCAGTGGGATCCCCTGTGAAGTCATTCAAAACCATGTTAGTTTTGATCAAATCTTCATCGGTTTTACCCAACTTTTTACAAGTGGAGAGTGGCATCAAGTTTACAGTAGCCCCTCCGTCTACGAGCATTCTAGATATCGGCTTTTCGTTGATAAAGCCATTCAAGTATAGCGGCTTCAAGTGCCGATGGGGATCTTGTGGTTTTTCAAACACGGCATCCTGCACACCTAAGCACAGTTGTGCAAACGTGTCTTTAGCCGATTCCGTTTTGATTCTAAATTCGGCTGGCAGAGTAAATACCATATTGATATCCATGGGAGGAGTATCATTCCGAACTATCGGCGACATCAAGTCATCAGAGGAATTTGACTCATTATCGGCTTGTTCCTTTCTCCTCCATTCCTTCTTCACAAGTCTCATCGGCCGTAATTCATTGAATGTATC
The DNA here is from genome assembly GCA_036346375.1 of Guadua angustifolia. NCBI lineage: Eukaryota > Viridiplantae > Streptophyta > Magnoliopsida > Poales > Poaceae > Guadua > Guadua angustifolia. The sequence goes on from JAYEVE010000746.1 coordinate 211,303, forward strand.
ATCACTTTGTTCTTCTTCTTCGGTCTCTCTCATCTCCTGTGTCCTTAGGCGTTGAAGCCGTCTTCGCTGTGAGCGGCTAAGTCCGGTTGGGCACCATCTGGGCTTGGGCTCCACTGGCTTGCGGATTTTACCGACCAAGTTCTCAGTTGGCTCTTTTTCCTTGTCTTGGTTCGGTGTGCCTAGCCTTTCCTTCACTGGCTTCCTATGCCCTGGGTCATTTTTATCCGACATTGGCCTAGACAGGCGCTCTTTCACCGATTGTTTTGGCCAATCTCTTTGCGGGTAATGTTCCATGGGGCATGACCTTGCAGATGGTAATGCCACCCCTCTTTCCCAACAGAATTGCCAAAAAGGACATCTTTGGTGAGCTCTTTCTACGTTGTCCAACCGATATCGACTATTGGGCCGTAACATAGTGTTTGGCCGATGCGATTCATCTGGTCGACGAAACTGCTGCTTCTGCTGGTGGCTCATCCTTTCATATTTTTCAAGCAACTGTGAGAAAGTTGGCCTGGGCTTGAACACTAGTTTTCGCGGTGGAGTTCTTTCAGCTTTGTACCATCGCCCGGCTTGCAACTCTCCCCTTGGTTTAATTGTTCTTGGATTCTTTCCATCTTTGTCGGCTTCGATTTGAAGTGAGCCGATTGTTATCTTCAGTGTCTCCCCTTTTGAACTAGATTCTATATCGACTTGCCGTGTTGTACTGGGCCTCTCGTCGACAATCTGCTTCCCTTTGCCGGAGCATTAGACCATGTTGATCGGGAAGGGGTTGACATCGACTTCCATGGCCGGCTCCTCTGCGAACTTGAGCCGACCGTCTTCAATGGCTGCCTATACCTACTGTCGAAAGATATTGCAGTCATTAGTGTTATGAGAAAAAGAATGATGCCACTTACAGTATCGCCGTTTTTTGATCTCGTCAGCCGATGGTATGGTATGTCCTTCTGGCAATCGTATCAATTTTTCTTGTAGCAGCATGTCGAATATGCGGTCACACTTAGATAAATCGAAAGCGTACTTGACCTCCAACTTACTCTTTGTCGGCTTAAGCCACGAACAAACAAGTGATTTTTTGGAACCTTTTATCCACTCGGCCATGTTTATATCTACTTCATCCTTAGAAGCTTCACTTGAGCTATATTCAACCATATTTACCTTGGCCTTATCTTTGTTTATTCTAATTTTGTCTTTGAACTCTTTACTTAAATACCGACTTTCTTGTGCCGATACGCGATGAAGCATATGACTTAAATCAGTGAATTCTTGTCCGGCAAGTTTTTCCTTGAGTGGGGGGATCAGCCCTTGAAATGCTAAATCGGCTAGCTGGTTATCGGGCAATACTACGCTAAAACACCGATTCCGCACTTCTCTGAATCTCCTGATGTAGTCAGAAGCCGATTCGCCAAACTTCTACCGGACAGCACTTAGATCTGAAATTCTCAACTCTAGACTACCAGAGAAAAAGTATTCATAAAATCTGCTCTCTAGATCGTTCCAAAAGTGGACCGAGTTTGGAGGCAGGTTCGTGAACCAAGTAAAAGCAGTCCCTGATAAAGACAATGGAAAAAGCCTAATTTTTAATCCATCGGACTGAGCTGCTTCACCACACTGGGCGATGAATCGTCCGACATGCTCTAAAGTGGTGACCGAATCATCTCCTGAAAATTTCGCAAAATCGGGAATCCTGAAATTGTGGGGATATGGCATTCGGTCAATGTAATCCGGGTACGACTTTCTATAGCCGATGGTCTTTCCTTTGGGCTACAGGCCAAATTGATCTCTCAGGACTATGGAAATCTGGTCAGCCCAATTAATGTTATTGGCCGATGGAACACCGGGGTTTGGCCAATTGTGCTCAATAGTATCCTGCCCCCCGAGTGCAAACTCGGCCGGTCGGCTTGTTCTAACCGATGGGTACTGTTGTTGCCATGGTTCGTACCCATTGGCCCTAGCAGCCGGTACCTCAGGAAATGGACCAAGCTGGTCTGGGTATGTAACTACTTTATACGGAACTGGGTTCCTGACTTGGAATGGTCCTTGGGGCTTGCAACTCCTATCTAATTCAATCGGCTGAGAAGCCGACTGGGCATAGGAAGTTGCCGATACTGATGGATCTATTTTCGCCACGTCAGTGTAGGCATGGTAATGGGCGACTGGGTTTGGACGAAGGTTTGGTGGTGCTAACACGGTGGGTTGGGTCGGCATTAGCGATGGCGCAGGTGCCGACGCTTTGATCGTGTTAGTGTTTGGTGCCACAGAGTATACAAGATATGTTGGGAGTGGCTGTAACGGATCCATCAATCCTCCAGACGTTGCCAGTTCTTGTGCAATCGTCTTGACGCTATTCGCTATCATCGGCTTCAAGGTCATAACCAAAGCCGATGATTGATTAATCAATGCATGATGCACAGATTGCTCGATCATAACAGACAATTCGGCTTGGGCCGGGAGGTATCGGCTTACCGAGTTTGTTGCAGCATCTGTCTCGCCGAAGAGGTTCAATGTTGGCAGCGCCATCTTCTGTGTGACCCCTCGTCGGGTTTTTTGATAACAACCCAGCATTAATTCTTCCAAAGCAGCTTTTCGATCTTCGATTTCTTTACGTTGCTCCGGAGTTAAATCGTCCAAAGTAGGGACGATTATGGCGTCGGTGTTCACGTCGGCTAGTGCGGTGGACTTGCTTGCAGTCATCTTGTCGATCTGTCCCACTGGGCGTGCCAAAAATGTGTTGACGCAAAAAACGTGAAGTAGGGTTTTCGACCGCAACACACCAGACGAATGCCGGGTTCAATATGTGCGAGGCGTGCCAATCGATTTGACCCTGCAATCGATAAGGAGAGTTTGTAAAATTCAATCAAGTCGATCCTAAGATCGAATCGGCTAAAACAGAAGTCGGCCAGAAAGCCGATTAGAAAGGGTAACTAGACTAGTCGATTAAGACTAATCCAAGGGTAAAAGGTAGATTGATTTTGAAAAGGCGATGCGCAACAAGACAGAACAAATCAAACCTGAAGAAATCGATGATGAACAAACAATCGGCGATTCGCAACTTTATTTGATCAATGTCGACTTACAAAGGAACGATTACAAAGCTAAAAGACTAAAAGCTATGAAAGAAACTAGTAAATGTGTTGTTGATTGTGGATGTCCGTCAATCCAGCCCATGGCGCGCCTTATATACCCGCTAGCCGATCCGAGTCCTGATCCAATACGTCAATACAATCCGAATTGGCTATAGTTTTTTAATTGGACTCTGTTTCCAAATTTTATCCTCATGCCATCCGAAGCTTTCGTACGTTATACAGACTTTCCAAAGGTGTCTCATGCTGTATTCAAACTCCTGTCCTTGGGCCGATTCTTCTAGCAGTTTTCAAAAACTGGTGCAAACAAGTATATATGGGTTAGCTAGATTGTGCGAATCGATTTCTAAAATTACGTTGAATCTAGATTCAAAAGCAAAAAAAACAAACAGCCTTAGAAAACGACCATATGACTGACCAACCGCGTCAATCTGTCTATAAGTAGCCGGCTAGAAGATGCTATAGCCACTCTCCAACGCCAAAGACAGCAAGAATCTCTGTGTATCTGTCGACTCTCCCACTCGCAGGCACACACACAAGATACAGAGAGAGCGAGATCGAGTTAGTCATGGAGGTCACCCCGAACCACACACAGACCGTGACCGGTTGGGCGGCCATGGACAAGTCCGGCAAGATCGAGCCCTTCGTCTTCAAGAGAAGGTACATACCCTTGCGTGCATGGTTGTATATGCAAGCAAGCTCATCCACCACCACACATACATCAGAAACAAAATGACGCGGAGAAAAATGGAATTGACTAATGCTAACTAATTTGTTTCGGCGGCAGGGAGAACAGCGTGGACGACGTGACGATCAAGGTGCAGTTCTGCGGAATGTGCCACACTGACCTCCACTTCATCCACAACGACTGGGGCATCACCATGTACCCCGTCGTCCCCGGTCACGAGATTACCGGCATCATCACCAAGGTCGGCACCAACGTGTCGGGATTCAAGGTCGGTGACCGCGTCGGCGTTGGCTGCATCGCTGCGTCGTGCCTCGACTGCGAGCACTGCCGCCAGTCGGAGGAGAACTACTGCGACAAGGTCGCGCTCACCTACAACGGCATCTTCTGGGATGGCAGCATCACCTACGGCGGCTACTCCAACATGCTCGTCGCCCACAAAAGATTTGTGGTGCGGATCCCGGACAACCTGCCGCTGGATGCGGCGGCGCCGCTGCTCTGCGCGGGCATTACGGTGTACAGCCCGATGAAGCAGCACGGCATGCTACAGGCCGGTAGAAGGCTAGGCGTGGTTGGGCTGGGCGGGCTCGGCCACGTCGCCGTCAAGTTCGGCAAGGCGTTCGGCCTCCGTGTCACCGTCATCAGCACGTCGCCGGCGAAGGAGAGGGAGGCAAGGGAGAGCCTCAAGGCCGACGATTTTGTGGTCAGCACCAACGAGAAGCAGATGCAGGTTCGTAATTACGGATGAACTCACACGCAATTAGCAGTTAAACAAGTCAAAATTAACAAGGTCTAAACTGACTAAAAAAACACAAGGTCTGAACTGAGCACTGAGCTTTATATATTGTTGTCTAGGCTATGACGAGAAGCCTGGACTACATCATTGACACGGTCTCGGCGAAGCACTCGCTGGGACCAATCCTGGAGCTGCTCAAGGTGAACGGCAAGTTGGTGCTCGTCGCCGCGCCGGACAAGCCCGTCGAGCTTCCTTCCTTCCCACTTATCTTCGGTGAGCATGCATATACCAAATCCTTCCTACAAAGCACTCTATTTTTGGGGCAATTCCCTTTTGCATTGTAATCTTCTTGTTTTTGCCACTGGATATCTCACTATACGCTGTTCTGGACCAATCTGATCAGTGAAGGGCAAATACCTAAAGCAAAAAATTTTAATGTCGTGTATGATATGAACGTCTTTTCAGAACTATTAATAACATATTTTAGTTTACAAATTGCCTAAAAGATATATAATTGTATGCAATTGTATGACTTTTTCAGCTAGCTGTAGCATGTTGAGTAGGTGTGTCATTCAATAATAGTGGTTTTTGATGATTCTAGGGAAGAGGACGGTGAGTGGGAGCATGACGGGAGGCATGAAGGAGACGCAGGAGATGATGGACATGTGCGGTGAGCACAATATCACCTGCGACATCGAGCTCGTCTCGACGGACAGGATCAACGAAGCGCTGGGCCGGCTGGCGCGCAACGACGTCCGCTACCGTTTTGTCATCGACATTGGAAAGAACTCCAACCTCTAGTAGCTAATATCGATCTGGAATTCTGGATGGAGTGATGGATACCTGACAAGAGCGATCGATTTAATTGGAGGTTGTGCGAAGACTTGGACTATTCTGTCCTTCTGTGATTGATTTTGTAGTTCTTCTATGTAGTTACAGAGGGAAATAATTAATTATGTCCTTGAGCTGTCTACTGTGTACTCGAGCATTCAACTTAATTTAAACTTTAAAACTAATAAATTTTAGGAAGCATTTCTACCGATCTTTTTTTTTTTGAAAAATTTGTATAAGCTGCCGCCGAATATCAGAAATATTGCATTTGCCACCGATCGATTCACTTACATCATCATCAATCCGAACTCACATCGTCAGTCTCACATGTCAATATTTGAAACTCAAAGAGTGGCGGATACTACTATACGTACTAGTAGCTCTACAATATGGCATGCATATATCTAACTAACCTTTTTTAATCAACATCTTGCGACAAAAATGTGATATTTACAAACCTGACATCGAGTACAATAACACACAAAATTATAAAACCATGACAGTACTCTTGAAAGCGACATATATAATGCAAGCTTGTGATCTGAAGTTCTGAACCGTTTGATCATGTCGAGGTTATACAGCTGGTTGATAGCGTTCCAAGGAAAGGTGAAGGTGTAAACCGCAGACTAGTCAAATCTAAAATGTGGTTTGGCCCTCAAATTTGAAGATGTCTCGTGCCGATACAGTGATGTACACCATGATTAGCTATGTGTTTGTGTGTTACAACAGAAATTCAATTTACGATAAAAAGTTTATTGTAAAGAGCACTAACAGTGGCAAAGGTAGTTAATTAAAGAGCAGTGGCAAAGGTGGATAATTAAAAAATAATGGTAAAGATAGGTAATTTTGATAAAGTGACGCGGGAAGAAACTCTTGCTTTATATAAGCCCTGTTTGTTTGGGATTTTTTACCGGGTTAAAAGCTCAAAAGTTATAGTCTAAATAAACGGGTAGCTTTTTATTTGGATTTTTCAAAAGTCATATGTCTCCATATAACTAAAAGCCAAAAGCCACTGGAGAGAGACTTTTTTTGCTTATTGATGGTTAATTTTAAACTAATAACACAAAAGTTAGATAAAATTACTCACCACTATCACGTACAAAAGCCGTTAGTTTTTAAGCTGTTTAACTAAAAACACTGGCTTTAAAATATAAACCAAAAAATCTAATTAAGTCTAAACAAACAGCTAAGCCATAGTAGAGATTAAAGAAAAAGAGATACACGAAGATACACACCCAAAAATCCGAACATAAATACACAAGATTGGGTGAGCGCGAAAGCAAATAAGGGTGCAATGTTATTCATAATCTTCAGTGTCACGTCAATGCTCAAATAATTCAGGGTTAACTCCCCATCACTTTACACTGGAAACCTCGAGCGGTGCCCAGAAATACGAAGGCCTGTCGCCCTTTCTGGAGAAACGTCAAGGAATCAATGGGTGTCATTGTCATCGCAAACCTAAAATCAAAGCTATGCGATGCACGGTCTACATATTTTCTCTATACTTTCGTAAATTTAGTACTAAATTTATTAAAATTTAAATACTGGTATTTTTAAATATCAAAATTATAAACTTTGCATTATATATTTAAAAGACAAACTCATGTAATCTTATGTTAATTAATAAAGGAAAAGAGTTCAGTTTACCTTCCATCCAACACGCCCGTTGCCCGCGCCAGGTGGCCCCACGTCCCCGGGCCGCGCGGGGCGGCGGGGCTCTCATCAGTCCCACGGGCGGGTGTGGTGCAGGCCGTGGCGGCGGAGGAAGGCAGCGGGCGGGAGGCCGCGGAGGATGGCCTCTCCGGGCCGCGCGGCGGACGGCGATGGCGACGCAGAGGTAGAGCAGGAGGAGAAGTGACGCAGCGGAGATGAGAGCTATGGTGAGCATTCTGTTGTTGCTCTTGGTGGGGCAGGCAGCGCAGACGAGACGTGGTGGGAGGGTGGCTGCAGCTGCAGCGAGGAGGAAATGCAGGAGCATTTGGACTCCGACTTGTGATCTAGACCCGCCGCCACCTACGGGCTCCCGGCCTCCTCCTCGTTGTCCATCTCCTCCCCTCCTGGACCCCCCAGCCATCGCTGGTGTCCCTCCTCCTGACAGAACCTCGCAGCCATCAGCCCCTCAAATTGGGTGCCTCAAGAGGTGGCGGTGCTCTGTAGAATGGGAGGATAGTCGACGACAGCCGGAGACAAAACACTGGTGTAGAGAAGCCATCGTGTTGATCTGTGGTGGTACAAGAAGCCTCCATACCGTCCCATCCTCTCCGACCATGCCAAAGCCATCTCGTTGTCTGATTGTGCCATCCCCTTACTGGTCGCATCCATCCATGCTGCCGTCCCTATCACCTACGCCCATCCTCATGATCTCCAGCAGAATTGCCGGTGTCTTCGACAACGGGAAGCCGTCCTTCGCATCCTTCCATACTCATCGCCAACAAGGTCGCTTCTTTCAATTATTGGACTGTGATATATGCTTGCTTTGTACATATGGCTCCTTCGATATGGATTGTGATTTCCTCTTTTAATTTGATTCCTGCATTGTTGATTCAATTCTTGAATTCCCTGCCAATGGATGCTTGGATTGTGATGTGATGTGGCGTGGCCGGATGCAGATTTAATGGCGAGGGGACTTTGGCCCGACCAGGCGCTTCAAGCTGCATGGGTGGAGAAGTAGCCCCTCGATGGCCATGATAATTGAGTCCTTGAGGCTGGACAATCCCAAGAAGTCGCCGTAGTCACAGGAGGAGATCAACAAGACCAGAGAGCTCCTCTTTTTTCAGGTTTGCTTGGCATACCCAATGCATTGATAGAGAAAAAAAAGTGAAGTGTTATCGATTTTCCAATTTTTTATGGTTTAGTGTTGATATAGACTTAACTTGATCATGGTTTGCAATAATTGATTGGCATGATTGTGGTGGCAGTGCATTAGTAAACTATCTATGTTACATGATGCTTCTAATTCTCTATAGAGTGAAGCGTCAAGTGCTGCTCTGACTAGAATATGGATTGGTGCGAGAAGATGGTATTAGATTGGTGGTAAATTGGGAGATCAAGTAGCCAATGGAGAGTGAGAGCTTGATAGTACAAATATTGGAGTATTCTAGTGAACTCTGCACCAATGCTATGTCTTCTCCATGTCTGAAATGCTTGTAGCTGATTTTTTTTTTTCCATAAATGTTTTAAGTTTCCAATTGCTCTGAAAGATAAAAAATACTCATAGTTGTTCTCAACTTTTAAGGTCCCAGAAAATTCCTTATTAACTTGTGATGTGAGAGGTGTGGTGCAGTGGTGGTATGCATGATTAACTCGATGTAAGTGAAAAATTGACTCACTCCTAACTTCTAGCTGATGGGTTTATTTGGTTTCTCAGATCATGACGTGCAAAATTGAAGTTAGGGGTTTCAGTAAGAATCCATATGGTAGATGCCTATATGGTTAAATGATGGCTTCTATTTTTAGCTCTATGGTCGATTATTTGAGCCTCATAGGGACATTATGAACTTTAATGGCATTCAATGAAATAGCCCTCTATGGAAAGTGGTATTTCTTGGCAGTCGAAAAGATAATTAATTTGTTACACGGTTGTGCATGTTCTCACTTCTTATTACAAAATACATGCAGGTAGAATAAACTACCAAATTTAGAAAAAGCTGATTATGTTTATTCATAAATGACATTCTATTTGGCAAGTAATATGATAAAGGACATTCTATTTGGTAAAGTTTGCTGGTACATCCATCTTATGCTTTTTAAGACAACAAAATTTATGCATGTTTCCCTTTGTTAAGAGTATAGTCACTCTGTTTCTTTAATATTTTTTATTAAGCCGAAAGGTTTTAATGCGCAAATATGCAGTCTGTAAGGAAAACAGCAAAAGCACCCTTGAAAATGTTTAATCATTCACAACTCTGCTTTTTATGTGCTTCTTATTCAAAAAATAAGATATTTTTTTTTTATGATTTTGTTGCTTCTAGGGTACTGAATCTTAACAAACACTTAGGAAAAAAAACTAATTTAGTTTTTCTGTTACAATATCACAACATTAGTTAAGGAAAAACAAAAGTATGCCTTTCATAGAATCTAAAAAGATGGAAGATGTGGCCAATTTTGTCAGACTTATTTCAAAATCCACAACTTGATCAGTCCTCGATAATTCTCTAACTTTTGCAATAAGTGATTTTTTAGGAGGTGTAATATGTGACTGTTAATTTTGATGCTCTTCTGTTGGGGCTTGACATGGGTCCTGCATGTGTCATCTATGGCAAAGTAGAAGAACAAGTTGGCTAAGTTAGAATTGGAGTAACGGTTCAAAAGCATCAATTTGAATGAAGAAAATGGCAAGGTGGTGGTTAGTTAGGATGCTTTACTTGAAATTTTGTTTCTTGGTTGCATTGGTTAGTATGTAACTTTGGATGTCTTTACGCAGGTTAAACTTATGAGGGCTGGATCAAGTATTGGTGTAGTTATCACATATGGTGCTAACGAGGCAGCTAAGAAAGCTGAGGGAATAATTTCAGAGGTACATGGTACCTGCTGCTATATTTCTAGGAGTTGTTCAGTTCAAAAAACATCAGTGGCTTTGATCTGGTATCCTATGGTTGTTGATAGGGAATTAGTGATAAGGTTATCACTAAAATTTTCTTTGAAGGGGACATGGAGTTTACAGCCATCATCGTTGATGTCAGGACATCTAATTAATAACAGTGACCCTGTTGTTGTACTTCCAACATAAATATGTTTTATACCATGTTGTGCCATTTTGCATCTGCCACCTAAGAGATATATCTATGTAGTAGTGTTTTCTGATTCAATCTTTGGCATTATAATTAGTTCTCCGTTGCAAACATTATACTATACGAAAAGTTCCTTTTTGTGTTTTTGACACGCTCCTGAGTAATATGTGTTATCAACTTTAGTTTATTGCTTGTTAGGGAATGCAATAATATAGTTTACTGTTACACTATCATAGCAAAAGTTTGCTCCAAATTCCGTACATTGATGTGTGCAGTTCTTTGCTTCATAGGATGGAAAAGATTTCATGTGAAATGAAGCAAATATCCAAGAGCACGGCCACATGTTCAGCAAAGTATCTGATGCTGATCTTCCTAATCAAATAGTAAGTTATATCTCACAGCAACACTTTCTTCTACTTTGAATATATGTATCACCCGCTTTTTAGGCTCTGTTGCAATGCACGAGCACAAAATTCTTAAAGATTTAGTCATTACTTATCTTTAAGTAATGCAGGATGATTATTTGCTCTACACAGCAAACAAAATTCAAGACATACTTTTGAAGTAATTGCATGAACTATGGAATGAATAACAAATCGCCAATAGTTTGCCTTTCAGATGGTGTTGATATCCGATGTTTATACAACCGGATTGGTACATATTTTTTTATTGTCTAAAGGATCTTTTTCATATGATTGTGCCGTTTCTTTCTGCATGCTGCCTAATTATTCTTTTGTCGCAGCGTTTATTGTCGCCGAAGAAATCAATCTCTTGTCCGGCCAGCCTGCCAATCCAAACAGATACCAAGACCTCCATAGATACTCAGTAAGCAGGGATTGATCTTTTGAATATGGCTTTTATTCTGAGACTTCACTCATGAAGTTCTATTTACTCCAGTGTTGTTGCCTGTTCATGAATAATTACAATTTCAGAAATGAAGAACCTGAAAAGCTTGGTATCAGTGGTGGCTTTGTTGGACAAAACCTTTCTGTAGGTCGAAGCAGTGTTCGAAAATTCGGTACTTGGCGGCGATATTGCGGCCGATATTGCGGTTGGCGGCTAAAAACGCAATGAATTCAGCCCTTGGCGGCCTGTTTGGCGGCTAGGCCGAAATGGCGGGTCTTGGCGGTCCTTGGCGGTCCTTGACGGCTGGCACAAAACTATGAGAGAGACCATTTTGATCTATTGTTTATATGACCTGATGACCATGATTGAAAGATTCACGTCGTCGCCCTCAAAATACGGTACACTAAGTCACTAATATAGTACTTACTACTTAGTTTATTACTTAATTAATTAACTAGTATTTGTTCAAGTATTTTAGTTTAATATTCTACTTTAATATTTGATGTCTTGTAATTTGCAAATAACTAGAAAAGAAAACTAAAAATTTTATTCATAATAAAATCAATAATATATATGAATTATATTAATTCTCGCCGTCGAGGGTTAAAACGCCGAGATCCGCAATTGCGCTGCAAATACGGCCTTGGCGCTTGGCGGTGTCTAACCGCAACGAATCCGTCGAGCGAACTCTTGAACACTGGGTCGAAGTAACAGCTTTGTTGATTTAGAATCCACAAAGACAACCCCTTAGTTGATTTAGAATCCACAGAGACAGCCCCTTCTTCGGTAAGCAATTTGTTTTCCTATACCTCCATTTCTGTAGTTGTCTCAATCATCTTGGTTCTTATTTCTATCTAATTTTGTGATTTTCTTTGTCCCCCAGGAGGCTCCAATGAATCAGACGCAACACATCTTCACACTAAGAACAGGTTGGTTTTAATGTGTTTTTTATTGCCTTCTGTACTACAAAACCTCCCATTTAGCTAGGAAATGTCAAAACCTCACTGTCTGTGCTGTCTATGTGACAGTCAAGTTATTTGATTGTTCCGAATATGAATGTAGATTTGCAAGTGCAGTTGTCCCTGCTGGAGCATCCACTTTGCCTAGCAAGAAACTAAGCAGTGGGAAAAAGGCAAAGTAAATTGTTTTGTGCATAAGATAGGCCATTCCACAGGAGTATTTTCCTTATGTCAAATTGTGTTACCCCTCTTATCCAGCTGAAAACAGCGTCAGAAGAGTGATTCCATGTTAGCTTCCTTACATCAGTGTTTTCCTCTGCTCCGAGGCAAGCACTTGTTTTGGATTTGTATATAGATAATGATACATTTGTATGAAATATGTCCAAGAGACCAATCATGAAGATGATTATCTTGTATTTATACTTATGTTGTTTCTTTAATAATGTCATATTATAGATGATTAAGTATGTGACTTGATCATAAAACACTGTAATTAATCATCAAGCATATGAATTGGTTGATAATTACGTTTTATAGATTATGGGTATGTGATACTATTCGGTCATATAAATACATGTAAGTGTACATGCTATTGGACTGACCCGCTTATGAAGCAACTTTTGAGGATTTGATTATTTTCATAAGTTGTTTTATATAATGATAATGATTGATCCTTAGACCTGAGATCAACACAATTTCGTACATGAGGATGATATGTTTTGATGTTGTCTAATGTTGTTCATAACTAGATAATCATAAGGACAACACTCGGCTATACCTTGAATCATGCAGAGAAGTGTATGATTAAGATGAAATTTGTCCTTCTCATACTGAGGGAATGATATCAATCAACTATTCAATGAAATAGATTAAAGAATGTGCATGGCCATGCCTGAACGATTAAAGTTGTTAATCGATCGATCTTGTTAGTCTACTTCAGAAAATCGAGAAAATTGGTTTTACAGTGCAAGGATGATAGACCTCAACCTTGAGTTAAACCATGATATCAAAGTGACAAAGGGACTGACATGTATTCATTGAAAGTTTGTTGGATAAATGATATTCATAAAATTTGGGTAGTCATTATGTTTTGCTAGGAGCCGCTTGCGACTAACAAATTGAAAAAGGAGTTTTTCGATTTATTGTCAACATAGAATGAACCTAGAGGGTAACACAATAGAATGGGCTTAAGACAGATTTATTAAATCTTCTCTTGTGACATACATGTCAATGCGATTAAATATGATATCTGGTTATTTATAAAAATAGCAGCGAATCTACGCGCAAAAGCAGGATTTTTTTTGCGCAGAAATCACAATAACAGTGCTGAAATACTGTAGCAACATTGAAAATACTGTAGCATGTCGGTATGGCTGTAGCAACCAACTTTGCTACAGCGCCAGCCCCCGGTATTGTACCAACCGACTTCGATACAGTACCAGGCGATGGTCATTGTAGCAACCGTATTGCTACAGTAATTTGTATATATGTGTGGCCTCCATGTTGAGAAAATGAGAAAAAAATTAAGAGAAAAATAAGGAAGGTGAAAAAGTTTCACCTGAACAATTGCCATGCGGTTCATCATGAGTTGTATTGTGCGGTATTAGTATACCACCATACGATGTCGCCCGCTTGTTCGTGTAGATGTTTAAATGTCATGGTTGCTACTGCCACGAAGACCGACGTATCCATTTCCGCTGCTACGTGCAGGCGTCGAAGCTGTGAGCTTCACAAAGAGCTTTTGCAAAAGCCTTGTATTTGCGCTCTCAGGATCATGGTATACGTTTATTGATTTTGGTGTTTTTTAAATCATGGTTCTAATGCATGCGATCGGTCCGGGAAGGAAATAAATTTTTGAAATTTACTGGTCTTTCCACCCTAATTTTCCAACGACATTGACCTCTTATGTGTTGCCCTCTACTATGAGGTGCCTACGTGGGCTGCATCGGTGATGCTCTTCGGATCACCATATAGGTAATTTGTTGGTGAACTTTTGTCAGGACCCGGATATGTAAATCCGAAACCCTCTGTGTATACTGCACTAGTCCAGGATCACGCTAGTGCACACAGTGGAAACATAGATGACATATCATTCCATACATCGAAATAACTAAGAAGAAGCAAATTATTATTGATTAAAGCAAACGACCTTATTGTAACACCCCGGCGCCAAACGCACCGCGAATGCTACCAAAATCCTAATCAACTCAATGACATCTCTACAAAATTGTCTGTAATCAACCAAACTCTAAAACCGGCTTAAAACTAAGCCACCGAAATTTACAAAATTTCGGCATGACCTCTCTAGAAAAAGAGGGCATCCACTCAGCAGTCAAAAGAACAATAGCAGTATGGATATCATTCATTCAACCAATATGAAACATTCTAGCAGGTCCTTAGATATCAATCACACATCCACTGGCAATTGATAAATTACACCACAACAAACAACACTTTACAACCACATTAGATACGATCAGGCTTTATGAATTAATTTAAGGAGATAATGACCGAAGTCGTGCACGTGCTTCTACTCCCATCCCGATGAATCAGCTTCAAGGTACCTAGAACAGGAAGCAAACAAGCGTGAGTCCAAGACTCAGCAAAGTGCAACAAGTAAGAAAGGTAAGTCATTAGACTTAAATGCAACTATTAGAAGACATCAGGTAGCAGTTCCTTAAATTGATATCCGTAAATAAAGGAAACAGTTGAATTCATAAAAGATCCACAACGAAGAGCACGATTACTTCATCATTTAAATAACCATTACTTAAGCTGAAACATCCAAAGAACAGGAGTAGTAATACCCACTTACCTCAACCAACTTGACAATGTAACAAAACCTTACCCATGCCTCGAATCAATTCGGATGAGCCCACGACTCAATTCTCAACCCGTTCTTTCCATTCTCATCAATCAACATTTATCAATCGCAATACACAATGCAATGAAATACTTTTGTGCTTTCATTCACATAATATCTCATACATATATGCAAAGATATATAATGCAACACAACCATGCATTTCATTCACATAATATCCCATGCAGATACGCAATGATATATATATATAATGCAACACAACCATGCATTTCATTCACATAATATCCCATGCAGATACGCAATGATATATATAATGCAACACAACCATGCATTTCATTCACATAATATCCCATGCAGATACGCAATGATATATATAATGCAACACAACCATGCATTTCATTCACATCAATCAACAATTAACAATCCCAATGCATAACATGATCCATCATTGTCAATACAATGCAGATGCAAATATGCCATACAAAAGAAGAATCTCATATCCATACATCATAATCAACTCATAAAACATGATCTATCATTGACAATGCAATGCAGATTGCACAATTTCTATGCATATGATGTATCATGCATGCTCATCTCCTCTTTTAGCACATACCGGTATGGCCGAGTGCACACCCGTCGGTGTGCACCCTCGAATTCCCCTTCCACCCCGTGGTGGAGGATGCCTACTCTTACTGACTCGCTCCCATACACCCAAGTATATGGGACTACGAGGTAGGACTTTCGTGCTCACTACATGTGAGCACAGAGGCCCGCATCAGAATGGGTCGCCTCTTCCATCATGAATGCACAAATGCAATCGACGCAAACAAATTTGCATACTACATTCATTTTTCACATCCATAAATTACCATTCTCAACATCATATCCAAATTATCAACTTCCATATTCATATTCTCAACACTCATAATCACATTCTCAACACTCATAATCACCTCCTCAACATTCATATTCATACTCACATCACCAATACTCGAGCAATTACTAATTCCATCTATCTTGATCATAAATCAACCATTTTCGCAATCCAATTCCATACCTTCAGTATTCCCACTAGCCCTATCAAACTAGCGAGCATGAATATGGATATAATATTTAGCAAGGTATCATCATGGCATCTAGACGGAATTCATCAAACAACGCACATAACATTCAATCCATAGATGCAGCATAATGTCATGATGGCAAGGCACACAAAGTTCATCAAACAAGTCATAACACGTTCAGACATCGATGCACTTGCATCAGAATACTTACCCTCTTTATCAAAAGACAATTACCCTTCAAGACGTGCTTATAAACACGAATACAACTATAGCGTAAGCGTATACATAACACAAGCAGTTAACCAAATACCCTATAAGAGTTATACGGTTTGCACTTGCATATAAACTTGTTTTAAATAATAGCATAACCATTGACCCATTCTCATTCATCATATCGCCTGCAAAATCAAACCTGACAATATTAATGCATCACAAGGGTAACGGTAATATTGCAAAAACATAATGACCCCCTAAGCCACAACCACTACAACACACTTGCCTTAAACCTCTTGAAACTGGGTGGCGAGAAGTTGATGCCACGCTTGGGGGTTCCACCACCTGCAAGCAGAGGCAATCCACTCAAACATATGCCAACCAAACTGTAACCACAAGACTTAGCGCGAGATCGATTCTACAACCCACTTCCGAAATCCCAGAAAACAGAAAAATCCGACCAAAGGGGATAGCCGCCTCCCAACGAGCCAAACTTTTGATTCACTGAACCAAATGGAGTGAACTCAGCTCCTAAGTAACCATAAGAGGATGACCTCCAGCTATCTCAAAGCCAAACATGCAGGAGATACCTCGAGGGCCTCCAAATCGAACACTAAACTCCGACCGGAAAATAGAGCATGCTGCAGTTTTCCAATTTCAGCACCTAGACTTCTAAATAGCGTAACTTTTGATTCGCTTATTGGATTTTCGAGTTCTTGAGCTCATAACGACCATGAGGAAACAGACTACACATATATCACAACCAATCACTCAGCCAACGCACCCGCAGATCCCAGATCGAAGATGAACACAGACTGAACCAAATCGCGACACAAACTGGACAGCACTCGCTAAAATAGCCATAACTTTTAAATGGCTAAACGAAACTTGATGATTTTGGTATCTATTGAAAGGTAATTAAATTATCTACAACTTTCGTTATAGCCAAACCCCTAGGAAACACTTGTAGA
Organism: Guadua angustifolia; assembly: GCA_036346375.1. Lineage (NCBI taxonomy): Eukaryota > Viridiplantae > Streptophyta > Magnoliopsida > Poales > Poaceae > Guadua > Guadua angustifolia. Next base: position 228,245 of record JAYEVE010000746.1, read on the forward strand.
ATTTTCGAACAGTAGCTCTAACAGGAGGCAAAAATCTGCTCGAAACAGAAATTTCAAATCACTCTAGACTCTAAATCCCTCAACTAAATACATTGCAAAACAAGAACCCTAGCTAGGCATTTCATCAAACACCATGCATGCAAGCAAACTCACCCCCAAAATTTCTAGGGTTTTTTATTACCTCCAATCGTACTCATGGAGGAAAGGGAGGTGGAGGAGCCGAGGTCGGGCGGGAGAGAAGGCTTGCTGCCGGCCGGAGGGGCTCGCCGGAGGAGTCGCCGAGTCGCGATGACGGGCTGGCTGCTTTCTGCCGCTCGGCTTGACTGCAGTCGCAACCGTTGTTACTCTTGGCCGAATCAGAGGGAGGAGGCGCAGGAAGAGGCAAGAAGAGGGAGTTTCGGAGGAGGCGCCTGACCAGCAAAGCGCCGAGAAGGAGGGGAAAAAATGGGGAGTCGGCAAGGAAGACTAGAGGGAGCCGGCGCTGGAGATTCCTTTGGGGGAAAAGAAAAATGGTTGTCTCCCTTTTTGCATGATGTGGCATTTTAGGGCTTCAACTCCTTTTTGTTTTCTTTACAAACTCCATCAATTTGGGTGCCAAAACAACATCAAAAGGCTAGGGGAAAAAGGAAATAAACCCCACAATCTCCGGAGGCCACAAATCAACTGTCTCTAAAGACTAACAATTCAAACTCACGGCGAAAAGAAAATCCTTGAACTTAAGGAAACAAAAACAATTCCGGCCAATAACCCTGGAAAAACCATTTGCGGTATTACACTCTTCCCTCCTTCAACAGAATTCGACCTCGAATTCTGAACACCTCAAAACTCACCTACAAGAGCAACAGAAACCGAAATGTCAAAATTAGAATGTCCATAAAGAACAAGCCGGGTACTTCCCACGCAAGAGAAAACTCCACAACTCAAACCACAGCTCTTTGCCAAATAAAAGGAGCAAGCAGCTGAACTCATTCAACTCTCAACAAATCAACATTCACTCTAACTCCTCAACTCGCACGATATAAAACTCGGAAGTCAAGTCTTTCTCAAAGACTAACCCTAAACTATCAACTCTTCTTTAACGTTTCAACACACAATCTCCAATCAACCAACGATTCTTCCCGGAAGATTATAATACTAACTCCCAATCTCAATTTCTCATTTCTCTAGTCGATTTCACTCACCCAACTTAAATTACCTTTCTAAGACTCTATACCACAGATCAACCAACTCGTGATGACAGGAAAAACACGAGTCACAACACTCTATTAAGCATCCAGCCAATTTTCACCGAATCACTGAATTCTATTCGATTGAATAGTTAGGGTTCTAAACTCAAATCCCCTAAGAACCAAGAAAACCATGATTCACATCTTTCCTCGTTGATTAACCTTTATAACCACATAACCATTATCAAGTCATATCATCGAACGAGTTAGCCCACCATATCATAGCTATCCCACGGGTCGATTAGCTTAAACCACAGAGCCACACAAGGCTTTCAATCCAACCAGCTTCTAACCAATTTCGAACATATCACTATTTCTAACCTTTTAACACCAGAATCCTCCAAGATCCAAAACACAACTCTTATCTCTTCAACAGATGCCCTGGAAGCAATAGGGTCAAGAATCATTATTTACTATCGAAATGATTAGCCCCACAGGGCACCAATCAAATTCCCACATAACACAAAATCGCACTTGACTCACACTAGAGAGCAAAGTAAATCTCGCTTCATTTACAAGGCTAGCTACTTTCCTCAACTTTAAAATCAATGCAATAAAATACACAACCAGGAAAGACTCAATTGAAAAGAGAAACTTCACACAGTCATTCCTCAAGAACAACCACAGAATCGAAGAGAACTCTATTCTTTTAACAGCATATACCAATTCTCTCACCTTGAGCCCTAAGGTGGAAAGCTTCACATCGAAGAATCACTCGATTAAAAAGCAACACAACAAAACCCCACTTAGCACCTTTGGGAAATCCCAACAAACTTAGCAAAATCTTATAACCACTCTTCCGTGAATTACTTTCTCTAGAATTTATCATTTCGACTAATTACATCCGCGGTCGGAAATGTTATCACCAACATTAACAATTTCTCCCCCCATAAAACTCATCAACGATAAACAGGTTAACTTTTATCCCAAAAGACCCACTAGTCATACTCCATAGATAAACTCCCAAATAGACATTTATCAAAGGCGAAAACACCACCATTCAAACAACCCTTCCATATACTCATTCTTTAATCTCGCTATAATTAACTCATTGCGTATTCAACTTTCACTTTAGAATCACCTACCATTTCAATTAATCATTCTCTACCAACATTAAAATTAAGTTGTCCTTAATTAGCCAACAATTTCACTCTAACACAATCCGTAGTTTACCTCAACTCCAAGCTCTAACTACTCATCAAGAAATTAAAGTTTTGAACACAACACCCACCCTTGAAACAATAGGGGGTGACTGCAACCTTGAGTTGAACAACAACTCTCAAGCACGAACAAACACCAATAAACACCAACAAACACCGGTCAAATCTTAACAATTCAATAAGTTCATTTAAACTCGAAGAACGACAAACACTGGAACAATATCTGGCTTTTTCCCGCAAAACTACCAACCAAACCGAACATCAAAACAGTAGAAATATCAATCCGAAAAGATTCACCACTAGTCGTCCCTTTTGTATCCAACCAACAAAGACAAAAGAAATCAACTTTCTCCAATATAACACAATAAACAACAACATCCCCTACAAGGGGTTTCTAACTATCGGGTGATGACTTTACCCGGCCACACCCACCACCATGGCCCTAACACGGCCAGAAGAGCAAGGCCGCAAACCCTTCTGCACCACTTAAACACAAATACTCGTTTAACTCTTACATAAAAGAAATAGAGATAACAACATCATATTTAGTACTCATCAACAAGGCTCAACTAAAGCGGTTCAACATAATGCAATGATTATCCAACCCATCCTATTGTGCATCAGTGTGTCAAGTTTTAAGTTATTTAACCAATCTATTCCAGGTTTTAAAATTATTGCCCTAAGGCCAAATTTTAAAGAGTATAAACCTATGCCATGTTTCTATTCTCACGCAACAAAATTTTAGTTTTACTCTAGAGTAAATTACTAAATTCACAGACCACGGACCTAACGCCGCTCCGATACTAATCAGAATAACACCGGCGCCAAACGCACCGCTGAATGCTACCAAAATCCTAATCAACTCAATGACATCTCTACAAAATTGTCTCAGAATCAACCAAACTCTAAAACCGACTTAAAACTAAGCCACCGAAATTTACAAAATTTCGCATGACCTCTCTAGAAAAGAGGGCATCCACTCAAGATCAAAAGAACAATAGCAAGATGGATATCATTCATTCAACCAATATGAAACATTCTAGCAGGTCCTTAGATATCAATCACACATCCACCGGCAATTGATAAATTACACCACAACAAACAACACTTTACAACCACATTAGATATGATCGGGCTTTATGAATTAATTTAAGGAGATAATGGTCAAGTCGCACGTGCTTCTACTCCCATCCCGATGAATCGCCTTCAAGGTACCTAGAACAGAAGCAAACAAGCGTGAGTCCAAGACTCAAAGAAAGTGCAACAAGTAAGAAAGGTAAGGCATTAGACTTAAATGCAACTATTAGAAGACATCGGTAGTAGTTCCTTAAATTGATATCCGTAAATAAAGGAAACAGTTGAATTCATAAAAGATCTACAACGAAGAGCACGATTACTTCATCATTTAAATAACCATTACTTAACTGAAACATCCAAAGAACAGAGTAGTAATGTACTCCACTTACCTCAACCAACTTGACAATGTAACAAAACCTTACCCATGCCTCGGGAATCAATTATGGATGAGCCCACGACTCAATTCTCAACCTGTTCTTTCCATTCTCATCAATCAACATTTATCAATCGCAATACACAATGCAATGAAATACTTTTGTGCTTTCATTCACATAATATCTCATACATATATGCAAAGATATATAATGCAACACAACCATGCATTTCATTCACATAATATCCCATGCAGATACGCAATGATATATATATAATGCAACACAACCATGCATTTCATTCACATAATATCCCATGCAGATACGCAATGATATATATAATGCAACACAACCATGCATTTCATTCACATAATATCCCATGCAGATACACAATGATATATATAATGCAACACAACCATGTATTTCATTCACATGAATCAACAATTAACAATCCCAATGCATAACATGATCCATCATTGTCAATACAATGCAGATGCAAATATGCCACACAAAAGAAGAATCTCATATCCATACATCATAATCAACTCATAAAACATGATCTATCATTGACAATGCAATGCAGATTGCATAATTTCTATGCATATGATGCATCATGCATGCTCATCTCCTCTTTTAGCACATACCGGTATGGCCGAGTGCACACCCGTCGGTGTGCACCCTCGCATTCCCCTTCCACCCCGTGTTGGAGGGTGCCTACTCTTACTGACTCGCTCCCATACACCCAAGTATACGGGACTACGAGGTAGGACTTTCGTGCTCACTACATGTGAGCACAGAGGCCCGCATCAGAATGGGTCGCCTCTTCCATCATGAATGCACAAATGCAATCGACGCAAACAAATTTGTATACTACATTTTGTTTAACCAAGACCAATGGCATCCCCTGCCATGGTACAACAAGTTTTACAACAGTAGTCAACAACCACAATTCAATATCTCATTAGGTCAAATTTAACTTTAGTTCACAGGTGGTATGAATCCCAATGTACGACTAAGCAGGTCTAAGTATAGCTACGTTAACCCAATGTTGGTACTACAATTATGTCCAACTAGTAAACAACCCAACCTAGGGTGACATTGGATACATGGCATCTCAATTAATCAAGGAGACATAATGAAAATTTGGCATATAGCTATTCCCATTAAATAGTTCTTGTATCACATAGCATGCATTTGTATGAAACAAAATAGATTTGCAAACATGGGTACAACATGGTCAAAGGACTACGACTTGCCTTCGTCGACGAGACGCGATGCGCTACATTGAAGATCTTCTCCTTCGTCAGCGACTACGGCAGCTTCGTCGACTACACGTAAAACGGTACACCAAAAGAAGAAAATAAATTAAACAGAAGCTAAAAATTATAATAAAAATACTGACAGATAGAGGATGAATTTAGAAATTTGAATCACTCGATTCCGAGTTCGGATGGAGAAGAACGGGATTTTTGAAGTTTCAACGGAAAAGATGAACAACACTCGGGCTACAGTAACAACTCGACGCTACAGTACACGTGATGCTACAGTAACCACTTGGCGCTACAGTACCCGCGACGGCTGCACCGGCAGAGCTACAGGTGGTATTTGCACAAGAGAGGAAAAGGATGGAGGAGTTGGGGAAAGTGAGCACCAGAAAGATCACGACGATGAGAATCCAACGGTGGTGCCGGATTTTGGAAGAGATGGCTGGAATGGCCGCAATTGACACTGGAAGCGACGAACAACCCGACGAACAAACTCAAAATTCGGAGTCAATCTGTAACAAAAATCAAATCTGATGGAATGGTTGTGTTCCTGGAAGCAAGGGGCACAAAGTGACGCGGTTGGTTGGTCTAGAAACTCACCGGAGCAAAAGATGGCTCGCCGGTGTCTTTGGAGGACGCCGGACGTCAGTTTTTGCGAGTTTTAGAGAAGGAAACAGCACTGGACCGACGGGTTAGGGTGAGCACGGGATAGAGGACATCGATACGCACGTTTGAGAAGTGGAAGCTCGTCGTTTCGTTGAGAAACGGTCGAGTTATTGAAGTTTGAGTGCATTTCGGTTTCTACTCAATTAATCCAATTCTGGCGAGTTAAAAGATGAATGGTCATGGAAAATGGGTTCTCCTCGTCTCCCTCTTCGCAATGGATCCAGCCACGCATGATTTGGTGGAGGAAATAAGAAGTTATGATGATTTGAATTTGGAAAGCCATGAAACGTGCTCTCTGGAAATGGCTGGCTGGAGGTGGAAGAAGATGAACAGTATCTGCCACGTGTCGATTTCTGGTTAGTTGGAAGAAATGAAGGGACAAAAGCGCGAGGAATAAAATAGCAAAAATGATCTAAAAATCCTGGAAACATTCCTAACAATACTAGAGATTATTTTGAACCCAATAAAATTAGTTTTACTGAAATTTGATAAATTTTGGAATTTAGATTATTCCGGAACGAATATACTGATTTTGACGAAAGACCGCGAGAGATAAAATAGCAAAGAGATTCTATAAATCTTGGAAAAATTCCCAAAATTATTTTGGAATATCTGGAAGCTAATTCAATAGGTTTTGGGATTTTTGGAGTATTTTGAAACTCGAGTGATATTTTGAATAAGGACCAGAATTTGAAATTTTGACTTTGCGGACGGTAAAGGATTAGACTTCAATTTTGGATGGATAAGGATGCCAAGTTAATTAGAACACCAAGAAAAAAAAAATCAAATTTTGAAATTAATTAATTTAAATTAGCTTTAGCAGAAACCCGAAATTGGGGATGTTACAAACCTCCCCCCTTAAATAGAATCTCGACCCAGAGATTCAGACTGGTTAAAGAATAGGTAGGGAAACTTGGACTTTAGATCCGCTTCTCGCTCCCATGTTGCTTCCTCTTCAGAATGGTTGCTCCACTGGACCTTGCAGAAACGGATGATCTTACTTCTCGTGATGCGCTCTGCAACATCCAGAATCTTCACTGGCTGCTCCTTGTAGGTGAGATCCTCTTGCAAATCGATGGCTTCCAATGGCATCTGTTCTTCTGGCACTCACAAACACTTCTTCAATTGCGACACGTGGAACACATCATGGATTCCAGCGAAGGATTGAGGCAACTCAAGCTTGTAAGCAACTTCTCCTCTACGTTCCAAGACTTTGAACGGTCCCACATATCTAGGGGCAAGCTTTCCTTTTACTTGAAATCTCTTAACTCCTTTTAGAGGGGTGACTCTAAGATACACATAATCGTTGGGCTCGAAACTCAAATCTCGGCGATGATTATCTGCATAACTCTTCTGTCTGCTTTGAGCTATCTTCAACTTGTCTCGGATTAACTGGACTTGCTCTTCGGCTTCTTGCAATATGGCAGGACCAAATAACTGTCTTTCTCCAGTCTCCTTCCAATTGAGAGGGGTTCTGCACTTTCTTCCGTATAAGGCTTCAAAAGGAGACATTTGCAGATTAGCCTGATAACTGTTATTGTAAGAAAATTCTGCATAGGGTAAACACTTGTCCCACTTAGCACCATAGGTTAGGGCACAGGCTCTTAACATGTCTTCAAGAATCTGTTCACTCGCTCTGTCATCCATCGCTTTGAGGGTGATAAGCAAGATCTTGAACTGAGATGAGTTCCCATAGCTTCATGCAAGCTCTGCCAAAAGCGAGAGGTAATCTGAGTTCCTCTATCGGAGACAATCTTCTTAGGCACTCCATGAAGACTAACAATCCTTGACATATATAATTCTGCTAATTTATCTCCAGTGTAGGTAGTCTTAACTGGAATAAAATGACCTTAGTCAATCGATCCACTATCACCCAGATCGAATCATAACCTGCTTGGGTCTTAGGAAGTCTGGTAATAAAATCCATACCAATCTCTTCCCATTTACACTCTGGAATCTTCAATAGTTGAAGCAATCCTGCTAGCCTCTGATGCTCGGCTTTGACCTTTTGGCAGACATCACACAGAGCAACATATTCTGCAATCTCACGCTTCATGCTAGGCCACCAATACCTTTCCTTGTTACATCTTGGTACTTCCAGGGTGAATAGAGTACAAAGTCTCATGCGCTTCTTTGAGTAATAGCTCCTTAAGCTCTTTCTGATCGGATACACAAATGCGACTCTCATACCAAACAGTACCCTTTTCATCTTCAGTGAAACCTGGGGCTTTTCCTTTCTTCATATTACTCTTGATCTCTTTGATATCAAGATCATCAACTTGGGCTTTCTGAATCGATCTTCCAAATTGGGACGACTTCCAAAGTAGCCAAGTATCCTTCTTGAACCACTTCCAAACTAAGCTTCAAATTCCTCATAGAGAGTGGTGACTTTCTTTAATCATCGTGGTATTGCAGTAACTCTTTCTACTCAAAGCATCGCCTCGACATTGGCTTTGCTCGGATGATAATGAATACCAATGTCATAATCCTTCATCAACTCTAACCATCTTCTTTGCCTCATATTGAGATCGATTGAGTAAAAATGTACTTGAGCTCTTGTGATCCGTATAAATCTCACAAGCGACACCGATGAGGTAATGGCGCTAAATCTTTAAAGCATGCACTACGGCTAATTCCAAATCATGGGTCGATAGTTGACTTCATGTGGCCTTAGTTGACGGAAGCATATGCCACAACCTTCTTATCTTGCATTAGCACGCGAATCGAGTCCTTGTCGGGATGCATCACGAATATCTCAAAATCCTTCTTGATATCGGCGCGAATAAGCTTTGGGGCGCTTGTCAAACACTTCTTTAGCTCTTGAAAACTCCACTCACACTCTGATGTCCAACCAAATTTCTTCTCCTTTTTAAGAAGCTGAGTGAGCGGTCTAGCTTTTCTAGAAAAACCTTCTATGAAACGGCGATAATATCCCGCCATTCCAAGGAAACTTCTGACTTGGGTTACCGTCTTGGGTGACTCCCAATTGAGCACATCTCGAACTTTACCCGGGTCAACAGCGACTCCTTCCGCTGATATAACATGACCTAGGAAAGCAACTTCTTTCATCTAGAACTCACATTTACTAAACTTGGCATAGAGTTGATGTTCTCTTAGCTTCGTCAATACTTTTCGCAAGTGATCCTTATGTTCTTCCTCACTCTTGGAGTAGACCAGAATGTCATCAATAAAGACAACGACAAACTTGTCTAGATATTCCATAAATACCTTATTCATCAGGGTCATGAAATAGGCAGGGGCATTGGTCAAACCAAAAGACATCACGGTATACTCATACTGTCCATACCGAGTCACAAAAGTTGTCTTGGGGATATCCTCTTTATGGATCTTCATCTGATGGTAACCTGACCTTATGTCAATTTTTGAGAATACTCCTGCTCCTTGAAGCTGGTCAAACAAATCATCGATCCTCGGCAGAGGGTACTTATTCTTGATGGCGACTTCATTGAGAGCACGATAATCCACACACATCCTCTGAGTTCCATTCTTCTTTTCAACTAGAAGAACTGGGGCTCCCCATGGTGAAGAACTCGGTCTAACAAAACCTTGATCTTGCAACTCTTTAATCTGTCTCTTCACTTCAGCTAACTCATTAGCAGGCGTCCTATACGGTCTCTTGCAAATGGGTGGCGTTCCAGGAACTAGTTCAATCAAAAATTCTATGTCTCTATCCGGTGGCATCCCGGGCAACTCATCTAGAAACGCATCAGGAAAATCTCTGGCAATTGGCACATCTTCCAAATTTATTCCTTTGGCACTACAAACTTTTATTCCTTCAATCTGATCTACGGCAGCTTGAAACTTTAACTTAACTCCATCTGGACTGGTTAACGTGATCTCCCTATTTTCACAATCCAAAACTGCTTGGTTCTTGGAGAGCCAATCCATTCCTAGGATCACATCTAAGGACTTGGTGTCTAGGACAATGAGATTGGCTAGGAATTCTACCCCTCTGATTAATATCTTAACTTCGGGACAGCCTTGGTTCATAAACTTTGGGGCAGCCTTGGTTCATACTCAAATCAAAATCAGGTGATGATTTGGGGGTCATCAAGGGCGGCACTGTAGTTCTCCCACCAGTCAGCGGCGGTGCCCTCCAACTGATGAGCGGCATAAAGCACTTTCTCATGGTATGTACACTGAGCAATTGTAAGCTTCTTCTCAATGGAGCGAATCCAATCATCTGCGTCCAATGGTTCTGAAGAGTTGGAGAAGGTAGGCGGACGAGTCCTCATGAATTCTGCTAGCTTAGATTGCGGACGAGCTTGAGGAGGTGCAAGAACAAATGACTTGATTTTTTGGTTCAACAAATTAGCTTGAGCGGCAGAGTATCTGGTTCTCCTGATTCATCATTTTATTCATATTTTGCATCATGGTATTCATAAGTTGAGTCTGGGCTGCCAAGAAATGTCCCAAATTCTAATCTGACTCTGCAGGTGGTGGTGGGTTGGCACTAGCACTGGCATTAGCATTGGCATCCACTAGCGAACTGCGACCGGCTCCAGAACGAGTATCAACCATCTACGACTTGCCTTCATCGATGAGACGCGATGCGCTACACTGAAGATCTTCTCCTTCGTCGGCGACTACGGCAACTTCGTCGACTACGCGTAAAACGGTACACGAAAAGAATAAACACTATACCACAACACACTATTAGCGTCGGACGTCCGACGGCAATAGTGGGTAAATGCCAACAAAAAAGAAGTCGGCAAAAGTTTGCAACTGATGAACAGTCGGGAATTATCTATATAGCGTCAGCTAGTCAGTCGGCAATAACACTTATTATTAGCGACGGACTGGCCATCGTAAAACTGAATTTTTCCTGTCTTACAGTCAGTCGGCAAAAGTGTATAACATTTTTCCGACCTACGGTCAGTCGGAAAAAGTAAGGTCGGTAATTCTATTGGCAACGCGCGCGGGAGTGAAAAAAATAGGCGCCAACTTAATTAACCCTAATATCCCCTTCCCCGCCTGTATACTCATCTCTCCCCGCTGAACACTGAAATCAATCGGCTTCCTCCTCAGTCCTCACCTTCCTCTCCGCCGCCGCCTCCTCGTCCCCACCGCCTCGCGCCTTCTCCTCCTCCTCGCGCCGCCTCCTCCGTGCCGCCTCCTCCTCCCCACCTCCCGCCGCCTCCCCCCCCGCCTCCCGCCGCCTCCTCCTCCCACCTCCCCTTTGCCTCCTCCGCGCCACCTCCCTCCCCACCTCCGCCTTGCCTCCTCCCCTTGCCTCTGCCTTTGCCTCCTCCCCCCACCTTGCGCCACCTCCTCCTCCCCACCTCCTCCGCCGCCTCCTCGTCCCCGCCTTCTCCCGCCGCCTCCTCCCCGCCCTCTCCCCGTTCCCCTCCTCCCGCCCTCTCCGCCGCCGCATCACCTCCCCGCCACCGCCTCCACCTCCCCATCCTCTCCACCGCCTCCTCCTCCCCATCCTCTCGCCTCTACCTCCTCCTCATCGCTGCCTTCCCCCACCGTGCCGCCAACCACCACGGCGAGAGATCACGGAGCGAGCAGCGGTGACAGATCCCAAATGACGACTTCACCAAAGAAAGCCGGCGGCGAGGACAGAGATGCAAGACCAACTCCCACTCCCTCCCCGCTCCGATCGGTAATGGAATGGCTTGTTTCTGCATGTTTTTTAAGCGATTGATGTGAAGTACCGGATGGATAGCAACAGCAAAGAGAAATAAGATGGCACACCGCTAACAATTTTGCAACCAGAGAGTCTTGCACAAAGTTGCTCGAGAGAATCTAAGGCGACAAACGTTATATGCATTTCTTCTTTGTTGTGGATGGGCAAAGACTCTTCGCATCCACCGGATATTCGAAAAACTAGACCCAAGATTATCACTATCGATAAGCACAGATCTTAAAACCTTTGCCTTCCATGCTCTTCCTAGCTATATTTGATTTTTCTCACGGAACAAGGAGAAACGATCGCATTGAATTAGTGGTTAACCAAGACCCGCATGCCATCTATTTATGGAGGTCGCTGGCATCTACATGCATGTGATAATTATTTGGTCTAAAGTAGGAAGGCAAGGTGTAGTAGGAAATTGAAGGTGACACATGTGACTTGTTTATTAACTAACATATCGACATGTTTATTAACTAAGGACCAATTACCTAAATCCCAATTTACAAAAAATCTTCATACACCAAACATCAAAGCCCCATAATTCTCTATTTAAGTGCACAAAAGATCACTATCTGTTAAGTCATATGATGTTGGTTCTTATGATCATTTTTTGTATATGTCTATGCCAAGATATAAGTTCATTTGCAAGCATTATTGACTAGTTCACATTCTTCGGGGAGTGTTTTTGTTTTTACATTTGTTGGATAGTGCATATTCTAGAAGACATTGTTGCATATTTGAACACAATAGTTAGTACATAACAAGATTGACTGAATACTAATAACTCAATCTGATTGTAGTCCTGCCATGCTATGTATCTACAAAGTAGCTTCTCTCAGATAGAGCACATCTCAAAGGCCAATCGCAAGTCCAAATCCGACAATAAAGTTTCACACTTAAGTTATCATTATAAGGAAATAGGAGTGAAGAAAGAATGTAGTGACCAATATAGTAATGAACTGATGGACCCGAAGTGGAGGTTCGTGTCTTCATGAGTGTGAACTTGCTCATGCGTAAACGGTAGCACATAGTTGCATCAAGAGCCACTTAATCTATCACCATTCCGGTTTGAAATAAACTGGTAACAACAGGAGGCCTATATAGGGATGACATAAATGATGAATGCACGAAGTTACCAACCATATCCATATGCATATAATGCAAAGAAGGATATGAATTCGAATAGTAGATCGGATAAAAATCTTAGCAAAATAGGTATAAATGCAGGTAGACATTGCATCGGCTATGGTTCTAAGTATAGTTTGTTAATGAGCAACTCATTTTCTACACAAATGCAGATATCTTGAACTATTCAAGTGATAATTATTTGAATCAACCACGCTTGCTCTAAAATCTGAGGCCATCTAGAAGCATCATTGTTTGAAGCAAAGGGTGAATGGGTGAAAGTGAAAGAGTCTACACACTTATCTTGGAATGCAATCCATTTGATCGGTATGATAATATGTGGTTCTGGTTTTCATGTTTATAGGATGCAGCTTTGTTAGTTTTAGCACAATAATATTTGTTAACATGTTTTTATTGGAGTAATTAAACTCTCTGGATGACAATATTTCCTTTGTTTTGCTATCGGCGCCATAGACCGATCTCGGATACCATGGATGATCTCAAAGATACCATTTCGACAAAACAATGATGTCTCTAATGTGGGTTTTGTAGTTCTTTGCTTCCTTGTCTTTCCAATGAGGTGCGCATATTGGTTGTGACAACCAAATGTACAATGTATTTTATTTCCTCTGCTATGACCTATGTTTGTTCTTAGTCCTCTACAATGTTCATGCTCGCACTAGTGTAGAAGCTAAATGCTGTTCCTTTTCAATATGTCTTTTCAAAAATGACTATTTCGCAGCTTGTAAGTATTGATTCATCTCAAAGATAATAAAATACTACACACGCGCATTCAAACCATTTCATGTAGCTAGTTTTTTTGTCTAAGTCTCCATTTACCATGCATTTGCCATGACTTAGATGCTTCATTTCTCCTATTCTCACAAGAAAATGTTGACATTGCTATTGTCGAAGTAAGTTGTGTAACATTTTTTAGATAGATTATTCTGTCTTTTATAATCTTTCATGATTTGTGTCTATATGTTGCTATAAATGTCAAGGGTGGAGTATAAACTCGTTACTTCGCTATCAAAGAAGTTGTCCAAAATCTGTGAACTTCTATTACCGACTATGGAGGTTTAATCACAAAAATGCACTGTTGTATTGAATTGCTGAAAAAAACTTTTGTCGAAATTCTTTGTTTCTCAAAACTTCAAAGGAATGATAAAACTTGTCTCCTTCAATAGTGCTTTTGATAATTGCTTCGCAGATCAGTTGTCTTCTGCCCACCTCTAACCTTCCTCTATGGCCAGCACATTAAGTTTGATATCTTTAACAAAAATGCGAATATGGAACAACGAAAATAGGGTCCAATAATTTGGTCTTTAATGCAAGTACTACTCGTAAATTAAATATAGGGATGATAGAAGGTAGCCCTATGTTTTACGTGTTTAAAGAGTTAAGTGCTCTTGCTAATGATTAATTGTTTGTCCTGTTTTTATTTTGAGGTGGCACTTGTTCACAAATTTCTATCCTCTAGAGTTTAAAAGCGATTTGAACTTAAGTTTATAACACTTAATATGACTAAGTAGTGCCTCATTTGTCTATTGATTGCCTAGGCAGGCCTTGGGGGAGCTAGAGATGCAACAAATGTCATACAAAGTATTGAACTAGTTGCATCTGTCATAACAATAGTTGGGAAAGAACATTTGGCCGCTTTGGGTTGTTCCCTCCAAAGTATAGCAGCGGCAAAGTCTGGAATCATCAAAGAAGGGCGACCAGTTATGTTCTCTTATCTTTTTTCCTTTTCATGTTCACCATAATATAATCTTTTCCTTGCAGCTATTCGTTTTTTTTTTGGCGCTCATCTCTGCGCATTTGTAGTTCATACTAGTTTTAATACTAGCCCAAATAAGGTTTCCAGGTTGAAGTTGGTTTTCTATAGAAGGATCAATGGTTTTCCCCTTCTCATAAAAAACAGGCTTATCTTTATAAAAACCGAAAAGAAGTGATGCTGATTGTTGAGTCTGGTCTCCTTTTTCATGCATCCAACCCAACTTCGACTAGACTTAGCCAAACCGAATCTGACTTGGATTTTTCCTTTTTCATAAGTGTATGCGCACCCACAAACACAAATCACGGTCTTAGCTTTCACCTTTGAATTTATAAGGGCATGTGTAGGTTTATTTGTAGGTGTTGGCATGTGCACATCAAGCTGTCAGTAGCTCTTGGCGGGGATCTGTGTGCATCTCAGATCTCCTCTTGACTGTTTGAGGATGATATGAATAGGGCATGTGCAAGTGAAAATTTTTGTGGTGTACATATTTGTGCTAACTTGTCAATCACTACCATAATTATGTCATGATTGTACAAGATCCTTGAGAAATCCATGCACACATTGTAGATTGTCTTTGGCTCACCGAGGTTCGAATAGTGGCTGTAGTATTGGAGGTGTCTTCTCATGTTTAGGGTGGCTTGTTGGCACATAGTACAAGCTTGCACATATCGTCAACTTGTTTGATTCATGTGAGGCCACACAAACAATCCTGGTCCATTTCTTTATTTAATATTTGAGTTCTTTCAAATAAAAGTGTCTCAAATGTACAACGATAGACACCGAGTTAATATACATTTTTCTGTGCATGATGTAGTGATGGGAGCTGTTCCTCATTAGAGGAGCAAGCACACAAATCAATGTCAGAAATGAATAAGAAAAAAATAATACAAATAAAATCGTTCTTGACATATGGTCCTCATTGAATTAGTGCTTAATCAATTGATAATTTTAGTGGTGGTTATGGCGGTTAGTTTGAATATATGTAGTGATCGGATTAGTCATCTGTAATCTTTGATTTACCAAAGACCGAAAACCATGTGACTAAACCGACACAATACCTCCATGTAGACTACCTAAAATAAAGGGGCAAAAAATAAGTTGTCTTGGCTAGCTTGTAGATCTTCTGAAATATTCCAATTGTATATATTGTGAAGATATTGGTGACAACGAACTAGTAAAAATTAATCAAGATGATCTAGCTAACTACCTACTTGGTACCATCTAGCTAACTAATAAAACTAGTTAGTGGCAGTGGGCACTACAAGCTTTCTTAAAACAACTCCTAGCTGGTGGTAGTAACTAGTTTCCTTTGTTGGTTGTTAGGATTCTGCAAGCATCCTTGTAAGATATGTTCCATACAAAAGTTGCGAGGAGTAAATGAAAATAGTACTCTAATTGGATTTTTCACATATGTGGCTATGATTCAGCTGTCTGTCACTATGTTGACTTCTATATTACTATTGTGTACTTGGTTCAATGTAGTGGGGTAGCTCTTATTGCAAAGACAACAAGTTTTGAAGGAAGAAACAAAGGATACTACTGGTAATCTGAGACAAGACATATTATGGTGTTATAAAGAAATTCTTGAGCTAGACTATCAACATCAAGGAAGTGTAGTATTGCTCAAATGTGACTGGGTAGACAACCGCATAGAAAACCATTGGGTGAAAATCGATAAATTCGTGTTACCACCGTTAATTTCAAGCATTTGTTCAATACCGGCAAAAATGTATCGATGAGCCTTTTATTTTAGCTTCAAGCAACTCAAGTTTATTATGTGAAAGATCCCATTGATACTGAAGTGGTTTGTCTGTTGTTCATTCAAAACGACGTGACATCTATGACATGCATGATGTAGAAGTTGGCAATTACTTGCCAGACTTGCATACAAAAGCACAAGTGATTGTTTCCATGGGTGGTATTGATTGTGTTAGAGCTGATATAGATGGAATAATGGTTAGGAGAGAAGCAAAAAAACCTACAAAGTAAGGCTTGTCTACATGTATTTATATAGAACTACATAATGTTTAGTACTAATTTTTGTAACTCTTTAACATGCTTCAGGAGGAACAATGTTAAACGCAAGAGGAAAGGCCAATGAAGGACATGGCAACACATATGACCTTCAAAGAGATGCAAACATTGCGAAAAACATGGAGGTCATGCGATCTCTTAATATTCCTTCATTGAAAGCTGCTATAGGGTCCGAAGCAAACACATCGCATCGTTCTAAGGCAGCAAAGGTTGTCTTCTTAATCATCTTTATGTGCCTTTTTTTTGGCAGTTTAGCAAATTTCTCAATGTGCCATTTTCTTGTAGACAACTCCATGCACAAACGATGTCGCATATGAAGGTCCTATTTTGCGATCAAGGGGGAGAGAAAGTCATGATAATCAAGAGGATGCTGGTAGCGAAGACGTTGTATGTGAAGATGACGAGCAACCAAATGGCACGGAAGGTATGTGAAGATGACGAGTAACCAAATGTGTCTTTTGTTTGGCATGTTACAGGTTGTCTCTTGTCATACTCAGGTGATGGGCAGCCGAACAAAAGGAAAGGGAGGGGCATAACCTTGAAGCAGAACATATATTCAAGCGCAGGTGGACCGAAAAGGAAAATAGACCTCAATGAATATGGGCAACTTTGTTGGTACATCTGAGAAAGAATTTGGCAATTTCATTGGAACAATGGTGAGAAAGCTTATTCCTATTGCCTATGATGAGTGGAGACTAGTAAATCCTGACAAGAAGTTTGAAGTTTGGACTAAAACTAAGGTATTATGTCGTACTCTATCTGCAAACACCTTAACTCATGTATGTCACATCATTCATTTGAAACTTATCAACCTCTGCCTCTCCTTGCCATAGATTTCCCTTTGTATGTGAAAGTGCCACCAATTGATGTATGCATGGATTATTGAATTGACCTTATTTTAGACTTTCCAATGTTACGTGATCTGAAAATGAAGATGCCATGTCCTTTTCTCGTAAGAACTGTTTATGACTTCATCGTTTATGACTTCTTATGTTCATGAGACTTTTTTGAGGTGGATCTTCTTTGCTTTTGATTATGTCATAGCATCAAGAAGAAAGAAATGGAAGGAATTTAAAGCGGACCTAAAGAGCAAGTACTTGATGACACATTGAGTGATGAGGAACTTATGGCAAAAAGGGATGATAGAGTAAAAGAAAGTGATTGGAAGTGGCTTATTGACTATTGGAGGTCTCCTAATCAAGTAAGGCATAATTTTCATTCAATTCCTTCCATATGGATTGCTACACTTAAAGGTACTCATTTTATTTATGTTGCGTGCTCGAACCATGAGAGCTAAAGAGAGCCGCCCAAGGTGTCCTTGGTACATCTTAGAAAGACAAGAGTTACGCTCGTGTTGGGCACGAATCGGTAATTTGACTGAATCAAAAACTAAAATTTCCTTGCTGAAAATTCGACATGATGTAACATACTACATTGCTTGTAGGGTGAGAAATAGGGATACCCACTAGAGAGATGAAATCTTTATTGAAACACATGTACATCGAACTAAAAATAGAGAACCTCTACCGAGCAAATTCAAGAATTGTGAGTTTTTTGCAAAATTTGCATATGCATTGTTAGTTGCATGAAGATAATTATGTACTCATTGCTCAGAGAACAAACTTAAAGAAGTAGCTGGAAACAACCCGAATTGAAAGAAAAGAGTATTCAAGATGGTGATTTATATGCACATGTTTGTGGAGAGAAGGAGCCAAGAGGGCGTGTTCGTGTTTTAGGCTTAGGACCAACTCCGGCAGGTGGGTACTCTGGAACACAAAGAAAAATATCCACCAAGCTTCAATTGGCAATGCAAGCTCAACGACAAT
Organism: Guadua angustifolia; assembly: GCA_036346375.1. NCBI lineage: Eukaryota > Viridiplantae > Streptophyta > Magnoliopsida > Poales > Poaceae > Guadua > Guadua angustifolia. Next base: position 246,431 of record JAYEVE010000746.1, read on the forward strand.
CTGGTGAAGAGATTATAGCTTTGAGACAAGAAATGAGTGAAATGAAAGAAGAAATGAAAGACAAAATGAACAAACAATTCCAAAAATTCATGGAAGTTTTTCAAAATATGCAACATGTGGAAAGGACATCGCAACATGGCTCTAATTCGGACACTTGGTAAAATTTGCATACCTCTTCATTGGAAGATATTAGATTAAACACTTTCTTTCCATTGACTAACTCTACTAACATTTTTTCTTTGCTTTAGAACTCAAGGACCCGTGAATCACCTATTGATAAGGAGCCAAATGATTCTTGTGGAATGGGTGAGTTTGCATCTGAGACAAAATGTGGAAGAAGAGGGCATGTCTCCTCTTCATAGGCGAGTTAGAACACAAGGGTACCTCCAATACATCTTGAACCATTCCTAGTGAAGATGATAACCTTGTCATTTCTCATCTTGTCATATAAGTAGTTATATTTTATCTTTCATATTCTTCATATTTTAAAAATGCAATATGTGATGCAGGTGGAAGAAGAGGACATCTCTCTGCTCAGAGGCGAGTTGTGAACACAAGGGTACCTCCAATACATCGTGAACCATTTAAGTAGTGAAGATGATAACCTCGTAATTTCTCATCTTGTCATATAAGTAGTTATTTCATCTTTCATATTCTTCATATTTTAAAAATGCAATATGTGATGCGGTGGAAGCAGAGGACATCTCTCTGTTCGTAGGCGAGTTGTGAACACAAGGGTACCTCCAATACATCGTGAACCATTTCCTACTGAAGATGATAACCTTGTAATTTCTCATCTTGTCATATAAGTAGTTATATTTTATCTTTCATATTCTTCACATTTTAAAAATGCAATATGTAGGTTCAGAGTGAGGTAATACTATATGCTATGGTCAGATCAGACACTCCTGTGGGTAAGGCAACTATTCTATCGACTAACCCAAACACCAAGGTAGGAGGTGTTTGTCTTGGTAGAGAGTTTTATGAAGTTCGTGTGGATACGGTTTTCAAAAAAGATGTTGATCTACCACGACCACATGGTGATTTGACTACTATGGCACATGCTCACAAGAAGCGTATTGCACGCCATGCAATAAAGTAATAATCAAGACTATGCAAAGTGTTTATGCTAATATTTAATACATAACAAGCTACTAACTTATAAATTTTTATGTAGATGAATCCTACCAAGAAGCCATCTTGCTCCCATACAAAGAGTACCCACTAGCTAGTAATCATTTGTCACTTTAGTATAATTATCATTCTTAGTCTTGTGAATGTGGCCCTTCATTTTCTATGGAAGGTATTTATTTGTTTTGTAACATTTAAACTTGCATTTTTTGATCATGTTGGTTAAACATACTTGATTGCACATGTGGGTGTTCTTTTGGGACTTTTGAATTGGTTAAATAATTAGTTTGTCATAATGAGAATGAGTGCACATGTGGGTGTTCTGCTCGATGCACATGTTAAGTCTGAAGAAAAAGAGTGAAAAATGAGAAATATAAGCTTGAACAAATATGTTCATTGGGAGTTATTGAGTATCCATCGAGTGTTAGGATCACTTCGAAGCAATCTATTAAAATATGCAACAAACATAGAAAAAGCTCGCACATTTGTCTAGCTAGAGTGTTCAATCGCAACTTACAAATGAATTATTGGCTAGTGTGGCCTCATCCATTGGGTTGGTGCGGTGGGAGTTATGGCATGGCACATCATACCCTGAATCTTATTGTTCTAGTAGTACTAGTAACACAGCTACTTTCTTGTTAATTAAGCGAGAAAGAACCGTAAGCGTCTATTGATAGTGTTTCGAAGTTGCATAGATTCCGATATATCCACTATGCTCGATTTGGTTCGTACCTGTTTGCTGATTAAGATACCTATGATCTGGTTGATTTCTTGATCAGACTTCTGACAGGACCATGCTTTATGGTATACTCAATATAAGCAAGTTGGATTTTTCAATTTGTTTGATATATATAACCTGATGGTAAATACCAGTGATTGCTTACAGTGAGATGTTATCATGCATTTTTCCTGAAGTCTGTTTCTGGTGTTTTGCAGATTGCTTGGAGGGTTTAGTGTGAAATATTATTAGTTTTTTCATTCAGAGCTTGGTACTTGGTAGTGATTATGGGTTCTCAGTTACTGCTATAGGGCTGCTTGAATTGATGCTTAGGTTCATTTAGAGCTAGCTTTTAAGCGCCTCATGAGTTGAAGAGATTGGATTTGTCATATGTTGATATTTGTGTTAAAGCTGGAAAGTAAATAAAAAAGATTACCAAAATAAAATAACAGAGATTAGAACATATTTATAACTAGTCTAATGCTCATAAAAAGATAAAGATTGCTTTAAGAAAACTTCTTCAACAAATGCCTTACAGACACATATTAAATGGTTGCTAGCTCCATTGTCCGTACCAAACATCGGTGTTAATTTGCGCTTCTCTATTAGTTATTGATTATATAGGGACAAAATTTTCTTCATTTAGCATTACCATCTTGGTTGTTTCCTCCTTAGACACGACAAGCGCAGAGGTTTGCTTCATTTAGCGAGCTCATCATCACGAACACGTGAGAGGTTTGCTTCCTTGTCACGGCATGGCTTACGGCACTCATTGCAAATGCTCGTAGATGCCATAATATACTCTGCAAGATACATTCTCCTCAATAGTCGGATCACTAATGTGGATATCTATTGGAAAATATTCTATCAAATTATACTATGTTTCCTTCATTCGAGTTTCTAATGATCTCCAATTTGACAAAGCGAACACAATCCCAAATGCCACTTTTAGCTTTAGAATCGACAAGTTGCCCCAAATTTTTTCCTTGTTTAAGGAAAAGACAAATCACTTTTACTTTCTTGTTGACTCAAACACGACATGTGACACTTTCTTTCATGTAGCCAACCAATGTGAACTCAACTGGATGCTTTAGGGTCATCAACCCATTTATTTGGGTGGCTAGGGAAAGTAAAGCATGCTCGATGGATCTCTGAAGAATTATAGGCCCAGCTTGGGAGTAATGGTACATTATGTTGCAGAGAGTGATAAGCTATTATTGTGATATTGACCCATCTTTGTTATTAGCTTTGATTAGTATATGCATGTGTGAATGCATTAATAAAGAACATGATATGTAAGTGTGTCTTGCAAGTTATGAATTTAAAGGGACTTGTAGTGAAAATTTGGGCGCTTGGTGAAAGCCTCTTGGTAAATGGTTTTATTTCCACAAAATGCCTCAATTGTTTTCACAAGAGAAAATTTGTTATTTTAGAACTAGAGTTGTCGCAATACATTGGACATGCATACTCCCCTATGCCTCAATAAATGTTTTTTAGGTTATTCAATTAATGCTCCTTCATCCAAGTGGTTGTTCAATATTTCAAATACATCACTTTCCTTACTTTTTTGTTTCCTTACTTCTTTTGGGTATATTTTGTTAACTTGTACCTTTTGGAGTTATCGTGCTCTCAATCTTGTTAACTTGTTTTTTCTGCAGATAAAAAAGGAAGGGCGTAGCTCAACGATTCTTACACCTCCAGTTCATGCGTGGAGACTCCATACCTCTTTTTTGGTGTTATATATACTTGTACAAACTATTATCTTTTGGGGATCAGCTATGTTAAATGGTGTAATTGTAATATACTTTTGGTGTTAATGTTAGTTGGATGATATGCTATCAGTTGGATGATATGTAATTGTAATATACTTTTGGTGTTAATGTTAGTTGGATGATACGCTATCAGTTGGATGATATGTAATTGTAATATACTTTGAATGCTTGAATTATCCTATCATGTTTTATTGATGCTTGAATTATATCATGTCATGTTTCAAGATGGGATGAATTATCTTTGTTATTTTTTTGAAGCAATCTAATTATAGCAACGATTATGTCGGCAATACTAGAGATTACCGACACATTGTAAGTCGGGAAAAACAAGTGCGTCGGCAAAAAGCTGAAATCGGACGGCAAAGCAAAGTTAAATCGGTAAAATTATGTCGATCGGCAAAAGTTATTATTACCGACAATTTGTCGTCGATAATAGAAGATCCGTCGGTAAAGGTTTTTGCCGATGGGACTTTACCCGACACTCTAATCCGTCGGTAATACTTTTTACCGACGGACTGTCTGTCGCTATATAGGGTCTTTGCCGACGCACAGTTAGACGCGAATAATGTGTCATGGTATAGTGAAAATAAATTAAACAGAAGTTAAAAATTATAATAAAAATACTGGCAGATAGAGGATGAATTTAGAAATTTGAATCACTCGATTCCGAGTTCGGATGGAGAAGAACGGGATTTTTGAAGTTTCAACGGAAAAGATGAACAGCGCTCGGGCTACAGTAGCCACTCGGTGCTACAGTACCCGCAATGCTACAGTAACCATTCGGCGCTACAGTGCCCGCGACGGCTGCACCGGCAGAGCTATAGGTGGTATTTGCACAAGAGAGGAAAATGATGGAGGAGTTGGGGAAAGTGAGCACCAGAAAGATCTCGACAACACGAATCCAACGGTGGTGCCGGATTTTAGAGGAGATGGTTGGAATGGCCGCAATCGACACCGAAGCGATTTAACAACCCGGATTTAACAAACTCGAAATTCGGAGTCAATCTGTAACAAAAATCAAATCCGATGGAATGGTTGTGTTCCTGGAAGCAAGGGACACAAAGTGACGCGGTTGGTTGGTCTAGAAACTCACCGGAGCAAAAGATGGCTCGCCGGTGTCTTTGGAGGACGCCAGACGTCAGTTTTCGTGAGTTTTGGAGAAGTAAACAGCACTGGACCGACGGGTTAGGGTGAGCACGGGATAGAGGACATCGATACGCACGTTTGAGAAGTGGAAACTCGTCGTTTCGTTGAGAAACGGCCGAGTTATTGAAGTTTGAGTGCATTTCGGTTTCTACTCAATTAATCCAATTCCGGCGAGTTAAAAGATGAATGGTCATGGAAAATAGGTTCTCCTCGTCTCCCTCTTCGCAATGGATCCAGCCACGCATGATTTGGTGGAGGAAATAAGAAGTTATGATGATTTAAATTTGGAAAACCATGAAACGTACTCTCTGGAAATGGCTGGCGGGAGGTGGAAGAAGATGAACAGTATCTGCCACGTGTCGATTTCTGGTTAGTTGGAAGAAATGAAGGGACAAAAGCACGAGGAATAAAATAGCAAAAATAATCTAAAAATCCTGAAAAAATTTCTAACAATACTAGAGATTATTTGGAACCCAATAAAATTAGTTTTACTGAGATTTGATAAATTTTGGAATTTAGATTATTCCGGAACGAATATACTGATTTTGACGAAAGACCGCGAGAGATAAAATAGCAAAGAGATTCTATAAATCTTGGAAAAATTCTCAAAATCATTTTGGAATATCTGGAACCTAATTCAATAGGTTTTGGGATTTTTGGAGTATTTTAAAACTCGAGTGATATTTCGAATAAGGATCGGAATTTAGAATTTAGACTTTGCGGACGGTAAAGGATTAGACTTCAATTTCGGATGGATAAGGATGCCAGGTTAATTAGAACACCAAGAAAAAACCAAATTTTGAAATTAATTGATTTAAATTAACTTTAGCAGAAACCCGAAATTGGGGATGTTACAACTTTTATATTTGCTAAACCATGCATAACTATAATATAATGCAGCGCTTCTTATTGTATATGCTACCATCGTTTTTTCTTTGTTCTGATTGCTCTTTTATACGTGTGCTTCCCTTCTCTGCAACCTGCCTAGGAAATAACCTTTGTTGTATTTTTACAATGCTTTTCTCTGCCGTCTAACATTACCAGCTGCAGCCATCATTAGAACAGAAACTACAACTGCAGCCTTATTGAGAAAAAAAATTCAGCCTTTTAAACTTTTTCTTTATTATTGATGAGCTACATGCTTTGACATATAGTTTTCGATACGAAAGTGGAGTTCGATCTTTGAACTACCATGGGTTTGTTGCAACTACAATAATAATTCTTTTGTTTATTTTTTAATGGTCATTTTGGTTTCTTGCCAGGCTTAAAAGAATCTATTGTTAGGATGAAACTGCGAAGGGTCTACGGAAGATAGAGTGAGAAATCGAAGCATAGATTGGCTCAAATTAGTAAGGTGCATCAGGTGTTAAAGAAAAATATTAATATTTGTGTTCCATTGCAATGCATGGGCACCATACTAGTAAAAATGAGAAAATTTAGACCATTAATAAGTCAAATCTCTACTATATAAAGTAAGAGTTTCTTCCCGCGTCACTTCATCAAAATTACTTACCTTTGCCACTGTTAGTGATCTTTGCGAATAAATTTTTTATCACAAATTGAGTTTTTGTTGCAACATATGGGTACATAGCTAGTAAGTCAAATGGGAAAGGAAAAAGAAAACAAATGGCAGCAGTTACTGTCACAGCAAATCTCTTTCTTCTTTTGCCCTTTAACGTATTCTTACATATGCTACATCACTAAATAGACCACGGCATCAATTTTTTATTCTTTTATGTTGATTTAGCGTCCAAACCGAAAAGAAATCCATGCGCTCGACCAATTTTTGGTTTCCACTTGATATCTTATACCTAGCTAGTTAATAGTTTTTTCTTGGTTAATTTGTTAATAGCCAATAGATAATAATCTTGTTAACAAACTCTGGCCACAATAATTTTTTTTGTAAGATCAAGCCGAATTAGTCTTCTGGTGTATCTGGGATGGTATCATTATTTTTTTTAATGTTTTTCCTGATACTGATGTGGTGCCCTCTGTTTCGTAGTTCTATGCAAACTACTAGGATTTTTTCTTGTGGCGTTATACGCGCGTAAATCATTTTTTTCCATTTGTGCAGAGAAAATATATGTTTAGTGTAAATTAATGGTTGATGTCTAAGCTGTGAGTATCGGTTTGTTTTTGGGTGTAAGTGCCTTTGGGATAATCGAAAAGCTTAAGTATTTACGGAGGGAAGTCTGCGGTATTAGATTGTAGTCGGCGTGTTGTATTAATTGGTGTACGATTGCTTGTGAGGTTCTCTAAATGATATGGAGGAAAAACGCGGATGAGTGTGGAACGGGAATCATATGGAATGGGAATCGTATGTAATGTGATATTGATCGGATGAGAAAGCGGTTTTGGAAGGCAATCGAAAAGACGATCAGGCTCAATAGGTTTGCTGGAAACAATAAGGAGGGTGCACAATGCAAGAGTTAGATGATGTTGAGGCAAAAACAAAATTAAATTGATAATGAGACACAAACCTGCGCTGAGACAATTGGCTCTGGAATCCACCCTCGATCCTCATGAGGGCCTTAGAAAGGAGGGTATTTACATGGTGAGCACTCCATCATCGCGGTAACTTCGTATTTGAGCTAAAAAGCGCTCAATACTTCTCGGTAGATCAACTGCATCTAGAAAACCCTGAAGATTTTAACGTGGCTCCTTCGGTATTTCACGTTTAGGCTGTACATATGACAACAATTGATAAGCCTTGCTCCTGAAAAGCAATGCATCGCAACACAAAGAAATAGCTAGTTTTTCATGAAACTTGCTCGACGACCGCAAGATCTCAATGGAAAAGAAAATCCGCATCCAACCATTATAGTCACCGAGTCTAATACAATCAATCCTGAACACACGTATTCAAATGGTATCGCCTACAGAAAATGATTTACACATTTTGTCATTTCCATAATATGATAAGAGGTTTAGTCGGTGTTAAGGTGCACTTCAAATCAGCACATTTAACAAATTGATTTTGATTTAAAACACGGCTGCTGCACCAAAATATTCTATGGCTTTTGAAACAAAATCAATTAATGGAGTGCTTTTACAAAGTTGGCTACATGACAGATTTATCACATAGCACATAACAAGAAAGTCCCAAACAGAAAAACAACACAAACGAGGAGCGCATTGCCACAAGAGCTATCTTATTGTTTTATGTACATCTTGTCATAGAAATAAAAACATCCGGCGGATGTCTGAGATTTGAGTTTAGGCGAGTCATACTACGGTAAGCCACTATGTGTATAGCATCTTTGTCGGACCACGGCAACGGTTAGCGAGAAAGCGATTGTATCTCGAATGGAACGGCTTAATGTCAAATAATTGTACTGTGTAGCATTTAGCATGCTTTGTCATCAGCGTAAATATCTTTGCATGTATATTTCAGAAGAAAAGAGGCTATCATATTAGCGAGCAGGGGAAATATGTATTGGAACTCTCTTTGTTTTTCAGGTAAGTGCAAGGCGGTATCATAGAGCGTAGGCGAACGGCAGGCCTGCAAAGAAAGAAAGGATAAGGCAGGTTAATAGTATAGGGGAAAATAGTAGGGTAAGACGTTAAAAGGACAATAAGGGTAAGAAATAAACTGCTAAGCAAACAGAGCTGTCTTATTCTATGAGTAAGACGGAAGCATTGAAATTGCGTGTATTATGTAAAGCAAAGCGACCAGGGATATGATACGCGAAATAAGCTGAAAAAATAGCGGTATACAAAAACGTCTACGGGAGGGAAAACTGACAAACAAACTGTATGTAAGACAAGAACACAAGAAGGAACGATATAAACTGAGAAACAACCGAAAGCAGACCAGGCGATAATAGAGTTAGTAAGAGATTGTATTAACGAAGACAGGACTGTAAACCAAATATGGAGGTGCAAAGCTAAAAAATATGAATACAGCAAAGAATGATATAAGCCTTGAAACAACCGAAAGTAGACCAGCTGATAGCAGGATTAGCAAGAGGGTCCATTAACGAAGATGGAGCTGTAAACCAAGTACGAACCGCAACCTAAAAAAGCATTAGAAGTGATTTAAAAGCAGAAAGCAAGCGTGTGTTATGCACAGCGGTGCAGGTATTTGTGTAAGTAGCATGTTAGTTTTATTTGCGGGTAAAATGAAGCACTAATCCAAGAGAGTAAGGGCGGTTAATCACGAAGCTAACGATAAATCACTTTTTATGCGGCTCCTTTTTCATTCTTAGCATATCTTTTATCGATATCTTTTCTAGTAGATGTAGTAATCTCCTATATATCGTTGGCTTGGTAGAATCAATATGACCCACCTCACCATATTAGTCAGAGGTAAGCATTTCTTTAGGCAGAAAATTTTATAGAAGAATAAAATATGAAAAGAATAGATAACTGTGATAACCCGAGGGGTTATCAGTTTAATTAAAGATTTAATTAAACATTAAAAACAGTAAAAGCAATTAGGCAAAGAATTAAAAAGTAAGGTTTAGGAAAAGTGCCGTCAGTCCCGCAAGGAAACACATCGCTCATTGAGATACGGACTGTCAGGGCGGATCGGCACCTCTAAATAGTTTCGGGTCATCCCTAGGCTACTAGACTTACAATGCGAGGGTATCGTTAGTATTTTGAATGCCAGTTGACCAAAATACCCTCAAGGCAATTAGAGCACAGTAAAACCCTAAGGGCATAATGGTCAATAGCCAGGATTGCCCAGGATATAAATTCTATCCAGCCAGCCAACCAGAAGCCAGCCAAGCTTCCTCTGTTCCCCATTTGCACACACAGCCGAGCCCACCTCCCACAAAGCTTCCGGCTGAAGCAAGCTAGTTCTTGCTTCCCACCCAAGAACACCGTAGCCACCAAAGCACCAGCTAGCTCCAACCGAAGCAAGCCAAGCATCAAGAAGAGGGGGAAGAGCACCAAGAGGAGGGGGGTCGCATCCAGAAGAGAAGAGGAAGGCACATCTAGAAGAGGAGAGGAGGACATCCAGAAGCAAACCGAAGAGGAGGTGGAGCCTTCCTGAAGCAAGAAGCCGGTCCTCAACTCTTCTTCACCACCATCCCCAGCTAGCCCTCCATCCGACCAAGCCATCCAGGTACCCACACCTATAGTGCTGTAGCTACAGTGCGGGTTTCCATGGGTAGACAATTGATTAGGGTTCTAGCTGAGCAATGGGGTAGGGGGAAGGTTAGATCGGGTTGTTTCCCGGGGTTCTCAGTGGTTGGGTTAGCCATTAGGGTTAAGTGTAGATTCTGTTCTTGTTGCTTAGCTCAAACCCTCCCCAACCGCATCATAGAGCCCCCATTTAAATCAACAAGCAAATACTCAAAGCAAAAATGCAAGAAATGCAAAATGTGGGTAGAACCCTAGCTGTAGCAGAGAGGGGAGTGTGTGATAACCTGGGGGGTTATCAGTTTAATTAAAGGATTAATTAAACATTAAAAGTGAATTAGGCAAGAAAAACAAAATGTAAGAATTAAAAGGGTGCCGTCGGTCCCACGATGAAAGGTATCGTTCATCGAGGTACTGACTGTCAGGGGCGGACAAGCACCTCTCGCTAGACCGGGTTCATCATTAGCGTTTAGTAGCTTACTGCGGTTCTTGGTACCATTAGTGTTTTGAGCGAGAAATGACCATAGTGCCCTTATAGCCAATAGAAGCCAGTAAAATCCCAAGGGCAAGGTAGTCTTTTCCCCATAAGAGAGGTAAATAAAGCCAGCTCATTTGCCTTGTCCCCCATTTCACCGCAAACCAAGAGCCAGCAAAGCAAGCTTCCAACTGAAGCAACCAGCAAGGAGAAGAGGAGCCAGGAGAGGGAGAAGAAGGAGAGGAGGCCATCCAGAAGGAGAAGCAAGGGAGTCCAGAAGAGCAAGGAAGAAGCAGCCGAAGCAAGACGATCGGCACTGCTTCCTCTTCACCGACTTCAACCTCGTCTCCAGCTTGCTTCCTCAACCGATCACCAGGTGCACCTTAGCAGTAGAGCTAGTAGCACACGCAGAGGATGGATCGGGTTGATCCCCATTGTCTCAGTAGTTGGGAAACCCTAGAGTAGTATCTGTTCTTTCTCAGCAATAGCTCAACCCTCCCCAACGATCATCCTAGACCATGGATTCTCACCCTCCTCTTAAATCAGTAAAATGTGCAAGCAAAATCATCAAGAAATAAAAAGGGGTAGTAACCCTAGCTTAGCATCTAGAGAGGGAAGGGAAGTGGTGAGCTCAGCTGAGGGAAGAGGAGAGCAGTCGGCTGGAGAGGGAGCCGCGGTCGGCCGGAGGAGGTGCGCTGGCCAGGAGGCATCGTCGAGGCGAGCCAGTGGCAGAAGGAGAGCTGCGCCAGAGAGGAGAGGCGCCGAGGGGAGCGCTGGAGGAGAGCGAGGAGAGAGATGTGAGGGAGAGAGGCGCCAGGAGGAGAGTGAGGGGAGAGGCTGTCGGCCAGAGAGGCAAGGAAAAGGCTTCGGCCAGAGCAGAAAAAGAGAGAGGCAGGAAAGAAAATAAAAGGAAAGAGAAAGAAAGAAAGGAAGAAAGATAAGAAAGGAAAAATGGAAAAATAAGAGTAAAGAGGCGAAAAAAAAGAAGAGAAAAAGATAAGAAAGTAGAAATGTCAAGTTGCGCCGCGGACCGCGTCGATTTTTGGAATCGATTGTCGGAGCGCGTAAAAATCAGCAAGTGAACTTATGTATTTTGTGTTAATTAAAACCTGAACGACAGATCACCAAATCGGTTGGACGCCAGAATAAATTATTCACATTAATCGCCCTCGTTAATGTGTATGCTTTCAGGATCCGACCTGAGCACCCCGGCCAATCAGATCCAGTATACGGGCAAGGACGATCCTTCCGCTTTTATCCCAGGCAAGATTTCTATTGATCATATTTCCTAAATGTTTTCCGAATGCTTTTTTATAAGTATCCATACATCATTGCATGGAAAGTATTATATTACAAGTGAAAACTTTAAAAGGGATTCGGATGAAAAGATGGTTTGTGATGAGATGATGAGATGATGAGTTGGTAATTGAAATTGTGGAAATGGTGTTTGGCTCGTCCAACGAATGGAGCCGTGAATGTGCGTATATGTATTTATGGTGGGTAGAGGGCGCCGATGAGAAGGAAGTGGCCGGCGGGGTCCTCACGAGGCTATAATATAAGGTCAACAAAGCTGCACTCGAGGCGATGAGCGTATTCGATATCAACCATAGTGAGTGAAATCGGTCGTAAAAGGTTGTCATTATGAAGGTGTTATGATCTCCACATTGGTGGTTAGGTAGTTATCTAGGAGTGTGAAGTTGGGTATGCCGGAGTCCCGATGAGGACACGGAATCACCATGTTGATCAGCGCTATATTTAAAGCCGTGAGAGTACCGATCTTCTTTGCGGTGTAGTGGTACAACCTGCATGCCGAGGGTAAGTGGGAATAAGCCGAGGACACCACTACTAAATCGGCTACTGTGGTGGGAGATCTAATCTTTGGATTGGTGATAAGCGTTGGGCCTCACGAGATGGGGTCGCTATGGCTAAAAATGATCTGAACACTTGTGAGGTTAAAATCTTGAATTCAAGCCTCTCTCTGGATTGGAGGCTACGGAAGCTAAGTCGCCTCATATATAGTGTGTAGTAGCTGTTTTTTCATATTTAAAATATCCAACCCTTAAAGAAAACCAAAACCTATTTCTGTAAAATGGATTTTGAGGGAAGGTAAGAAATGGCTGATCTTGAGAGGAAAATTCATATCTGCATTTGTTATTAATGCTTGCTGAGTACTTTCGTACTCACTCTTGCTAAATCCCCCTTTTCTAGAGTTTGGCTCCGGTGTTCAAACAGATGGTTGGGCGGACGAGGCTGCGGAGTTCTACCAGGAAGAGTAGAAGGGATGAGTAGCCGTATATCGGCTTTGTCAGTCTTTTGGTGTAATAGTATCTATGTGATGCATCCTTTTGTTGTACAGAGATTAGATGTATTATCTATGTAATGGACATATAGCCCTGCGTGGCTTGGTTTGAATATATTTTCAATCAGTCTCTAATTATTGTTCTGCTGTAACATTCTGAACACGGTGTACTATCTGATAAAACATCGGGTGCACTCGGTGTTTTGATTAGCTAGTATGCCGAGATTCGTGTGATTATCTCAGAGTGATGACAGTGCGACTGTCGTTACCCTGGGCTAATCGTGCGGGTCGCCACAGGTGGTATCAGAGCAATGGTTACGAGAACCACGCAATAAAATAACTAGAGACTGATAAGAAACTTAAGGAAACTGTCTTCTTTCTAGCTATATGGCACTAAGGCTATAATAAACCTCAACTTATCAAATTTTAAGTGTTATATTATTCTCTGGTCTAGCTGTTTTTAACGAGACCACCAATTTGCCAGTAGAACCTTTTTGCCTGATGTTTGCTTGTTGTGCTCTTTAATATCATTTATGTATGATCTGCTAGCATGCATCTTTTAAATTAATGCTTCATGGGAATGCAAATTGCTGAAGTTCTTTTATTTGTATCATGATAGTTCATGATAAAATTGCTTAATCATAACTCCATATGAGTAGAAGCTAGATGCATGTTCTGTGATTTGTTCAGTAGAGGCATACCTTCATATGTAGCATTCTAGTATGAGATTAAAATTGTGGCATAATCATCCTTTAAAGATAATCATGCTTCATGCTTGCATGGCATTTCTTGCATTGCATTTGTAGTTAATATTCTTGCAATCAACATAGGTTAGATAGGCTTCATCTAGTTAGAGATACTTTCCTTGCTTGCTTTAGAGACCAGATTGTAATGTATATGGCTATATATATGTATAGTTAGCTGGACTACAACGCATAGGAGCTAAGGACTAGGAAACGGACCCGGACCCGTCTGTCCGTGGCGTCCCTGGATGCGTGGCTCCATGGCGTGCTCGAGCGTGGAGTCTCGAGGAGTTCTTGGTGCTCCAACACCAAGTTTGTTTTTCGTTTATCTTATGTAAACATAGATTGCTGTTCGAAGTGCAACTTCGAAGAGTCCTTGGTACGATGACACCAAGTTGTTGCTGATGATTTTATTTGGGTCTTATTGGATTTCATGGTTCTTCTGTAGATAGGGCGGCTGAAAGTCGCATCTCGGGAGTTCTCGCTACTCGGAATCTGTGATTGTTTTTGTTTGTTAACTTGCCTTTTCATGGTTCTTCCTTTGAAGCGTAGATAGCATTTACATTCTGTTTCTGTAATGGAGTGGCGAAAGAGAGCGTATTCTGGTGCCTTTCCTATGCTTTGAAATCTGGACTTGTAAAAATCTCTCTTACAATGCAATACCTCTTATCCCACAAAAAGGTTGCTGATAAAATAATCGTCCAACCGTTAAATTTTAGGTTGTGTGTGTTTTCTTTTGCAGGATGTCAGACAGAGAGCTAGTGGAGCAAGACCTGATCCTGAGGCTGGGTTCTTCATCCAATCCTCCAATTCCGCATGGACCACCCTCAACGAACCTCCAAGATCTTAATCAACCCCATCCAGCAGAGTCTAGGCAGCCAACTCCACCTGCAGGAACAACCAGCACGGCTAGAACTCCAGAAAATCAGGACCAGTTGGAAAGGATGTTCGCTTATTTTGAAAATGCTCGCAAGGAAGACCAAAAGCGCCAAGATCAGTATATGGGAACTTTTTTTTGCAAACCTAGTTCCTGAAACCTCCCACACTCATCGTCATAAGGTCACTTTAGGGGAGTTTCTCCATACTCGCCCTCCTACCTTTTCTAGAGCCAATGAGCCCCTAGAGGCTGATGATTGGCTGCGAGAAATTGAAAAGAAATTAGAAACTATGGGTTGTTCAGATGAAGAGAAAGTCCAATTTGCCACCTACCAGCTTCTAGGTGCTGCCGCATCATGGTGGTCAGATTACCGCCGTATGCGCACCGAGGAGCAACCAATCGGATGGGCTGAATTCTCTTCTCAATTTCGCGAAACCTATATTTCAATGAGTGACATGGACATTAAGAAACAAGAATTATGGAACTTGACTCAGGGGAACATGAGTATAGGGGAATATCGTAATAAATTTCTTGAGTTATCTCGCTATGCTCCTGAAGATGTAGACACCAATGCCAAGAAAATCTTCCGCTTCAAGCAGGGCATGAACTCCTATCTTCGTGCCCAAATAGCAGGTCATAGGATCACTGAATTTAGGGACCTCACAGATAGAGCTGCCTCAATTGAAAATGAGCATGCACATTTGAAGGAGGAAAGAAGGAAGAAGGCAAGATTTGACCATAGTCCACCTGCTTTTAATCAGCCACGGATCTTCAAACCTCCAATGCTAAACAGAAACCCCTCATCTCAATCAGGAACAGAGGCATCCTATCCACATTCTAATGTTCCATCTCAAGGATTTGTGCCGAAGTGTTTCAAATGTGGAGGCCCCCATTATGCCAACAATTGTTCCCAGCAATCTAGCCATTGTTATCATTGTGGTCAGGAGGGACATAAGAAATTCAGTTGTCCACTTCTAATCGGTCAGTCCGGGCAGAATTCTTCAGGGAGAACACCAAGTGGTGCACCATCAGCAAGGCGTGATCAAGGTGGCTCCAATGCCATATCCTCGAAGGGATCTAACAAGGGAGTACCAACTGCAGGATCTACTCGTTTGAACTTCATCTCCGCAGAGCAATTGGAAGGAGCCAGCAATGCGGTCGCGGGTATGCTCCCACCTTTTCACCCTGTAGGGCGAGCTGGATCTCGGGGACGAGATCCTTTTTAAGTGGGGTAGGTTGTGATAACCCGGGGGGTTATCAGTTTAATTAAAGGATTAATTAAACATTAAAAGTGAATTAGGCAAGAAAAACAAAATGTAAGAATTAAAAGGGTGCCGTCAGTCCCACAGTGAAAGGTATCGCTCATCGAGGTACCTGACCTGTCCGGGGGCCAGACAAGCACCTCTCGCTAGACCGGGGTTCATCATTCGGCGTTTAGTAGCTTACCTGGTACGGTTGCGGGTACCCTTAGTGTTTTGAGCGAGAAATGACCATAGTGCCCTTATAGCCAATAGAAGCCAGTAAAATCCCAAGGGCAAGGTAGTCTTTTCCCCATAAGAGAGGTAAATAAAGCCAGCTCATTTGCCTTGTCCCCCATTTCACCGCAAACCAAGAGCCGAGAAAGCAAGCTTCCAATCAAGCAACCAGCAAGGAGAAGAGGAGCCAGGAGAGGGAGAAGAAGGAGAGGAGGCCATCCAGAAGGAGAAGCAAGGGAGTCCAGAAGAGCAAGGAAGAAGCAGCCGAAGCAAGACGATCGGCACTGCTTCCTCTTCACCGACTTCAACCTCGTCTCCACTTGCTTCCTCAACCGATCACCAGGTGCACCTTAGCAGTAGAGCTAGTAGCACGCGCAGAGGATGGATCGGGTTGATCCCCATTGTCTCAGTAGTTGGGAAACCCTAGAGTAGTATCTGTTCTTTCTCAGCAATAGCTCAACCCTCCCCAACGATCATCCTAGACCATGGATTCTCACCCTCCTCTTAAATCAGTAAAATGTGCAAGCAAAATCATCAAGAAATAAAAGGGGTAGTAACCCTAGCTTAGCATCCAGAGAGGGAAGGGAAGTGGTGAGCTCAGCTGAGGGAAGAGGAGAGCAGTCGGCTGGAGAGGGAGCCATGATCGGAGGAGGTCAAGGCCAGGAGGAGGCTGCGTCGAGGCGAGCCAGGCGCAGAGGGAGGAGCTGCGCCAAGAGAGGAGCAGGCGCCAGAGGGGAGCGCGCCTGGAGGAGAGACTGAGGAGAGAGATGTGAGGGAGAGAGGGGCGCCAGGAGTGAGAGTGAGGGGAGAGGCTGTCGGCCAGAGAGGCAAGGAAAAGGCTTCGGCCAGAGCAGAAAGAGAGAGAGGCAGGAAAGAAAATAAAAGGAAAGAGAAAGAAAGAAAGTAAGAAAGATAAGAAAGGAAAAATGGAAAAATAAGAGTAAAGAGGCGAAAAAAAAGAAGAGAAAAAGATAAGAAAGTAGAAATGTCAAGTTGCGCCGCGGACCGCGTCGATTTTTGGAATCGATTGTCGGAGCGCGTAAAAATCAGCAAGTGAACTTATGTATTTTGTGTTAATTAAAACCTGAACGACAGATCACCAAATCGGTTGGACGCCAGAATAAATTATTCACATTAATCGCCCTCGTTAATGTGTATGCTTTCGAGCTCGACACGAGCACCCGACCAATCAGATCCGAAGATCACGGGCAAGGACGATCCTTAAGCTTTTATCCCGAGCAAGATTTCTATTGATCATATTTCCTAAATGTTTTCGAATGCTTTTTATAAGTATCCATACATCATTGCATGGAAAGTATTATATTACAAGTGAAAACTTTAAAAGGGATTCGGATGAAAAGATGGTTTGTGATGAGATGATGAGATGATGAGTTGGTAATTGAAATTGTGGAAATGGTGTTTGGCTCGTCCAACGAATGGAGCCGTGAATGTGCGTATATGTATTTATGGTGGGTAGAGGGCGCCGATGAGAAGGAAGTGGCCGGCGGGGTCCTCTACATAGGCTATAATATAAGGTCAACAAACTGCACTCGGGCGATGAGCCGTATTCCAGTATCAACCATAGTGAGTGAAATCGGTCAGAAAAGGTTGTCATTATGAAGGTGTTATGATCTCCACATTGGTGGTTAGGTAGTTATCTAGGAGTGTGAAGCTGGGTATGCCGGGAGTCCCAGTGAGGGACACGGAATCAGCTGCGGTTGATCAGGCGCTATATTTAAAGCCTAGGGGAGTACCGATGCTGCTGCGGTAGTGGTACAACTGGTACGCTGAGGGTAAGTGGGGAACAGCCGAGGACACCACTACTCGTCGGCTACCAGGGTGGGAGATCTAATGCTGGATTGGTGATAAACGTTCTGGGACCTCACAGGATGGGGTCGCTATGGCTAAAAATGATACGAACCTGCGCAGGGTTAAAATCTTGAATTCAAGCCTGTCTCCTGGATTGGAGGCTACGGAAGCTAAGTCTGCCTCATATACGGGTGTAGTAGCTGTTTTTCATATTTAAAATATCCAACCCTTAAAGAAAACCAAAAACCTATTTCCTGTAAAAATGGATTTTGAGGGAAGGCAAGAAATGGCTGATCTTGAGAGGAAAATTCATATCTGCATTTGTTATTAATGCTTGCTGAGTACTTTCGTACTCACTCTTGCTAAATCCCCCTTTTCTAGAGTTTGGCTCCGGTGTTCAAACAGATGGTTGGGCGGACGAGGCTGCGGAGTTCTACCAGGAAGAGTAGAAGGGATGAGTAGCCGTATATCGGCTTTGTCAGTCTTTTGGTGTAATAGTATCTATGTGATGCATCCTTTTGTTGTACAGAGATTAGATGTATTATCTATGTAATGGACATATAGCCCTGCGTGGCTTGGTTTGAATATATTTTCAATCAGTCTCTAATTATTGTTCTGCTGCAACATTCTGAACACGGTGTACTATCTGATAAAACATCGGGTGCGCTCGGTGTTTTGATTAGCTAGTATGCCGAGATTCGTGTGATTATCTCGAGTGATGATGGGCACTGTCTGTTACCTGGCTAATCGTCTATGGTCGCCTGAGCGGCAAAGACTGGGTAGTCGGCAGAGAGGGAGGAGGCAGAGCGTGGCCGGAGGAGGAGAGGTGCTGAGAGCGCACTGAGGAGAGGCGCAGGGGGAGCAGAGCAGAGGCGCCAGAAGGAGGCGCCAGGAGGAGATCGCCAGAGGAGTCTGCGCTAGGAAAATCGCCAGAGGAGGAGGCGATGCAATGAGTGGGAGAAGTGAGGGGAGAGGTTGTCGGCCAGAGAGGAAAAGGAAGGCTTCGGCCAAGTCCAGAGGCAAGAAAATGGCTTCGGCCAAAGAAAGAAAAAGAGAGCAGGCAGAAAAGAAAATAAAGAGGAAGGAAAAGGGAAAGAAATGGAAAAATAAGAGTAAAGAGGAGAAAAAAATGTACATAAGTAGAAATTCAATTCGCGTCGCGGACCGCGTCGATTCTTGGAATCGACTGTCGGATCGCGTGAAAATCATCAAGCGTCTTGTGTTTCTGTTGTTAATTAAAATCTGAACAACAAATCATTTGGTTGGACGTCAATCTAAATAAATGAAATATCAATGCCTTAGTGTATTCTGCTGTTTCAGGTCTCGACCTGAATTGTCCCGCCAATCTGAATCAATCTACGGGCGAGGCCGAACCGACCAAGTTTATAGCAGGCAAGATTTCCTTTGAACATCTTTCCAAAATGTTTTCAATGCTTTTATATTATTAATCGTATCATCATTGCATAAAAAATTAATTTCAAAAGAATAAGAATAAAGAGGAGATTGGATGAAAGATTGGTTGTGATATATTGATGGATAGGTGATGATGGTGTGGAATGGTATAGAATGTGGAATTTGGTTTTTGGTCTTTGGAAATGTGGCTTGGAAATAAATGGGTGTGTGTTAGGATATCCACGAATGGAGTCGTGGATGTGTTATTAGTAATTATGCTGGTGGGTAGAGAGCATGGGAAAAGGGCTGGGAGGTACCCACGCCGGCGACGCTCTCTACAGGGGTTATAATATAAGGACATACCACCTACACTCTGCAATGAGCCGTAATCTTAGTATCAACCATAGCGAGATGAATCATTTGTCGGAAAAGGTTGTCCTATGAAAGTACTATGATCTCCACATGGGTAAGATATTATAGCCTGGCTGGGTATTGCCGGATACTCAGTTTGACGGTGTATGAGATGTTGGAGGTGGAAAGTTGTGAATGTTGGAAATAAAGTGTGTGAATGGAAGAGGCGGTATATTTGAAGCCCAAGAGGGTGCCGCCGAACCCCGGTACAATCAGAATCGCGAGTGGCGGAAGAACATCCCCTCGAATACAGGGTTGGAGATCTAGTACCGGAGTAGCGATAAATATTCTGGAGTCTCAGAAATGGGACCGTTATGGGTAAAGTGATACAAACCCGCGCAGGGTCTAAATCTTGAATTCAAGTCTGTCTCCTGGATTGGAGGCTACGGAAGTTTATTCTGTCTCATATACGGGTGTTAGTAGACAATTTCTAATAACTAAAACTTCCAATCTTTAAAGAAAACTAAAAACCTAATTTATTAAACTCGTATGTGGTGGAAAGGAAATGGAAGGAGAGAAAAAGTCATCATACTGCATTTTAATAACTAATGCTTGCTGAGTACCTTGTACTCACTCTTGTATTCCCCCTTTTCTAGAAGAAGATCCTGATGGATCCGCCGAGGCAGTCTTGAGGGCTACCCCAGATTCACCCGTGGTTATCAGGAGGATGGCACAGAGGGCTATCTATATTCCGACTACTACTACTACCCAGAGGAATAGGTTCTATATGCCATATTCTGTTCCTAGGAGATATTTAGAAGAGTTAGATCATAGTAGTAATCTTTTGTTGTACAGGGCAATGCCCTAAACTATCATGTAATGAACCTATAGTCCGCGTGGCTTTGCAATGAATATATGTTCTTGCAGTCTCTAATTATTGTTCCGCTGTAACACTCTGAACACGGCATAGTAGCTGGTAAAGCATTGGATCTTCCAATATTTTGCCGGCAGCTGTGCTTAGATTCGTGTAATTATCTTGGGGTAATGACAGGATTACTGTCGCTACCCTAGGCTAATTATGCGGGTCGCCACAATAACACATCTACAATAGGAGATGAGCAGCGATGTATTATTGAAAGGTTTAGCTCGTTTAGCAGTTCTTATTCCGGATGAAGCGATATGTACTTATCAGGTTTGTATTCTTGAGCCAATCTGGTTTTTTTTTTTGGAAAACAGCAAACTGTTAACATATAGATAGGCATACGTTTAGTTGTCTGTAAATAGGTGTATATTGGAAGGGGAAAAAGCGTAGAAAGTTTTTTTTTTGGTATTTCTTTTATGGACATGTGTATTTTTTAACAGGTATAGTCACAGTGTGGTGTGAAGATTTTCGCAAAAGGTACGAATCCACCATGGCAATACTGTGCTATGATTCATCTTGGGCAACGACTGTGGTGCAATCAGCCCTCCCGTGCAATCACCGTGCAATCCAACTAACAAAAGTTTCGAAAAATTCTGAAAAAAATCATGGATGTACATCTCATCTTACCCCATCTACATATAAAATTTCATGATCAAATTCGTCCTATGCTAGAAGTTACAAAAAAGACAAATTTGAGGTGCATTTGAACTTTTTAAGTTTGTCAGAAATTTGTCTTTTTTGTAACTTCTAGCATAGGACGAATTTGATCATGAAATTTTATATGTAGATGGGGTAAGATGAGATGTACATCCATGATTTTTTTCAGAATTTTTCGAAACTTTTGTTAGTTGGATTGCACGGTGATTGCACGGGAGGGCTGATTGCACCACAGTCGTTGCCTTCATCTTGATGGGCTGTGTTTGTGCAGTTTAGGAGAGGAGTTGAGCCATCGATATTGCAGTACATGTTTAAATAACCTAGCTTACACAACAGTACCATTCAAAAGTAGATAGTGCTCTTAGTATTCATGGTGGGCGGATAGATAGTAACAAAAGTATGAGAGAGTAAACGATTTTTTTTGGAAGCTTCTAGGTCTAAATACGAGAAACATTGCATAAATGAAAAGGAATTTCTTAATCTAAAACATACGACTAATGTATCAATCAAAAATATTGGATGGCCAACGAATATGGTAACAAGTGCAAGCAGCTGATAGCTTCAATACAAAAGCCAAAGGCTAACTAATTGTTTTCGTAAAGAGGATCGTACGCCAAGCATAGTAAAATCATGGCAGGAAGAGAAGAGTGTATTCGTAGTTTAATGTGCTAACATAAGTAATAACCTGTACATAATAATGAGCCATTCTGAGAATACATTTTCTAGCTGGGAAAATGTTTAAGCATAAATATATGATAAGGTGGTAGACTACGCATTTCGGAACAAGTAGATTAGCATAAAATTTATCCTCAATATCAAATAATAAACCTAAAAACAGAGCAACGATGATATCGAAGCGGTTTTACCTGGGTGCATTTCCTATAGCACCTAATCATTGGATCCGACATATCAGTGAGAATCACATATTGTTGTAAGGTCATCTGCGGAATGAATTCTGGCCTAGAGAGGGGAATAGCCTATCTTTTCTCGACATGAAAAGCAGAATTTTAATTAAGTGGAACAGAACCAAAAGTAGCGAACATAATAGAAAAGTAGTTCTGTAAGAGAATAATCAGTTGCAAAGATTAAACAGTATTTGTATTAACACGTGTAGGTAAAAACAAAACAAAGAGAACAGCTGTAAGGTAAATGACTACTGCCTATAACCAATTATTTTCGTATACAAAGAACCAGATAACACTGTGGCTCTCTGATAAGCAGCATTTGAATTGGATTTGAATTGAGTTTTTGGAAGGCTAACAACCGTACGCTGACCTCATAGTTCTAAAAGAAGCCGAGATTAAAAAGAAACAAATTGTTTTTTTGGGAAGGTAGATCTTGTGCCAACCAAAAGTAAGGCAACTATGTTCTATATAGGTACATCGAGGTAGGGCTATAATCTTAGGTTTTGAATGACAGCTCTTAGGGTAAGTGCGTTTAGCTCAGCAAGAGCTGATAGTGGTTGAGATATAGGCTTACCTGGTAGTAAATCAATAAAGATCTGCATCGCACAAGAAAAGGTGATTATACCTCCTTATTTTCATGTCGGAAAGCAAATAGAACTGATTGTTAAAACGGTTTCTTACTACGGTAGTCCTAAGCGCGCTAGATGTGTGGTTACCAAAAAACTTATGAGTAGAATTTTTTACTGTCTGAAATAATAGGTAAACAAGTTAGAAGTCACTTTTGATCGATTTTATAAAACTCTAGCAAGGCTGAATCTTTCTGCATGCAACTGAGCAGTGGGCAAATCAGTTTAAGCATTCGATATGATTTGGAGCTGTTTTCATTTAAGCATGTCTCTCCAGTTTGGCTTTGAATCGGTATAAATACACAGTGTACAAATGAGATAAAAGTAATCAGGATATAAAATTTGGTAAGCTGCCATAAACAACAGCGTACCTTTATACGCAGAAACCAGTTCCTTGAGGTGGTTTTAGTTTGTTAGCGGTATCTCTGTAAAATTTGCCGCATAGATCTTTTTCTGTAAAATGAACAATAGCAGGCATTAATAACGCAGGAGTGCAGTACTAAGAAGATGTCCTAATAAGTAAACGTAAAGTATAGAATGCTTTTAATTGAGGTTGTCTGTAAGGATTTCTTTTACTATTGTATACT
The DNA here is from genome assembly GCA_036346375.1 of Guadua angustifolia. NCBI lineage: Eukaryota > Viridiplantae > Streptophyta > Magnoliopsida > Poales > Poaceae > Guadua > Guadua angustifolia. The sequence goes on from JAYEVE010000746.1 coordinate 269,404, forward strand.
TTCATATCCTTATATTTTGTACTTTTGTTCAAATATGAGTGATTCAACCATACAACAAACAGTAGTCTTTTCTCGCACATACTAAACGGATCAAATAAACCTTATACTAAATAGCAGAGTATGCACAGTATAAGGCAGGCTACACAAGTCACTAAAGGGCATAGTGGCAAAATTTGGTCAAGCAAATAATAAAGATAAGGTGGACTTTTTAAAAGAGCGAATCTTTTGTATTGTTTGAAGCTCATCTTTAGTAGGAATGAGCTAATCAATAAATTTAGCGTCAATTGTATGTGTATGGGCAAATCAGTAGATCTGTTGATAACTATACATGTAAATCAGAGAGATCGACCATAAAAAAAATGATATAAAAATATAGTACTACATTATGTATACCAGTTACACATATCGTTTTTGTAAGAACGTGTGGGTTGCGCAGGATATATAGGCAGAAGGAAAGGTTGTATATAATCAGAAGAAGGTATGACGGAAGCAAAAACAAAATGTATTACTAACGGAATGAGTATTATATAGAGGAAAAATATAAGGAAGATCTCTAAAGAGAGAAGTATTACGATACCATAGCAAAGAATAATATGAGTTCTAAAACAACTAAAAATAAATCAGCTAGTAGTAGAATCAATGAAAGATTATGCTAACAGAAATGCAGCTGGAAACTAAGAATGAAGCAGCAATAAGTTTCAACTAAAGTAAGATACGGTTTGTGGAAACAATATGAATATTTCTTTAAACAGCGTGGTAGTTTCATCTGCAGACAGAACTGAAGTACTAACTTAACAGAGGAACAATAACAATATAAAAACAAAATACTATGTCATATTATAAAGAGCTAAGCTTTCCAAAGAAGAAGAAGCAAACCCGATAGGAGAATGGTGGTTAGGCAATGAAGGAAAACAGGAAACGGTCATAGGTATTTATTACAATGGAGCTAAGACCAGGAAAAGATGATGAAATAGTGTTGAGCTCGATTTGAAGAAGTGAATTTGTTTCAGAATCCAGCATGTAATCAAATCGGTGCAACCCTAGGCGGATATCCTGATGGTTTATTAAGCTACTGTCAAGACCTTACAAACAAACATATTGCCAAGAAGCAAAAATTTAAAGATGCATTTCTCGAATTTGGTATCGAAGTTAACAACAAACTCGTTAATTACCTCCTCCTTATTTCTCGCCATCATCTTTGCATGAATTTTTAAAAGCCTAGCGATTGAAATCGTCAACTGCTTTGTTTCAAATCACAAAATAATGATTTTCTATTTATGTGGAAATTCCTAAGAATCTAATTTTTTAACCTAGCTGACATTATTGAAAAAAATGGAAAAATGAACTGGTCATTTCAATGAAGATACTACCAGACAATAATATGCCCCTGAAAACCGAAGGCAACAGCCTTCATAGAACATCAATCAGTTAAGACTCTAATCCACTTTGTGCGAGTTTAATACAAAGCTCTATATATCAACATATAGAAAATTTAATGTGGAATTTGAAACTTTCCTAGACAAAGAATCTTGCAAGAACTCCCTATCCAAGCTCACACGATCCACAAGCTCATTGAAAATAGGAGCCAGTTCGCACGCCTGCTTCCAAAAGATGTTGAAAAACGTGTTAGAAGTAGTGAAAATGGAGCATGACTGTGTGCTACTGTGTTCGCTAGGCAAAAACTGTAAAATGTCCTCACATTTAGTAAAGCTGAAAAACTAAAATATTGCACATGCACAGACTAACCATAATATTGGACTTAATGTCTCATCCAGATGATAAGATTCTTTGGCATGTGAATTAGCTCTTGGAGGAATTGGAGAAGATGAAGATGCTGGCTACATAGCACACACCACAAAAGCCAGGTTGAGAACCATGCAGGGCTCAGTTATTCGTCAGAGAAAACAGCGGCACATGCTTATTTTTTGCTAGCAAATAACAAAAGCATCAACAAAATAATAAAAAAAAACACTTAGGGGCAGGAAAAGCCACAATCGCAAGAGCAAAGGGTTACCTTAATTCCCAAAGAAGCAAAAACGCTTTTGGCATGTGAATTAGCACTTGGAGGAGTTGGAGAAGATAAAGATGCTGGCTACATAGCACACTCCACAAAAGCCAGGCTGGGAACCATGCAGGACTCAGTTATTCGTCAGAGAAAACAGGGGCACATGCTTATTTTTTGCTAGCAAATAACATAAGCATCAACAAAACCCAAAAAAAAAACACTTAGGGGCATGAAAAACCACAGTTGCAAGAGCAAAGGGTTACCTTACAGCATATTTAGGGCTACAAGCAAGGAGAGGTGGTACCATGGTGGTGCTGTGGAAGAGGTTGAGATAGCGACAATAATACGAACCAGGCATGCCTGCTTTGAGGCAAGAGGAGATGGTGTCGACGGAGCGCGACCTGGGGCCCAGCGTCCCCACGATCTTGGTCATCGCCAGGAAAAAGCTTTGTTTTTTTTGGTTGATTGGTTTTGATCCGTCACCAATTAAGCTACTCAGTTAGGGTTCTCAGGGATCCAAAAATCCACGAACAAATCCAACTAAAAATGAGACAAATCGCGGTAGAACTCACAGTCTTGCATGGCTTGAGGATGGATGCCATCCGGATGGGCTCCTCCAGAAGCAGATTCGTGGAATGCATCTTGGTATTGCTCTTCTCTTGCTCGCTCGACAGACCAGATCGGGAACGAAGGTGGCCTTCCCCTCCTCCTCTTCTTCTCCAAGAAGAGGAAAAACAGCACAGCTCGGTGGGCGGATGCAGTGGCAGTGCCTTCCTCTCTCTTAATTACGAGGGACTTCCTGGGGCAGAGGAGGCAAACCGCCGGGCTGCGGCGCGAGTGGGCGGCGGGTTCCATCGGCCGCGAGGTAGGAGGAAAAACACTGCTGTATTTTCTGTTCTTCGCGTTTACTGGTTCGGATCGGGAAGGCGAGAGCAGGGGTAAGGACGGCGCGCGGCGTGGCGCGGAAGACTCTGGAAGACAATGGCGTGGCGGGGGAGGGAACTCGTCACGAGGGCACACGGCGCGTGGAAGGAGCGAGCTCGCAAGCCGACGTGGCTACGCTCTTCTTCCGCTAACTCTTCAAAGTTTAGGAAAGGTATTATTATATTATTATTTCCTTGTGTGGCATTCCGATGCAAGAATTCAAGAACCGGTTACAGGACTTGGTAGGTGCTGGTTACCAGCTGTATCTGGTTTTCTACCTGAGTTTAAATTATCAAGTTTAAGCTTGAAATTTGAATTTATCTGATTTTTGACTGGTTACCGCCCTGAATTAGAATTCAAAATTCAAATTGTAAATTTAAAACTTTTTGGACCTATAATTTTGTACCAGTTCAAGCCGGTACAGCCAGTTACCGTGATTTTTTTACATAATCAAGATCTTCTCTTTTTATGATTAACATGGGAATTTATGATTTTTTTTCTTTTCTTTGGATTAATATGTCAATTTTTAGCCTTTTGCTTCCTAAGATTATGTGGAGGCTAAAAAGAGCATGAAATAATAAAAAAAAGAATGGATGGAGTATATATAAAGCAATATATCCTGTGCACACAGACTTCTCGTGTACACACCGTGCACACCAACTAACAAAAGTCACGAAAAATTCTAAAAAAATTGTAGATGTACTTTATAGATTACTCTACCTATGTATGAAGTTTCAAAATCAAATTCATTATATATCAAGAGTTACATAAAAAAGAGAAAATTCTGACAAGTTTAAACTCTTTAAACTTGTCAGAATTTTCTCTTTTTTATTACTCTTGATATATAATGAATTTGAACCTACAATTTTATACATGGGTAGAGTAATATATGAAGTACATCTACAATTGTTTTCAGAATTGTTTGTGACTTTTGTTAGTTGGTGTGCACGGTGTGTACACGAGAAAGCCTGTGTGCACAGGATATGGTACCATATATAAATGCATACACGGCAGCAAGTTGACTACAATTCGCTATTTATTTTTGTGAGAAGTCCGGCCAAGGAAAAAAAGAGAGAAAATTTCCTTGTATACATGTGCATGTCAGCAGTTGCAATCCAATTCGTCAGGATGCATGTATACAACTATTCTCTTCATCAAAGAATAGGATTAATTGCACAAGATCGATGTCTTAGCAAGAATATTAGTCAAAGCACAATGCATCCAGTAGATAGATCTCGACCTTAGATTATTTCTTTTTCTTGATTAATGTAGAAATTTCTAATTTCTCTTTTTCTCTACTTAAGCTAGAAATTTCTAGCTTTTTACCTTCTAGAATTAACGTGGGGCTTCGGAAGAGGGCCTCCAATTAATATAGATATAGATAGATAGATAGATTGCATCCGTTTTAAATTTGGATTTGCCATCCTCTTTATTTCTCCCATCAAAACAACCTTGGAGCAATATCAATGGTTCATTCGTATTATAAAAGTAATATCCACACCTCTATCAGACCGTAGCCCATATATACAAAAGTTAGGATTGCAACAACACAAGTTGAAAGACCATGTGAAGATTTAATCATGTTGTTGATGAGTATTTGATTGTATTTGAGTTAGTAATATGATTTATTTTTAGCAATTAAATAATTATTTTATATTATTTTGGATATTGCTATGTGATTGGTTTCTTTGTTTTTTATGGTTGCAAGATGACGGTGCTAGACCTTGGTGAGGCGGAGGATGACCGGGACTAGGCGAGATAGGCTGAAGGTTTATATGGTCGAGGATCGCCAGAGAATGACTGGATCCAGAGTCACTACGAGAGTAGAAGATAAGTTAACAGCTGAGATGATAACATGGGATTGCTCAAATCACGAAGAGCCGTTGGATTGCAGTTTAGAGGATAGAGTAGCGGTTAAGTTAGTTTGAGTGAATCTCAACCCTTAATGAGGTTTCTTGAGGGCCAAGTAGAACTCATCAGGGGTGAAGGATGACTCAAGAGTAGTATAAATAGAGAGGGAGGGGTAGCTCTCCTCTCTTGAAGGTTTTATGTGCTCTTCTGAGTTTTGCCCACCTTGTTGCGAGGCTTTGTAAACCTTCTTCCCAAGAAATAAAATTTTACTTCTTTACTTTTTTGAATCTAATTTCAACATTTACATTATGTCTTAAATTCGGCATTTAAATTCTGCACTTTAAATTCTTGCAATTTACTTTTCGCACATTTGAATTTGCCTCCCCTCCTAAATGCTTGTGGATTTTATGCCAAGGATGATTGATTGATAGATGAATCTTCTTAAGATCATATTCTCATCATCTAGGCAATGTTTTGCAATAATCGATCTCTTTGCTTAATCTTTGAGAAATCTTTGTAGATCATATTTGAGGTTTTTTGTTTCTTTTGTTCTTACTTGCTATGACAAGTGGGAGAATATCTAAGATCATCTTGATCATGACAACCCCACGAGCAAGTTTAAGACCAAGATTTTCTCTGTTTTGCACCATTGCGCTTGAGTGTTTCAAGTGAGGTTTTGGTTGGATCCATTGAATGGGGAAAATTTAATTGTAATCATTTATCCCCCTGTGATTGCCACTTCTGTCCTTCACAAGTGCAATCTAACTTTAATGAACAGTTTTTATTATTTTACACATTTTAATTTTTTTATTAGTAGCTTCTCGTCATAGTTATTTCCTCACCATTTTGGTCAGAGAGGATAAGTAAAGCTCATGGCCCCATCGGCCACATCAAAGACAATGACGTGTGGCCAAACAACACTACCACACAAGAAATAGTGGCTTGGCAGGTTTTGGCCACACCATGTTAACTGGTGTGGTAGAATTGTTTGGACATGCCATGATTAACAACGTAACTACAATGGGCATATTTGAAAATAAGTTAGATGATGGGTAATTAATAAAAATAAATTTATAAAGGTTCAATGATAAAAAAAAGTCAATTTTGTCTAGGACACCAAATCAACTTGAGAAATTTTAAAATGATTCACTACTATAGAACACATCATCACAGACGGTTCAAAACTGACATCTCAGCTGGTTTAGTGAATCGTCAATAATGAAGTATTAGTGATAAAAGGGCACATCAAAGATGGTTTGAGAATCTACTATGAAAATTGTCATCACAAACAGTTCTAAACAAGAACCGTCTGTGATGTAACTGACATCATAGATGGTCTGTGATGTCACATAAATCACAGATGGTTTCACTTTGGAATTGTCTGTGATGTAGATTACTTCACAGACGATTCTTATTTAGAACTTTTTGTGATGTTGTCTTTCCACTATTTACACTTTTTTATTTATTGGCTAGCTTCAGGAAATATTAGCTATGCTCTCTAAAACAAAATAGATTACAGAGTTTACATCATAAGCATATTATTATGATATACATTTTAGAAATCAACTTAGATTACATATCACACACTACGTACAATGCATCCATGTCAGAAATGAATTTAGATATATTAACCAATTAAATTCATAACTACAACTCACAAATTTACAGCACAAAATTCATAAATTAATCCAAGAGGTAACTAATAAATTCATAACTCATCAGATGAGGTTGAGTGTCATTCGCCATTTGGATTTATGACCTCATGCATCAATAAGGCATAGAGTTGTCCTCGAATTAAAGGCAAGTTAGCCTATTCTAACATAGATTCAACATATTTCTAAGTCTATTGATGGGAAGAGTAAAGTCTTGCATGTATATAAATTGATAAGTGGAAACAATTATTGCAAGATTGACAAACTTTTATAACATTGGTCTTCTTTGCACCAATGAGGATTTGCATGTTATGGCAAACGTAGAATCCATATAGTTAGTGGCCTTTGGCTGCTGGTGGCACTGCCAAAATATAATAGGTTAGTTCGAAAGGTATTATTGTGGAGTGTAAAGGATTAGTGTGTAATAGCAGATATCGAAATCTTATGAACCTGTTTTAGCTGTGATGAGTCCTTATGTGGCCCTCCACATGCTCTGTAGATATTAAAAGATGTCTCGAGTAATTTTGCGATAGGCGTCAAGTCATGGTTGTCGCCATTTTTGGAATCAAGATAAATTATCTGGTTTTGCTTGGTATAATTACAAGTAGAACCTAGTGAAACCTACACAGGTATGTTGCCATGGTTATTCAACCTAACTTCGAGCTGCGTATAAAGTACAAATCAACAAGTACAAAGAACTAGGTGAAGCATTTACCCGGGTTGTGGGGTAAAAGTATAATTCTTTTTCTGTTGAGTCAGTAATGCTTTTTCCACATACTCCTAGACAATTTGTAAATTTTCATCCATGTTTTTCTTGGACACCATGTGTGGGTCAAGGAAACCCACCAGTTCTTTCTATTTTTTTTCTTTAATGATCATGTATTTATATATACAAAAGCAAGGATTATATATATGACATTTATCAGTATGACATGAATGTAGACTGTGATTGCACGCACTTACAATGTATAGCATCTGACGAGTGAGGCGTCAAGGGCGTCGAGGTTGAAGAGATCTAATAAGTCATTGAAACTGACCACGAAGAAGCCCCCAAAAACTGGTGGAAAAAATGCTCCTCCTTGAAGCTGTCCGAGATACTCAATACCTGTTGTGCCACTGACTTGTTGGCTTGTTCCATGCACTAATTTTGCAATATAACGTAGGCTATTGTAATTGTCTACTGGCGCTCTTCTATACAAACGACTGTCCTAGCTTGAATTGCCACGCCAATGGGGCCAACGGAAAGTCACAGGCATCCGTGGTCCGCTTTGATTTGATTTTGTCGCTACCTCGCCATCTATCATAGGTCATCTTCACAGGAGACGAGTAGGCCCGAAGTAAAATCTTGGCTCGGTCAAGATATGGCTCGATAATCTTGGTAACTCCGGTGCAAAGATGTGGCTAGTAGTGCTAGTAGCTTTGGTGCTATAGGATGGTCGTTGAAGGAGATGTCTCTCTTGGGCCATTAGATGAATGTGCCAATGTCATCCTCTAGTGTCACTATCTCATCATTTGGGGCATCTCAAGTATGACAGCCTTGCAAATTTGATGTACATCGTCGACATGCACCTTCGCATAGCCCAGAGCTATCGTGTGATCATGCACAAACATCCCTGGACTGAATGGATATGGGCACCCACAAATAGCCTATAGGGGAACAGAGCCGTTGGTTAGCCTCACTTGGAAATTACACGGCGTGGCCATCTATATAAGGGTACACAATTAGCTAACACTTCCAATAGGTCTATCTAAGGAGCATTCCAGACATGTATATTACCCGGATGTCATCGACATGAAATTTGGCGTCGTCCATGTCTATCTTAGGGGCAGACGTGCAACTAATCTGACAGTTAGATGGGTTGAATTACGTTTGTGCATCTGGGGCTTGCACATTCTATATGTGTCTCTCTGTAGCCACCCTTTGCTCCATCCTTTCCTTAAGGCTTCTTAACTAATTATCAAATTGCGCTCTCAGCATTTTCTCAACCATTTCCTCAATAAATGCTACTAGCCATTTCTCGTGCTTGGCTCTGCTTCTCTTCCTACTCCGATACATGTTGGAGTCTTGTAGGAATCCCATTTTCCAGGGAATGAAAATACCTTTGCCTCACGTGTGACTCGAGTGCTCCTTATTTCTCAAAATTGTGGAGAGTATATCTTTTTCTCTATCTATAGTGAAAGAGCCTAAGGAAGATTCTGTACTGAACGCTATCCGCATCCAAGATCCCAACATGTTATTTCACTTACGAAGGTTTGTAGGATCAAGGATACCGACTAGAGGGGGGGTGAATAGGAGGTTTTAAAATTTTCTTCACTAAATTTCAAGTTTAAGTAATTCTAAGCACAATTGACAATACTAGCAACTTTAATACCTAGCAATTGTAATGAACACCAAATAATTTTTCTAATTAAACTAATTTTAATGGATGAGCAAGTAAATCACAATGATGATCAAAGTGCTAGTAATGAAACAATAGTGAGAACAACACAAACCACACAAGATGAACACGTGAATTTTATCCCGTGGTCTCGGAGACTTGCCGGTCTCCCCTACACCACTTTGAGGTGACTTGAACTCCTTCAAGCCTGCTCCACTCGCTTGAGCCTTCCCCGATCACTATTGATAGCTCTTCCCCGCTCCGGGTAGGCGAGCTTCGTGCCTTCACAACCGCCCGGGCCTTCACACAATCTTCTTTGTGAAGATCACCGGAGCCTCACGCCTCCAAGCCGTCTAGGAGGTGGCAACCTCCAAGAATAATGAGTACTGACGCTTGCTTGAGATCGAATGTGAGTGTCTAAGGCTCAATCACTTAATGCACAACTCAATTCTCTCCTAACTCTTTCAAATGTGTGAATTTTATGCACAAGGGGATGTGGAGACTTGCTAGGGCTCAGGTGTATTCAATGAGGTTCAAGAGATGCTGTAGATGACAGGTGGAATGGTATTTATACCCCTCACCAACCAAATGTAGCCGTTGCTTAAAAGTGACTCAAAATCGTGCAGAGAGTGCGGTCTTACCGCACCCATGGCCGGTCATACCGCACCTCTGTGACCAACGGTCACTGGCGGGCAATAAATGCATTGGTCAATGTCCAACGGTTATATGGCCGGTCATATCGCAGGAGGGGTGCGGTCATACCGCACCTTAGGACCTGAAAAACCCCTCTCTGGAGAAAACACGCCGCACGGGGGCGCGGTCATACCGCATGGCCGGTCATACCGCATGGACCATGCGGTCATACCGCACATAAGAAATCAGCAGCTCATTTTAAACTCTTTTGATTTGATTTTTCGATCATTGACCCTAGAGCTATTTAATAAACTGTGACTTGAGCCTTGACACTATATATCGACGCCAAACTAGCAACAATGACCCCTCTTAATAGTACGGCACTTAATCTAATAATCCGATCTTTTCTCTTCAATCACCGAGATCGGTAAAAGCTATAAAATGGTCCTTATGCTTTATACCTGGGTCATTTAGCCTTGCTTCACTTGATCTTCTACTTTTTTTGCGTCGATATTCTCTTGTTCATTTGCCTTGAGCCAACCTATGCTAAACCATACTCAATAAAATAACATTAGTACTTCCCAATATCATTGTTGTCAATTACCAAAACCAAACCGGAAACTTTTGGGGGCCTAGATGCTTTCAATCTCCCCCTTTTTGGTAATTGATGACAATCCTTTCGTGTGTTAGAGTTTAAGTAAAGTTTTAAGTTTGCAACTTAAGGAACCAAGTTGTAGACTCAATAGAATTGATTCTAATGATATTTTGTCTTAATAAGGGAACAAATAAGAGTATGCTATCATTGAAATAAATTCTTTTAAATTTGAAGCTCCCCCTACACATGTGCATATGAGTAATGAATTTTAATAGGCACAAGCGAAAAAGTTGAAAATTTTAGCAGAGTTTTCTTTAGAATGTAGGAGCAAAAAATATGCACAATTTAGCAATTATGAGTAATGCAAACATTATACAAAGAGACCAATAGGCATTTCAACAGAACATCCATAACAAAAACACCCAACCAACAAGAACATGATAACTGTAGCAAGACACAATTCACGAACAAGGTTAATAGCTTACAAGAAAATAAAGCACTATGAGAAACATAAGCCATCCTTGCAAACACACAGCAAACACACTCAAGCTACTCGACTAACATCATCAAGCGCTCCTTCATCTTCATTTATTTCTTCTCCCCCTTTGGCATCAAGTACCAAAAAGGAGAAACAGTCGATGCTCAGGACGATGGAGGAGGAGGAGGAGGAGGAGTACGACGAGATCTATAGTGAGATCTATAACGGCGATACTCGTCAAAAGAAGAACGGAGCTCGCCAATGGAAGAATCAAGAGTATCCAAGCGACCATGAACATCTTCGACCGCCTGACGGGTTTGGGATTGATACGCATCCACTCGGGCAAAGTTCCCCAACATGTCGGCTCTTAGACTCGCAAATCCACTCATCATGGCATCTTGCAGTGCTTGAAAACTATCATGGGCCATGCCTGTGTACTGATGAGCTAGGACCTCTTCCTGACTTTCTCTAATTTCTGAAGGGGGCACTCTGCGAAAGACCGACCTCATTGTTGTGTGGACCAAACTCCCTTGGCTTATAGGGCTTGTGGACACCCCCACACCCACCACGGTACCCAGTCGCCCACTTGATGATCAACATAATATATGGTGCGAAGTAGATTCTCTTACTTTTGTCTCCAGCGGATGAGTGAATCTCATGAAGGATGAAATCTACGACATCAAACCGTTCTTTCTTCATGATTTTATCCAAGATATTCCATGCAAAGCCTCTAATCATATCAAAATTACCACTCTTTAGATGAATGGTAACCCTCACAATTTTATTAATTAGGCTAGCAGTGGGAAGAAGATTATCCATCTTACCAGGCCTTCTGACGCTAGCATTTTGGTCATAGAAGGAAAGCTGCTCATCCAGAGATAAAATGGGAGTACTGTGAATTTTGGGCTGACCACTTTTGATGCTGTGTACACTGCAGACTCCGTCATCCAGGTAATTGCTTCAAAATCATCAGAAATATAGACTGTGGCATAGAATTGGCGAATCATATCGTCGTTGTAGTTGCACTTTAAGCTCACAAAAGGTGCCACATTTGCGCCATGAAACAATTCCGGCACTCCAACAAACAGAGGTATCTTCCTTATGTAGTCCCAGTTAATCCACTTGTGCTCAGCAAATTCCTTGTTCAAATAGATCTCATGGTATACCTTTTGTTGGAAGATAGTTCTGAATTTGTTGACGGTTGCAGACCGAGGGAGCATATATTGATTTGCCTGGCGAAAAGAAAAGTATTTCTCCCTCTTAATCTTCCTCAAGTCCAAGGTTGGTCGAAAGTCAGCAAAGCTTTCTTCTTCTTCTTCATGCTCCGAACTCTCATGATCACTTGCATCTCCGCCCTCAAAATCGACATCCAAGCTATCATCCTCCTCACTGGATTCTGAAGCTGCTTTCTTCTTTCCTTTACCTCCATGAGATGTGCCAGCTAATTCTTTGCTCACTTTCTTTCAGATAACAAGATCCCTTGCCCTTCGGATCTCCGAGTCTTCACTGTTGCTGACATGTGGAGCGGGAACACCTCGACCCCAAGTGGATTTTCGGATCACCCCGCCACCACGAGGGGGAAGGTTCTTGGTCCTTGGCATTTTAACTGAGATGAAAGGGATATATATGAGAAGAGAGGTGAAACCCCCCGATATAGGTTAAACGCATTAATTTTGGCAAGAATATGCGAAAAGATAGCTTTATGGCCGTGAGTAGTCTTGGTCTTGGTATGACCCGAGTTGGTGCGATGATACCGCCCGTCGGTGCTACATAAAAGGGATCTTGATATGACCGACCAGAGGGCGACTTTGCAAGAAATGCGCACAATCGAGGATGTAGATGGATCGGACCAATAAAAATTGCATATAATCATTGGAACACATCCATTTACCCATTTCTCGCAAAGGTTTTCAATCGATTTGCGTATTTTTGCCACATTATGCATCTTACACTAGAATGGAGAAGAAGGTCCTTAGAGCATGAAACTTCAAGGAAAAAGAGAGAAGAGAGGATGAGGATGGATACCTTGAATCCGGTAAACGAGAGAAGATGAAGAAATTTGAGAGAAGAGCCTCGAATCAAGAAATCATGGATGGGGAATTTTGATGGGGAGGAGTTTCTTTGAGAGGAAAGAGAGAGAGAAGAAGGGGAATAAAGGAGGAGAGGGGATGCGGTTGGAAAGAGATAAAGAGAGAGAGGAGGCAGGTCGGACCGCCCTTACCTGAGCCAAGCCGCATGGGCGGTATGACCGCATGGGGGGGCCGGTCATACCGCGCATGCGGTGCTACCGCAAGGAAGTGCGGTGCAACCGCACTTGGCACACCAAAAACACAATAAGGTACACCAAAAGAATGATACAGCTCAAATTTGAAAATATATTAGATATAACACTTATTTTGAGCATTTTCAACTAAGAGACAAACAAGGAATGAAATTTCACGAAGAAATCAAATAATCATTCACATTTGACCTTTTTCGAGTCGAAAGCACAATTTAGGGAACTAGAAGTATTTTTAATTCTAGTCCCATTTGCATGACTCAATTTGTGCCTTACTTGGATCAATATAGATCAGAATTTAGAGTTTTGTTAAACCTTTTAAGAATAAAAGTTTCATTATAAACATAAAAAGGATATACTAGAGTAGGAGCTTCAAAAAGATAAGATTTATATAATAGGTTGTAAATGAAGGTTTTAAAAGACTTTGCACTTTATAAAACTAAAATAGAATATTTTTCAAATAATTTGCCTTATAAGGTCTAGTTTTATCTTTTCAAGATAAATAGCACAATTTTCAATTTTTCACATTTAGGGGATGTGATATATAAAAGGCATATTACTCCCCCTTGATGTGTGACTCACTTGAAAGAACAAATATCAAATAAAATCTAATAAGCAACCAAAAGAAATACATTTAGGCCACATTAGAGATATCTATGACATTTAATTGATTTCTCAATTTGCAAAATCTAGCCTCATCCAAGGGTTTAGTGAGTATATCCGCTAATTGATTTTCGGTCCGAATATGACTAATCTCAATATCTCCCTTGCCAACATGATCTCTCAAGAAGTGATGGCGAATATCTATATGCTTAGTTCTAGAGTGTTGGACGGGATTATTTGCTATTTTAACCGCGCTTTCATTATCACACAAGAGAGGCACCCTTTTAAAATTTATTCCATAATCCATTAGAGTTTGCCTCATCCATAACAATTGAGCGCAACAACTACCAGCGGATATGTATTCGGCTTCGGCAGTGGATAAAGCTACGGAATTTTGTTTCTTGGAGAACCATGAAACTAGGGATCTACCTAGCAATTGGCAACTCCCGGAGGTGCTTTTTCTATCCACTTTGCAACCCGCATAATCCGAATCCGAATATCCAATTAAATCGAATTTTGCACCTTTAGGATACCATAACCCTATGTTTGAGAAATGTTTCAAATATCTTAGAATTCTCTTTACGGCAACTAAATGACATTCTTTGGGAGATGCTTGAAAACGAACACACATGCAAACACTAAACATAATGTCGGGCCTAGATGCGGTGAGGTAAAGTAAACTACCAATCATAGATCTATAAAGCTTTAAGTCTACCGGTTTACCTCCCTCATTAAGGTCGAGATGCCCGTTTGATGCCATTGGAGTCTTGATTGGTTTTGCTTCCTCCATGCCAAACCTTTTGAGTAAATCCCTTGTGTATTTGATTTGGCTCACAAATGTCCAGTTCTTGAGTTGCTTGATTTGAAGCCCAAGAAAGAAACTCAATTCTCCGATCATCGACATTTCAAATTCCCTAGACATTATATCACCAAATTCTTTGCAAAACTCTTCGTTAGTGGAGCCAAAAATGATATCATCAACATAAATTTGACATACAAAGAAATCTTCATCAATTATTTTTGTAAAAAGTGTAGTATCAACCTTCCCAATTTTGAATCCTTTTGAGATTAGAAAATCTCTAAGCCGCTCATACCAAGCCCGAGGAGCTTGCTTGAGACCGTATAGCGCCTTAGAGAGTTTGTAAAGATGATTAGGATATTTGGAATTTTTAAAACCGTGAGGTTGTTCTACAAATACCAATTCAGATATTTGTCCATTTAAGAATGCACTCTTCACATCCATTTGAAATAATTTAATATCAAAACTAGATGCAAATGCAAGCAAAATTCTAATGGCCTCTAATCTAGCTACGGGTGCAAAAGTTTCACCGAAATCCAATCCTTCGATTTGAGTGAAACCTTGCGCCACTAGTCTAGCTTTATTTCTAACAACTATACCATTCTCATCTTGTTTATTTCAAAAAACCCATTTTGTGCCAATTACATTATGTTCTTTAGGTCTTTCTACTAATGTCCAAACATCATTTCAGGCAAAATTATTTAATTCTTCATGCATGGCATTTACCCAATTCGGATCAACTAGTGCTTCATCTACGTGAGTAGGTTCAAATGAAGATACAAAAGAGTAATGCTCACAAAAAGAAGCGACGCGGGATCGAGTTTGAACACCCTTACTCATGTCACCCAATATTTGGTCTATTGGGTGATCCTTGGAGAGACCGTGATGAATTCGTTGAGATAGGGGTTGAACTTGTTGATCATTGTTCTTGTCATCTTCATCGATGTTTTGAATTTGGCTTGGAGTTGCGGAAGTTGAAGGTTCGACTTGAGTGGATGAAGGTTGATCTTGTTTATCCACTTCCGGCTTCACGTCTCCAAGTGTCATATTCTTTATAGTTTCTCTTAAGCCTTCTTCACCTACGTCATCCAAGTTTTCTTGCTCTTCTTGAGAGCCATAGTCTCATCGAATTCAACATCACATGTTTCCTCAACAAAGCCTTTATTTTTATTAAAGACCCGATATACTTTACTATTTGAGGAATATCCAAGCAAGAAACCTTCATCGCACCTACTTTGAAATTTGGAAAGCCGAACACCCTTTTTCAAAATATAACATTTGCAACCAAAAACTCGAAAATAAGAAATGTTCAGCCTTCTTCCAACAAGAAGCTCATAAGAGGTCTTTTTCAAAAGTCGATGCAAATAAAGTCTATTTGTGGCATGGCAAGCGGTATTTATGGCTTCCGCCCAAAAACTATCAGAGGTACCATATTCATCAAGCATTGTTCTTGCCATTTCAATTAATGTTCGATTTTTCCGTTCTACAACTCCATTTTGTTCCGGAGTATAGGTAGCGGAAAGTTCGTGCTTTATTCCAAGTTCACCACAATAATCTTTAATTCTTGTATTTTTGAACTCGGAACCATTGTCACTACGGATTTTCTTTAATTTAAAATCAAACTCGTTTTGAGCCCTTTTTGCAAACCTTTTAAAAATATCAGAAGTTTCGGATTTATCATCTAAGAAAAATACCCATGTATATCTAGAATAGTCATCAACAACAACTAAGCAATAAGAATTACCCCCAACGCTCTTATAGGTTGTTGGGCAAAACAAATCCATATGTAAGAGCTCTAATGGTCTAGATGTGGACATGATACTCTTTGAAGGATGAGAGCTAGCGACTTGCTTGCCGGCTTGACAAGCTCTATAAAGTCTATTTTTCTCAAACTTCACATCTTTCAAGCCCACAACTAAATCATTCTTAAATAGCTTTTTAAGTTGAAGCATCCCAACATGAGCTAGTCTTCTATGCCACAACCATCCCAAAGAGGTT
The DNA here is from genome assembly GCA_036346375.1 of Guadua angustifolia. NCBI lineage: Eukaryota > Viridiplantae > Streptophyta > Magnoliopsida > Poales > Poaceae > Guadua > Guadua angustifolia. The sequence continues at coordinate 285,598 of JAYEVE010000746.1, forward strand.
TTTACCATTAAGCATGTTTGAAGACATGAATCATATGAGGTGAAGTCAACCAAATATAAATTTCCAAATCTAAAACCTTTGAATACTAAGGAATTATCATTTTCTTTAGAAATAACAACACTATTTTTAGAGAATGTACATACAAGATCAAGATCGCATATTTGTGCAACGGATAATAAGTTAAAATTTAATGTTTCAACTAGAGATACATTAAAAATGGAAAGATCGTTTGATATGGCAATTTTACCTAAGCCCAATACCTTTCCTTTACTATTATCTCCAAATGTGATCTTGTCATGTTGTCCACTTTCCGAATCAAATGTGGTGAACATTTTCTGGTCGCCGGTCATGTGTTGGGTGCACCCACTATCAAGCACCCAATGACGTCCACCAGTCTTGTAGTTCACCTACAAAAGAAAATCAAACCTTTTTAGGTACCCAAACTTATTTGGGTCCTTGGAGGTTATTGACCAAGGTTTTGGGAACCCAAACGGCTTTCTTTCTTTGGCCAATTATTGAGGTCCCAACAAATTTAGCGAAAACTTTACCATATCTATCTCTCTTGAGTACATAGCAAGAATCATGAACATTATCCTTAGATGCTTTACTCAAGGTACAATCATTTGCTAGATGTCCTATTTCATGGCATTTATAGAAAAATTTACCATTCGATTTCACAAAGCGCGGAGCCTTGTTACTTATTTTCTTGTTCCTTTTAGGCACATATCCTAGTCCTTCTTTATTGTATGAACATCTTTGACTACTTAAAATTTTGTTCAATGTGTCCTTACCCTTAAAACATTTATCCAAGCTTTTGTTGAGTTTATTTATTTATTCTTTAAGCTCATTATTTTCAACCATTAAATTTTCATTGCATGAGTTTGCACTAGAACAAGGTGAATCGACTAAATCATCACATGAAGTAGCTATATTTAATTTTTCAACATAGCATGAGTTAATTTCTAATTTAGACACATCATCAATAATATTGCATTCAATTCCAATGTCTCTTGAGGACTTTGAATGATCCTTGGCAAGGAGAACCTCATGAGCTTCCTTTAGCTCCTCATAAGAATTTTTGAGAGAAAGAAACTCTGTTCTCAAAACCTTAGATTTTGTTTTCTCTTTGCCAAGATATTCATTAAATTCCTCAAGCATATCCATTAATTCATCATATGATGGTTCATTATCTTCATTAGAATTTACCTTAGTTTCTCCTCTTGCCATGAGGCATAAAGGAGTGACGAAAGGTGATGAAGCCTCCTTGATGGCGACACCGGCAAGACCCTTCTTCTTTGAAGGAGTCTCTTCTTCGGATGAGTCGGAGTCCGAATACTCTTCTTCGGAATCCCACTCTCCATTATGAGCTTCACCCTTGCCATCCTTTTGGAATTTCTTGAAGAGCTTCTTCTTACCTTGATGGAACTTCTTCTTCTTGGGTGATTTATCCTTGTTATCATTCTTCTTAGGACAATGCGAAGCGATATGCCCCTTTTCATCACATTCATAGCACCGGATATTGGCATACCGGTTGGAGCTAGAATATTGTCCTTTCTTGAACTTTTGCGGACCGCTTGAGTTTGAGCGCCTTCTCATGAATCTTTTCATTTTTCTCACTAGAAGCGCCATCTCCTCCTCGGTGTCCTCATCTTCGGAGCCTTCATCACTTGACTCTGCCTTTGCTTTGAAGGCGATGTTCTTCTTCTTTGAAGAGCTTTGTTCCAACAACTCTTCCTTGTCCTTCTTGTAAAGTTCATTGGTGATGAGATTTCCAAGGAGACCCGTTGGCGTCATTCTTGGTAGATCCGGCGAATTTAGAAACAATGTTACCAATGTCTCGTACTTCTCTGGAAGGGCCCTAAGCATCTTCCTGACAACATCAACATCGCTCAAGGTAGAACCAAGACCCTTGAGCTCATTAACAATGTTATTTAACCGAGAATACATTTCATTTATATTTTCATGAGGCAACATAATGAAGCTTTCATATTTTACTCTAAGCATATGCAATTTTGCTTCCTTAACAGTGGATGTTCCTTCATGAATTTCCGACAATGTATTCCAAATTTCATGTGCGGTTTCTAAATTACTTATACGATTAAATTCATCTGCATTCAATGCACCAAAAATAGCATTCATTGCTTGAGCATTAAGATGAATAAATCTTTCATTTTGTTCGGCAGATGGAGCGGGATCACTAGTAACAACATAACCTTCATTAACAATTCTCCATATATTAGGATTCATAGCTTTAAGGTACACCGTCATACGTATTTTCCAATATGCGTAATTTGTACCATCAAAGAAAGGAGCTTTTCCAATTGAAATTCCCTCATTGGCCATCCTTGCTCTCTAGGCGGTAAAGCCGAAATAGAGAGACCAAGCTCTGATACCACTTGTAGGATCAAAGATACCGACTAGAGGGGGGGTGAATAGGAGGTTTTAAAATTTTCTTCACTAAATTTCAAGTTTAAGTAATTCTAAGCACAATTGATAATACTAGCAACTTTAATACCTAGCAATTGTAATGAACACCAAATAATTTTTCTAATTAAACTAATTTTAATGGATGAGCAAGTAAATCACAATGATGATCAAAGTGCTAGTAATGAAACAATAGTGAGAACAACGCAAACCACACAAGATGAACACGTGAATTTTATCCCGTGGTCTCGGAGACTTGCCGGTCTCCCCTACTCCACGTTGAGGTGACTTGAACTCCTTCAAGCCGACTCCACTCGCTTGAGCCTTCCCCGATCACTATTGATAGCTCTTCCCCGCTCCGGGTAGGCGAGCTTCGTGCCTTCATGACCGCCCGGGCCTTCACACAATCTTCTTTGTGAAGATCACCGGAGCCTCACGCCTCCAAGCCGTCTAGGAGGCGGCAACCTCCAAGAGTAATGAGTATTGACGCTTGCTTGAGATCGAATGTGAGTGTCTAAGGCTCAATCACTTAATGCACAACTCAATTCTCTCCTAGCTCTTTCAAATGTGTGAATTTTATGCACAAGGAGATGTGGAGACTTGCTAGGGCTCAAGTGTATTCAATGAGGTTCAAGAGATGCTGTAGATGATAGGTGGAATGGTATTTATACCCCTCACCAACCAAATGTAGTCGTTGCTTAAAAGTGACTCAAAATCGTGTAGAGAGTGTGGTCTTACCGCACCCATGGCCGGTCATACCGCACCTCTGTGACCAACGGTCACTAGCGGGCAATAAATGCATTGGTCAGTGTCCAACGGTTATATGGCCGGTCATACCGCAGGGGGGGTGCAGTCATACCGCACCTTAGGACCTGAAAAACCCCTCTCTGGAGAAAACACGCCGCACGGGGGCGCGGTCATACCGCATGGCCGGTCATACCGCATGGACCATGCGGTCATACCGCACATAAGAAATCAGCAGCTCATTTTAAACTCTTTTGATTTGATTTTTCGATCATTGACCCTAGAGCTATTTAATAAACTGTGACTTGAGCCTTGACACTATATATCGATGCCAAACTAGCGACAATGACCCCTCTTAATAGTACGGCACTTAATCTAATAATCCGATCTTTTCTCTTCAATCATCGAGATCGGTAAAAGCTATAAAATGGTCCTTATGCTTTATACCTGGGTCATTTAGCCTTGCTACACTTGATCTTCTACTTTTTTTTGCGTCGATATTCTCTTGTTCATTTGCCTTGAGCCAACCTGTGCTAAACCATACTCAATAAAATAATATTAGTACTTCCCAATATCATTGTTGTCAATTACCAAAACCAAACCGGAAACTTTTGGGGGCCTAGATTCTTTCAAGGTTTATATGGTCTTCTTACAAACTATGTAGTTTGATGTCTTACCAGGTGTTGAGACACTTCCTCGTCTGCGGGGATAGCAAAGGACACGTCACTTGAAGACGTGGGATGTGACCTCGCTCTTAACCAGTTTCGGGTGCGCAGATCTAAGATTGAGGGAAATGGTGGCGAGGCCTCCTTCTGGATTGCCTCTTTTTTTAACTAGATTGTGTTAGATCTTCAAAGATTAAGCAAGTTGGTAAATCAATAATTTGTAGTCAGTCTAGAAAAGGAAAGAAAGTGAATTTAAGAGTATTATTTTGAAAAAGAAAATCAACAATCAAAAAGGTTTTCTTCATTCTTAAGAACAAGGAAAGAGATTAGTTCGCTCTGCTCTTTTTGTAAGAAGAGTATTGTTTATAGTTGAATTTCCTTTCTTTCTTAACAACATTTTAACAAAGATCATGTTGGAGGTTATTATTATCAGTACTTAATTTGTGAGATGAGAAATATTTCTATCTGCTAGGGGGATTAAATTTCTAAAAAGATTTTTATGTTCATAACAAGGAAAGAGAAGAGGTAGCAAATAGTGAGAAGGTCCCCAAGATAATTAAATTATCTGGCCCCTTCACGTGCAAGGTCCCCAAGACAATTAAATCGTTTAGCCCCTTTGCAAGGTAGTAAAGAGTATGTAGGGATATTAGTACATGACAAAATAAATAACCAGAAACAGAGACAACTTGCTAAATTGAACAGGAAAACATTTATATCCTAACAAATAAGAAACACAAGTTGTAACAAGCAAGCTTTACAACTAGCATACTATTTGCCTCAAACACAAGTTGTTTTCACAAACACTGTACACAAATTTTTTGGATCAAAAGTACTTGGGCACAATGTACTAATGACTTAATGGAGAAACATCAAACAAGTACAGAGATTAGAACTCAAGGTTTGATATTCAACATACTTCTGCTCCTGGAAATGCTATTAGATAAAGAAACTAGTATTGTGATACTAACTTATGAAAACAACAATTTAAAGTAACCCAAAGACAAGTGTGCTACTAGTGTTGTGAAATTAACAATGAGATCTATGTACAACATAAATGCAATGAAAAATATTAGCCTAGATGATACTAGTGTATAATCAAAATGAAAAAACCCTATGATTAAAGTTTGAAAACCCTCACTTTTTGTATATTGTCAAAGGAATAGGACATGGAAAATAAAGAAAATGGTTTGCTTCTCTGTATGGTCAATTACATCCTTTCCCATTCATCTAAAATTCATTATCATAATGCATTCGTATGTGATGTGGCAATTCAGTTGCATAACTTTCAGACGGGAAGATAGGTGCCAAGTGGGCATTGCCTCCATTATACGAGACTGTCTACCCAAATGAGTTATGTAGCTGCAAATGAAGTTAAAATTTGAAGCAGAATGAATGAAAGATTCATTGAGCCAGGCCACTAGAGAAAAGACAGTGTATAAACTCCTGCATATCTGACAAAACTGCATTCTAAGGTAAGATCGTACAGAAATTATGGAAATTTGCTATTAAAAAGTGCCTTCTGAGCTAATTTTGTGATCTACGAACCATTTTTTTTATATTACTGTATGCACAACAAACTTTGCAAGATAAAGGTGTGCTTACTGGTAGTACATACTAACAGCATAGTTCCTTCTCCTCCTGTTGAGAATTAAATTCTTAGTTCTTGCCTTATTTTACATCGTTTACCTTTTTGATATTGACTTGTAGCTAATGAAACTCATTTTGTTTTCATTTGCAACTTGCAGGTGTTGGATAGTGGGTTTTACATAAGGTAAAGCATCATCGTTGTGAATTACTGTTTTCATTCTAATGCTTGCATGCTATTCCAATGGATGAAAAATAGAAAATACTGCATTCAGACATATTATAAACATTTGGGGGGAGATGGTAATCCAATTGGTACTGCTAGCTTGGAGCATATGTGACCACAGTGTGTTTTTCATGGCTTCATGCACACAGGCACACACTACCATGAATCCATGAAAAAAGAATCTAATTGTTTACCCAATTAAATGAGAAAATATATAATACGTATATGTAAAAAAGGTTGTCTAATATCTACAAGTCTGGAGCTACAATCATACACATTTTCCAGGCCTACTGTTGGAGCTCACTTAAAACAAGTTGAAATTGACATAAATTAGCAAAGTAAACTATGAACGGAAGTCATGTCATTAATTCATCAGAATATCCACATGCATATATATGTAAAAAACAACAGATGCACCAAAAACAATGCATATTACAATACAGCAATACATAACATAACCATAAACTAGCTGAAAACTACTTATCACATAAAGCAAAAGTCATTGCACCCACATCATGGAAAAAACTTTTCTGGTTATCAGTAAGGAGAATAGATTGCCCTTAATGGTGGCCTCATCTTTAAGAAAATGAAATGCTTCAGTAAACAAGGTGTCATGATAAGGTCCCTAAGTAACAGCTATGCCAAACTATGATTCAACTGACTCATTGCAAATCCGGACCCTCTGTGTATACTGCACTAGTCCAGGATTACGCTAGTACACACAGGCTCAATATCAATAAATATCACAATCATACACAGAGGAAATAAGATAAGGTGAGTGTCAGAAAGTAAAGGCAATGCATCGAAGCCCTGTTGGTCGCAGTCGTTAAAATTTTTTTTGAGTGGAAGTAGAAGGCAAACTGGTAATAAAATCCATGATGCTGAGAATTTGCCTAAAACTCAAAGGGCTATGATCCTATTTGGGTCATCGTAGATCGTTTGACCAAAGTTGCGCACTTTAAACCAGTGAAGACTACTTATTCAGGAGATTGCTTGGTAGAATTATATATGTCAAGGATTGTGTAGTTACATGGTATGCCTAAGAAGACTGTGTTAGATAGAGGTACCCAATTTACCTTGAGATTTTGGAATAATATACACGAAGCGATGGGAACTCATTTGAATTTCAGTACAGCGTATCATTCGCGGACAGATGGTTAGACTAAAATGATTAATCAGAGGGTATGTTAAGAGCTTGTGCATTAGTTTATGCAATCACATGGAATAAATGTTTGTCAAATGCAGAATTCAGCTATAACAACAGTTATCAAGCTAGTTTGTAAATATCACCATTTGAGGCTTTATACGGTCATGCCTGTCGTACCCTATTGAATTGGAATGAAATGGAAGAGCATCTTGTGTTTGGGCCTGATATTCTCAAAGAAGCTAAAGAGCAAATTGCTATGACCAGAGAGAGGTTGAAAGTGCAGTCAGGTCAGAAATGTTATGTAGACAATCATTGTTGTGAGTTAAGTTTTAAGCTAGATAATTTTGTGTATCTCAGAATTACTTCTCTTAAAGGTATCAAGAGGTTTTACGCTAAAGGGAAGCTTTGCATTAAGATGCGTTGGTCCATTCAAGGTATTGAGTCGTTATGGAGAAATTGCTAATTAGTTCGAATTATTGCAGTCATGGTAGGAAGGCATGATGTGTTTCATGTGTCACAATTTAGGAGATGTCTCGAAATGCCAACAGAGCAGACGCCGTTAGTAGCAAGTGAACTATAGGAGGATCTAACCTACAAGGAGCAACCGATCAAGATTTTGAATGTGGTGGAACGCAAGACCAAAAGTAAGTCAATTCACTTTTGCAAAGCTCAATGGAGTAATCGTTCAGGAAATAAAGCTACTTGGGAGCACGAAGGGAAAATTGAGGTCAGAATTTTCTAACCTATTCCTTAGTTAGCCCTGAATCTCAGGGTCAAGATTCTGTTAAAGGGGAGGTTTGTAACATCCCACAATTTGTCCTTATTATTTCTTTATGGTCATTTGTGCATTTTGTGATTTCTCGAATTTATTGGATTTTTATGAAAATTATTTGAATTTAGTTTCAATTAAGTATTTTGGCCTTTTGTGAAAACTAATTAATTATAGATAAAAATTAATATAATGTTTGGCAAAAAAATATTTAAGTTCAAAATGTCAAAAGTATTTATGAGAATTTTCTTAGATTTTTTTCTGATATTTTTATTGCCTAAAATAAATCAAGCTATTTTTGGAAATTATTTTAATTAGAAAAGCAACAGAAATTTGTGTGAACAGTACTGGACGGAAGCCCAACACTGTGCACTCGTATCCATGCTCGTGGCCCCATTTTCTAGAAGGAATGCCGCTGACTATCAGATTTCAATCCAATGGATAAGGTTGGCTCGGGAGACTGGAAGCGTGTGGCCGTAGGATGTCACGAGCGAGTCGGATTTCTGTGTGTCGTCTCGCTTCCTTTTGTTGGATCTACCACGCATCAGGTTCTTTGTCATCGTTCCGGATGAGGACTTTGAGTTTGGCTCCGTGTCGGCCATGGAGACCGAGCTCCAAGTCGGCGAGGGCATGGACTCTTCCGCCTATATAAGTAGCGCATTAGCGTCGCTGGAGAACAAGAAAGCAAAGCCCTAAATCTCCCTAATGAAACACGCCGCCGTTCAATCGCAATTTGAGGGTTTCCTCCGAGCACTGCTGCGGGTTCTAGCTGACAATTCACCATCATCTCTACAACTCTGGGCTCAGGAGTAGTCGCTGTGGAATCGTCACCGCCAGGGCTGCACGGTGCGCACTTTATATTCGCCAGAGACTCGCCGGAGAAAGAGATCATCGTGGAGGTCACTGCCGCTAGAGAAGAAGACGTCGCCGCCCAAGATCCCGGGTGCAAAGCCCAGATCCGATTGAGTCACTGAGTTCACATTGACAAGAGCTTGCGGTGGGTAGCTTTGACATTCACCGCTGATGACCCTAGGGCATTGCGCCGCCGTGGCCGAGGTGGCACGGTCAGATGGGCGACGCGTGGTGGCTGACTCAATGCCAAATGGATGCTCAGGGCTAAGGTGGCATCATGTGGGCATCCGCGTCACCGCACTGTGTGCATGTACGTCAGCTACTGCGGGCCCACGTGTCGGTGAGAAAGGTTGGTGCACTGGGTCCACAGTGGACGGATCTAGCCCCATGGACCAAGTGCACGGACTAGAAGGCCACGTGTCACTACCACAGCCATGATGACGTTACGCTGATGCAGTAATACGGATTTTCATTTTAAAAATAATTCGGTTTATAATTTGATTTTCAATTTTCCGATTTTTCTGATTTTTGAATCTTCCATGAGCCCGTTCTCCCTCATATGAGCTCCGATTGAGGTGATTCAAATTTCTAAAAAATTATAAAATTGAGATCTATATAATGGTGAATTTATTTTATTTTTGGAGTTTATTTTCTCTCTATTTTGGTATTTATTTGCTTTTCTCTCTCGATTCATGTAGACGTTGAGTTGTGCGACGCATCCGAGAAAGATCCATCAACTCAAGACCAAGGTCTAGAGTAGGAATAAGAACTTTTCTAAGGTAAGTTGTGCTTTGATTATGTTGAACCCATGTTTATAAAATCATTATATTGTTTTACCATATTGCATGCTATTTCATGTGTACAAATGCTTTCAATCTAGATTGGGAATTAGCTATTATACCTTTTGATCTATACCCTACCTTGTCATTTGTATGCCATGATCTACTTGTCACCTTAGATTGGTTCACTATAGATGATTGATATTAAAGTCAATATGGGATGGTTAGATCGTATTAGCTTGCTTAGCTATGCTACGTCATCACATGAACTTGAATCATTGATCATTAATCTTCATTAATGGAATATAGAACAATGTCATGAACTTGTGTGTCATGTGTGGTCACACAATGAGATTGAGCTGTGGTGACGAGGAAGGTCACGCAACGATGTTGACTTGTGGATAGCACGTGGTGCTTGGTAACCAACTGGGTAGATAATCAATTAGAGTGAAGCAAGTGGTAAGGGGCAAGTGTGCCAAGGTGGGCCTGATGGGCAGAGAGTACGTGGAAGTCTTACTTTGATCATCCTAAAGATTTAACCTTGCAAGCCTTTGACCTGAGTCAATAATGCAACCACATGTCTGTTATGGGGCAACCTAGCCGATTAATTTGCAATGATTTAGCTTTAGTACTGCTTATGGTGGTGTGAGTCCATGTTTGCAGATAAACTCACATAGCGCAAGAGAGAAGCCCTGTTGTGGTGGTTTAGCCTTTCAATGTTGGAATCTCAGCGGGTAGTATTGAGTTAAGATAGAGCATTATAAAGGCTTTGTCATGATTTCTCTACCGGTACACCAAAGGAAGTGTTCTAATGGCTAGGTACAAAGAGATTATCATGTTGTGTGGGTAAAGTGCATAACCTCTACAGAGTGTAAATCTATTCGGATAGCCGTACTCACGGTATTGAGCATAACATGGAAATTACAGTCAAGTGTTAGTTAATAAAACGGAAACTGAATGGGATGCACTACTAGAAATCTGGGCTTTTGCCACGAAACTTTTTACAACAGCATAAATTTTGTTGCATTAGAGTGGTGTTATTGCCTCGATTTGGAAAATTGTGGTGATACATCCAATATATTACCACGAATTACTGTGTGTTGCGATATTGTTAACTGTCGTGGCAAAAGGTTGGTCGTATTGCAACAAAAAATAAAATCGTTGCATTAAATAAGATTTTATTGCCACGGGTAAATTTTGTTGCTATAATATTTTATTTCGTGGCGATTTTTAATTTTATAGCCACGATTTCTTTTTACGTGGCAATAAGTCTACATATGGGTCACGACATGTATCGGATGAATCCTATAGATTCAGCCCAGCCCATGCAGCCCATGTTCTTCTTCTCCTGAGTTCTTGTCCCTATTCTACGCCTGCGATGCACGGACCCCTTGTCCGGCCTGAGCCCCCATCGTGTTTTTTCTGCCACCTCCACCTCCGACTACGGCGGGGGCGGCGCTTAGCGCACCTCTGGCGCACGGCGCTCAGGCAGTGTGTTTTGAGCCACGGGGGAGCGCGCACGATGACCTGTTGTTCTCGGCGCCTCTCGAGAGGCAAGTGGTGGATCAATCTTTGACTATCTCTGCGAGAGGATCGAGGCGCTGCTGCCGCCGCTTCTGCCAGAGACCCGATGAAATTACATTTATTTTTGTCGGTCAGCTAGAACCGATGAAATTACATTTATTTTTGTTGGTATCCTTGACCAGGCCGACGAAAATAATTGAGTCATCGCACCTTGGGAATTCAAAAATTTTTTGGACTTCTAGACCAGCGAAAATATGACACGTGGCATGACATGACTATTTTCGTTGGCTTAAGTCGACGAAAATAGGCCACGTGGCTGGGACGAGTTATTTTAAATCGCCCCTGCCGACGTAAATAAGACACGTGCCTGCCTGATTTGATAAGCCACAACCTAAATAGTTCCGGCCCCAAAAGCCCAGCTAGCCGCGCCGCGCTCGATCGAGAGAAAACCTACGCGCGTCTCCACTCCACGCCGCTCGTAGCCATCATCCAGCACCGCCGGCCGTCCCACGCCGGGCCGTCCTCTGTAGCATGAAGGCTGTTCGCCGCCAAAGACGTTCTGCGCCATCCCCACTACCTCACCGCGGCTGCTGTTCTTGTTATTCCTAACTCTGAAGGTAACCTATGCTTCATTATTTGTCGTTCCCTTGACTTTGGTTGATTTTCCATTTCACATAGAATTTAAGAGGAACATCAAATCTCTATTCTTTGGAAATTTGTGTTGTAGTTTCAATTTATGATCAAAATGCGACATAGTGCTCTTACAGAGTAATCTGAAGCCATTCGGTCCCCATTCTCCCAACTCCCAAGCATGAAGCCGCCCTAGCCCCCAAGCCAATCTGCCGTCCCCCTGGCCGACGTCTACCCCCGACGGCCTGATGGCGCTCCCCCTAGCCGGCGTCTCTCCTCGACCGGCACTCCAACTTCCCCGGGCCCGTGCTCCGACCCCCCAAGCAGCGTCTCCTCCGGCTGTGGCATCTCCTCCGGCCGCCTCCGATCCCCGTGGCGTCTCCTCCAGCCCGCAAACATCTCCCCAAAGCGCTGGCACCCATGCCCCAGTCGATCGACTCTCCACTCCAATCTCCCCGACTCCTTGGCTGCCAGATCTAACTACCCGGAAGAACATGGAATAGATGCAAAAGCTGGGCATACTCGACCTCGTCCATCGCTTCAACCAGTCCGCTATCGCGGTCTTGGTGGCAGCAATGGTCGCGGTTGTTGGCGATGGAAGTCGGAGGCGCCGAGCTCATTGGTGTGCCCAGGACAAAGCTCGCCTCCCGTCGCCCGTCGCGCTAGTCCCTCAGGTTCGGAGAGAATCTTCTCGGCCAAAGCAAAATCTTGTTCGATTTCATGGGACTACGGATTCTTGCACGAACTACTCATGTTGATAGGTTGATAAATTTGTGTGTATCGTACTGCAAAAATTGTTCTTTCGTGTAGTTTAGTTCTTGTGTGCCTACCTGCATCTATGGTTCAAGCAATCTTTTGTAGTTTAGTTCCCATGGTAGTTCATTTCTTGCCGTATGAATATGACCTTGCAGTTCTCGTCCATGTAAGTTTGGTAGTATTCTCTGCAAGTATGGTCGAAAGGTCACAAATTATAAAGGCACCTATTGTCTGGATAACTTTCTGTGATGAACTATTATATCTCGTGCTTACATTTTAAAAGGAAATGAGTGGAGCATCCAATAGCTGTAAGAGAAGGCTAAATAGCATGTCGTCCTGAAATATGAAGGAACATATTAACAATATTATTTGGAATTACTCAATCAAGAGAAGAACATGTTAAACATTTAGTTGAATTAGTTTGGAAAAACAAGGACCGAAGAGTAGAGGAATAGAACGTGAAGAAAAGCATTAGCAACTCTCTGGCATAAATGCATATTGGGCATGACATCTCAATGAGGTTTAAGATACACCCAACATAAAAAGCAACTCTCCAACAATGTAAAGTAATATGATCCAAATATCCTGCTGCATTCCTGCATGTAAGGCTTATGCCGCATCATTATCATCTGCATTAAAAAATGACTGAGTGAAGAGTGTTTGACTACAGATTGTTTTAACTTCATTTAAAAAAACTTGATATGCACACTGGTCAACAAACAATAGTGCTTAGCTCATTATTACTGTACAGAAGCGATAGAAAAGTTTATGTAGCCAAAACAGAAGAGCTCAGTCTGAAATTACCATAATTTTGTTCTTTGAATATTGAGGGAGACTGGCATCCTATTACTCTTGCAAGAAAGCCGCTAACAGGGGCTTGTTTAGCAAAGGTAAGCACAGATGCTGATCTATTCTTACTTTGTAACATGTTTTTGTCAAGAAATTACAAGTTTTCCTTGATAAGCAACTTGATTTCCTTTTAGGTCAAACTAACAGGTACCGAAATCTATTATTGCTTTATTTTGTTATGGCTATTTCCAGCTTTACCATTTTCTTACTTTACTTCCCTACTGCATGCCAGGAATATAAAACCTTCTATTATTTAGTGTCAGCTTTCCATATATTTGCCAATGTTGACTGAAGAGCCCGTGAGCTATCTGAAAAACAAAAAAATTGGGCTTTGCACACAAATCGACTATCCCATGAGGAAGTAGTAGAAAAGAACATAAATACTTTAACTCATGATGACCTTGGTATGTAGCTTTATGAAATATTCTGCATGCCTCAGAAATCTCATTTGTCCCTTTTCTAGAATTTAACAAATTCGATAAATACAAGGTGATCTATCCAACTGACATGCTTATAATTGAATTTCGCAGAATGTACTCTGTTGTAGCTAGCATCTCCTGTTGATATTTGTATGATACAAGAAAGAATTACCAAGACAGTCTACTTTGCTTACATCTACTCTATCCTCAGTCTTTGTTACTACACTTGTGATAGTTTTTATAGAGAAATGGTGGACAAAGTAAGTGATGTGCTTCTGATTCACACTGTTTGAGACGCTGCTCATACATCGACCAACAATGTAAGCTATACATATAAACTTTTGTTGATATAACTATACTTATTCCACAATTATTGTCTATTTCATATAAATACTACTTTAGCCATTTTCATTACGGATATATTGAGCTAGGCCTGAGAAATCTTGTGCGCAAACTGTTCTTCTATGTTGTTCTATCTCGTTGTGCATGATTCTATTTAGAGAAAAGTATGTTTCTATAATAAACCTGCATTTTAGATGGAGTCATCGAGGATAAATGACCAGTGGAAAAAAATGAAAGGTCGGCATGTGATACTTTCCTTCTATTGGTTTTGCATAGTTTTGGTTTCAGCCATTTGCAACCAAAAGAAATCTTGGACCGAATACTTTGGAAATATGGTCAGGCAGAATTGAACTTGATTGTTCCTTGGTGTTTGTATCTAGGATTTATTTGACATCCAATAGATAGTAAGTTCATAGTCTGTCTAGACTTTGTTTATTTAGCTTGGCACCAAGCATCTATACTGTGGCTATTGGAGATAACTATATCCGTTTTTGTATCTGTGTAGTCAAAGGGACAATGAACTTATTAGAGTCAAAGGAACCTTGCTTTAATTGCCTTGCACTCTTTCTTTTGGAAAAAGGTTCCCGATATCCTAGATGTTGTTCTTTTGTGAAAGCTGATAGTGGCTAGGCATGAACTGAAAGCGGATCTGTGCCATGTGCACATGAAAATTCCATGTTCATAGGCTTTTTCTATAGAAATATTATGTTGAACGAAAACATGTATAGGATGATAGCCCACGTCAACCATGTTTTCACATCATCGATAGAAATATTGTGATAGACCCAGCAAATTATTTCAACAAAATCTGTAAAAATTTTAGAATAGAACGAACTTAAAATGGGCTCACCATCAAGCGCTTACGCTATCTTGTGTACAGGCTTTTATATAGTACTACTTCCTTCCTTCTATTATAAAAAGAAACTTATATTGCGCTTTGGTTTTTCCATTTTTTTAAGAAATGATTTTTTGTGTTCTTTATCAAATCTCTTACAGATTTGTTCCCACCGCACGACAAAGTTTATGTTTCCATTTTGATTGTGTGTATTCATTTGGAGTCATCGGTTGTTTTGAGTTGCATGGACTGTTCTTCTTATCAGCTTCTAATCCATGGTACAGGTTGTGGACATATTTCGATTGCGGTTTACCTATTACAAAAAAGTGAACTTTAGATAAATGAGAAGTATACCTGAGGAAATAAATGAGAACTACTATTAACTCTAAAGTTCAATCAAGAGGCGAGGCGGTCGTAGATCGTGAAGCTGCAGAGCTCGGTCTCCACGATGTTCCCCAGCACATAGCCGCCATGCATCGCCTCTGTAGGAAACCCTAAAGAGCTACTAGAGAACCGCAACCGAAATACAAAGTAAGAAATTAAACTAAAATACAGCTACTTCAGAACATAGAGTAACAGTTTCTTTAATTGGCGTTCATAAATAAATGAAGGAAGTTGAATTCATAAAAGATCCAAATCATAAGAGAACGATTACTCCCTGACTTACCATAATCATAACTTAATTGAAAACATCCAGAAATAGAAGCAGTAGTTGACTCCACTTACCGCAACCAACTCGAAACGTAATAAAACTTACCTCTGCCTCAATAAACATTTTCTGGATGAGTCCACGCCTCAATCCTCAACCTGTTCTTCCCATTCTCATCAATCCCATTTATCAGTTGCAACACACAATGCAAGGGAATGCATTTATGCTTTCATACTCAAGTGCATAAAACATACAAATGAAGAATCTCATATCCATACATCACAATCAACTCATTAAACATGATTCATGATCGTAAACGCAATTCAGATGCAATATGCCATACAAATGCAGAATATTATATCCATACATCACAACCAACTCATTAAACATGATTCATGATCGTAAATGCAATTCAGATGCAATATGCCATACCAAAAAGAAGAATTCATATCCATACACCACAAAAAGAAGACTCCCATATCTATACATTACAATCAATGCATAAAACATGATTCATCATTGACAATGCAATGCATATTGCATAATTTCCATGCATATGATGCATCATGCATGCTCATCTCCTCTATTAGCACATACCGGTATGGCCGAGTGCACACCCGTCGGTGTGCACCCTCTCATTCCCCTTCCACCCCGTGGTGGAGGGGGCCTACTCTTACTGACTTGCTCCCATACACCCACGTATATGAGACTACGAGGTAGGACTTTCGTGCTCACTACATGTGAGCACAGAGGCCCGCATCAGAATGGGTCACCTCTTCCATCATGAATGCACAAATGCAAATAACATAACTAAATTTGCAATCTACATTCAGTTCTCACATTTGCATAGCTATAGCCAACTACATAAACATCAGCCACTTCTCACATCCATAAATTACCATTCTCAACATTCAAATCACATTCTCAACACTCGTATCCATATTCTCAACAAATCTCATCAACATGGTCAATCTGTCATTAACACTCGCACCAAATACATAATTAATTTTCAAGATAGCAAATCAACTTTTCCTATTAATCCAACCTCACAACTTTATTATTCACGTTCACCTCTCATAGTAGTAAGCAATCTTATGAACGTGTGTTATAGCAATATATCCATTTGGCGATTGTATGGGGTCCAACAAACAACCCACAAAGCATTCACTCCAAAGATGCACTTTTCATAAACACATATATGAAAAAGGCCATTCTCAACTTTCATATCCATAAGGTCACATATATCAACAACACTCACATAACCGCCACAATCGCATATCATGACCATAATTCGAGCTATTTTCATAACGCAAATCTTATATCTTCTATGTTCCCATTAGCCTAATCATACTAGGGAGCATCATCAAGGCATATATAAAATGTAACACATGGCATATTGACAAGGCATATGATTCGTCAATCAACACACATACCAAACAAACAAACATTGATGCACTTCTTATAATCTAGGTTTGAACGATAGCATAACCAATTAACCATTTCCATTCATCACATCGCAAGCAAAATCAAACATGAAAATACTAAAATAACACATGGATAATTATATGCTTGCAAAACCAAATGGCCACCTAAGCCACAACCGAAGACAATACACTTGCCTTCAACTTCTCGAGACGGTGTGGCGAGACGAGATTGCCACCCCCGGGGTCACACCACCTGCACATGGATATAATCCACTCAAAAACACACCCACAATTCAACGCAAGACTCATAACTAAATTGGCTTCGCAACCTGCTCCTAAAACCTGAAAAAAGAAATCTGCCAGCCCGGGGCAGCACTTGGTAAAATGGGCATAACTTTCAAACGGCTGAACGAAACTTAGCGATTCCAGACTTCATTGAAAGGTAATTCGATTATCTACAACTTTTTCTATAGCCAACCGACCGGGAAAAGCACCGATTATTCCCAGATTTGCGACGAACAGCAGACATCCGCAAAAATACTTCGCTCTGGACAGCACACGGTAAAATAGTCATAACTTTTAAATGGCTGAACAAAACTTAGCGATTTAGGTCTCTATTGAAAGGTAATTCAATTATCTACAATATTCGTTATAGCCAAACCCCCAGGAAACGCTTGTAAAATTTTCAAACAGCAGCTCTAACAGGGGGCAAAAAATCTGCTTGAACCAGAAATTTCAAATCACTCTAGTCTCTCCATTTTCCCCAACCTCCAACATCTCAAAATCATAAATCCTAGTTAGGCAATAGCACAAAACCTTGTAAGCAAGCAACAAAATCCCCCAAACCTAGGGTTTTTTTACCTCAAATCTTTTACTCGTGGAGGAAAGGGAGGTGGAGGAGAGCTGCTGCAGGAGGAGAAGGAAGGTTCACCGGCCCATGGGGGAGAGTCGCCGGCAGCAAGCCGGAGATGGGGCGGCGGCTGGCCGGAGCTGGGAAACCAAGCACCGCCGGCTGGGGAGAAGGGAGCCAGGGGAGAGCTCGACCGGCCTGCTGCTGGAGTCGCCGGAGGAAGGGGGGTCGCCAGAGGGAGCAGCAGTCGGCCATGGGCTCGGCGCAAGAGAGGGATCGCTGGGGGCATGCAGGCGCCAGGAGGGGAAGTCACTGGGGCATGCACCAGGAGGGAGGTTGGCTGGAAAAAGAGACTGCCCTCCAAGATTTTTTTCAACCACACACTTGAAGAAAGAGAGAGAGGTTAGGTGAGGGAGGGGAATTTCCTAAAAAAACCCCTCCAAACCAAAGCCCATCTTTTAACCAGTAGCGCGAACCAAATAATTTAATTCTTGGCGCGAAACGACAATTGTCAGGATAGACAACTCGCCGCAAAACTACACGGCACGGAGAAAACACCAATTCCGATAAATATTTCACGGAAACTCAAAACCTTTAATAAACTGCGAGGCGACAAAACTTTTCTCCAGAATAAAATCTCGAATCAAGAAAATGAAGATAATTCCGACCAAAAACCCAGGAAGATGATTTTGCGGTATTACACTCATGGCACTTGAAATCATGTCAAAAACATTCGGAATTATAATGGGTGCAATTGTCATAACATCTGAACCTAACCAGTTTATGGATTTTCTTATGGATGTGTTGAGGTAAGCCCATTCTGCCAGTGTATGGTTAATTGGGTTTATGGACAATATAGATTTGCATGAACTATTGATATGGAACCATTTGGAGAGTTAAATTGAATGCTCACCGGATTTTAGTTTTGCAGCGCTGATTTTTCTTGTGCTTGGCTTCGGCCAAAGTTCCCATTAAGATCTGTAAACACTAAACATTTAAGAGTGAAAGGAAGTTAGAATGAGCCCACCATTAACTTCTTCACCTAGATGTCATTCAAAATTTTATGTAGTGGTACAAAGCTAAGCGAATAGATCTTGTTAAATGAATAGAGCTTAGCGAACAGATCTTGTTAAATGTTCTTTTTTTATATACTTTGATGGAATGTAGGGTTCAAAGCTATGTTTATGAGGATGAACATGATATGAATGCCTCAAAGGATGCAGCTGGTTTATCCTTGAATCAATGCTCTAAGTTAAACAAGATATCTTTGAAAAAAGTACGGGATTTTCCACGTTCACATGTAAGCTGAAATTTATGTTTTACTTCATTTATTTTTAGCTGATAAAAGGCAAAAAATATTGTTTCTAAACAAAAGAAATAACTTATTATCCTGTAAAATTCAAACTATTTCAGAGCCTACAATGCATGTCTGTTTTCAATTTAGCATGCTGTTTTATTTTTTCACAATTGTGATTCCAGACTGGCAAACCTAGACATGAAATCGCTATTGTAAATGGGCAAGGTGGCTCACAAAATACCGTGCTCTGTTTTGGTAAACTGACACCACTGAGATTTACCATGATGTAGGTGGGACAATGCTAAGCCTGGTGAAGAGTTCCATTGGTACAATGTTCATTGGTCTGTTCGGTGATCTTATTGCTGTAGGTACCTTTCTTCTATGTAAAAGTTGGCTACCAGCTAAATTCACTTTTTATCAGTTTAATTTATAGATTATCTGATATTTTGTCTTGCTGCACTTAGGATCTTGCTATAGATGCTACTGCAACAACATCTGGTGACCTAGGTCAAGGTATGCCTGAAGTTGATATTAAGAAATACTCCGTATATTAAATCCTGATGATTTCCCTACTAAGTTTGTAAATTATTCAAAATTTGTGAGAATTGTCCTAAGAACATGCTTGAGCTACCCAAAAAAAAGGATCGTAGTCGAGCTTTCGCAATTTCTAGAAATTATGCCAGCTTGATTCTGTTTTTTAAGTGTTCCTACTTCCTACATAAGATTTCTTTTCTCTGTTTGAAATTTCCTCTCTCTTTTAGAATCTGGTTTTTTTTGCGGGGTGCGGCGTGTGCCGTGCCTACGCATCTAGTTTGTATTATGATAAGCTTCTTTTACCGATTGAAATGGTGTTTTAAATGCCTAGTACCTACTTTTGGACCAAACTACACTCTACTATTCACACTTGCACTAATTTCATATGGGTCGCTGCAATCTGCAGGCTCAGTAATCTTCCTACATGGTTTTTGCATATATTGTCACCATAAACTACATATGCATCATCGATCAATATTTTGGTACTGTTGATATAATATTAGCTAGGTTGTGCGAGGCCGATTTATATATTCTCAATAAACTTAGAGCAAATTCATCGCTAGGATAGAATACTCCTTTCTAATTATATGCGTTGAGAGTTGACTTTTCTTGGTAGGTGAAAACGATTGTGATATATGACTTAGATGTGTGGATTATTTTGGTTATGAGCTTTGAAAGTGCAATGCTTATGAAACTAAAGCAGGAATGATTTTTAATTAACTTAATTCTGAACAACATCAATCTTTGCACATTACCTACTTTTCCACATTTTTTAAAAAATTTAAAATTTCATCTTGGATTTGTTTATGCTCAAAAGAAATAACCGTGCTTTTATTCAACAGGAGGATACAATTTGAGCGGAGCGTCTGGTCTCATGGCATGGTCAAGTCAAGCAAGTCTACAATGTGGAACAACCTATCCTCAAGTCACTAGTTATTAGATTAGTTCTGTTATCGCAATCTTAGTTGAGAAATTTAAAGTTTTCATTCAGAGATTACTATGAAATTATTCTATTATTGGTCTCTTTTGCTTCATGTTTGTACATACTGAAAGGATTGTTACAAGTGCTCTTATATATGATTTGATGACTATAATTGATATTTCTGTTCGTGCGATTTCTAATTTGAATACATTTCTTTTGCAACAACGGTATATAAGCAAATATTATTGCAATATGCATTGACGTCTCGTTACGAAAAAATGAATTGCTATAGTTATAGATCGTTGTTATAATTTATTGCAACGAAGTTATTTCATTGCAATACATCATATTGCCACGAAAATTATTTCGTTGCGCCTCACTTATTGCCATGGATTGGTTTTTGTTGCAACTACTGTCTAATGCAATGCCTAAACGCGTGGCAATAGAGACCTCTATTGCCACAGCAATAAAAAATATTGCCACAGTATTAAGGTCATTGCGACTACTATCTAATGCAACGTATGAGAGCGTAGCAATAGAGACTACTATTGCCACGGCAATTGAGACTATTGCCACGTCAAACTGTCATTGCAACTACGAACTAATGCAACGCATATTCCCGTTGCAATTAGCATTACAATTGCAACAAAACGTAAATCGTAGCCCAAACTTTGGACCACGCAACTAATAGCCACGCCTGCCAACGATTGTGACATTGTGGCTATTGGTACATATTGCAACGAAATGGGCCCTATTGCAATGATTTCTCGCCGTTGCAAAAGCCCAAAATTCTAGTAGTGATGACAGGTTGCCAGATAGAAGGGTGAAACTTGACATAGGATTGGAACCTTGGTTTGCCTGAGCAATGCTGAAATTATTACTTATTGTTATTTGTTTTACTGTCTTTACAATCTATTTATTGTACTTGTTCACAAATGCTGCTTTGTTGCAAAATAACCATGATAGCCTTTCCCTTTGGAACAAGCCTTGCATATAGCTATGTTAGGATTGCATTCTGTGCACAACTTACTAAGTGCTTTATGTACTCACCCTTACCAACCACAATATCACTAGTTGAGGAGTCTACACCAGTGCTGGAGGAGTACCATGAAGAGATGAATGTTTAGGATGTTAGCCTTATCAGTTGCTTGTGGTATACTAAGGGGTTATCTATGTCTTCATTTCGCTGCAGTTTAAATTGTTGTTCAGCCTTGTGAGGTATAGTCATGTAAGTTGACCATGAGGTCATACAACTAGTAATATATATGATGTCTTTTATCTTATTTTCGCTGTGTATGATTGTGATATTTACTGATGTTGAGCTTGTATGAACTAGCGTGATCCTGGACTGGTGTAGTGTATACACAGAAAGTCCGGATTTGTATATTCAGGTCCTGACAACTGTGTATGTTCTAAAATGACATGTGGGAGGCGTTATGTGTAGTGTTCACTTTCTATTTTCTATGATACTTTCAGCAATGACGATATTATAGTTGTCTTGACTTGTTTGTCGTTGCAATTTGCACACAAGATAGAAATGAATCTAGGTTATTCGGGATATGAACACAAGATAGATAT
The DNA here is from genome assembly GCA_036346375.1 of Guadua angustifolia. NCBI lineage: Eukaryota > Viridiplantae > Streptophyta > Magnoliopsida > Poales > Poaceae > Guadua > Guadua angustifolia. The sequence continues at coordinate 307,397 of JAYEVE010000746.1, forward strand.
GTGATGGAACATATACAATCACCATGACAGGCACCATGACAAGTATGAGCATATAACATATACAATCATTTATGGTTCACGTCGATTGCTGCCATATTGAATACAACTCTACACATTGGATTCGATATGCAATCCATACAACCTTTTCTTTAGGCACAGGGCACATATCCTCAAGATCGAAGAAACAATTCATCTACCTTGCCTTTGGAACTCAGTAACAACTTGGTATAAATATTTAGTGTGCATGTCCTTGCACATCTCTAAAAAAAGAAAAGAATAATAACATTCTTATCTGCTTTTCCAGGCATACAAATTAAAAAAGAATGATATATAAATTGTCGTCCCACTGAAATCAGATTACAGGTATCTTGGTAAAAAGAATAGTTGAAACTTCACATTGCCTTACTAATATCTTGGTTATTGTTTCCAACCATAAATGGACATAATTACTTTATCTCGCTGCAGCAAAATCACAAAAATAACCATCATTTTTTTCTCAAACCTGCTTTATGACAAAAAAAGAAAGGCAATTGAGATTGTAAACAAACTAGTTATCTACCTAAGGCTCTGTTTCTCGACTTGGTTTATTTGTGCTGGATGATGATGACCATTGTCCAATTGTGCAGTTTCCCAAGTCAAGAACTAATTTCACCACCAACCATCGGTCTTGCCCATTTGTTTGGTGAAAAGGTAATCATCCTTGTGATGGGCTCACGATGCAATGGTGCCATTTCTACTAAGACTATGTCTGCATTAGCATCCCAAGCACAACTAGCGCGTTTGCTAATTTCATTTTCACTGTCTCAACCGGTAGATATTGCTTGCAAAGCTTGCGAGTCTATTAGTAAAAAACTTTTGCATAGAATGTATCCCTGTGTACTCGCTTCACCAAATTAAGCACCTTAGTATAACTCATATTTCCAGAAAAAACTAAACCATAGGCAGGGGCTCAAACCGGTAGAGATGGCGACAGGTCGGGTGCGGGTTTTATAAAACCTGATCCGACAGAAAATCCGACCCGAACCCGAATACCCTATCGGGTAAAAAACTATACCCGAACCCGGCGGCCGGCGGGTACCCGAAACCCGACGGGTTTTTGTAGTACGGGTGGCAATAGGTCGGGTCGGGTGTGAAGGCAATAGGTTGGGTTGGGTGTGAGTTTTACAAAATCCGACCTAACAAGAAACCCGAACCAAAAAACCTAAGCCAAACCTGACGGGCTACTACTGACCAAAAGAGGCCATTGCAAAAAGAGAACCTAAATATACTTCCCCAGTAACGAGACTAATTCCTGAACTAATATAGGTATACATTCATGAGGGCAGTTCCATAAAGGAAATAGATAGGCCAAAAAAACATAAAAGAAAAAAAGTGAACAAGGGGAGAGCGACCTCCTGTGTAGCTTCCAAAAGTTAATCATAATCTTATAAGCATTTCTCCACACTGGAACTGAGACAACAACACCACATGATTTGCTAACAGCCTCTACCAGCAACGGAGCAGCAATCTAACATGAATTGTCAAGGGAACCTCTCCAAACAAACAGAATACTAACCTTTATCAAAATTTCATGAATTAGTTGTAGAGACCTTGGCGAGGACGGGCTCGGAGATGAGGAGGACTGATACCTATTTTGGTTTAAAACTAATATTAAAAATTCATATATTCTTTAGAATATTATTTTCCAACCATCTAACATAAATTAAAAATTATAAAAATTATTATCAATAAAATAATTTTGCACTCTTATAATACCATTGAAAATATTCTTTATATCTCTAATGCCTTGAAAGTCTTCAATAATTTTTCAAATATTATGATAAATTTTCACCTTGTTATATAAATTCAATTATTGCTTCTTTGCTTAATAAAAATAACAAATCATATTTATTCCACACTAAAATGATGTTCAAAAAATAATAATAAGTTTACTAGTCATTTATAAATTTGTTTTATAGTTTCTACAATTCAGTAATAATATTAAAAATTCATATATTCTTTAGAATATTATTTTCCAACCATCTAATATAAATTAAAATTATAAAAAATATAAGAAATAAAATAATTTTTGCACTCTTATAATACCATTGAAAATATTCTTTATATCTCTAATGCCTTGAAATTCCTCAATAATTTTTCAAATATTATGATAAATTTTCACCTTGTTATATAAATTTAATTATTGCTTCTTTGCTTAATAAAAATAATAAATCATACTTATTCCACTCTAAAATGATGTTCAAAAATAACAATAAGTTTACTAGTCATTTATAAATTCGTTTTATAGCTTCTACAATTCAGCAATAATATTAAAAATTCATATATTCTTTAGAATATTATTTTCCAACCATCTAATATAAATTAAAATTATAAAAATTATAAGCAATAAAATAATTTTTGCACTCTTATAATTCCATTGAAAATATTCTTTATATATCTAATGCCTTGAAATTCCTCAATAATTTTCAAATTTTATGATAAATATTCACCTTATTATATAAATTCAATTATTACTTCTTTGCTTAATAAAAATAATAAATTATACTTATTCCACACTAAAATTATTTTTAAAAATAAAATAAGGTTATTAATCCAAATCTAGCATATAGGGGCTCAAATGGCTACTTTACAAATTTGGAACCATATTCATAATTTATACACGGATTTATACAATACGGTTAGACTTATATGCTAACATACTTTGTTTTTACAAGTGAGCCTTCATTGTGATCATACATAGGGAGATTCCTCTGTATCATTGAGAACACTAATATCTACGTCCACCATGAAAGGAGGTAGCTCATCGAACTGATTATGCTCTTTTTCGTCCGTGACGCCCTCAACGCTGACAATCCTTCTTTTACCTGGAAGAACCACGTGGCGCCTTGGCTGATTGCTACTGCTAGTCTTCTCCTTTTGCTTTTTGTTTTCGGTAGACTTGTCCTTCTGCTTCTTACTTTTAATAGGCTTATCCTTCTGCTTTTTTGGCTTACTGTTCATGTCCATCATATAGAATACTTGTGTTACATCATTGGCGATCACGAATGGTTCGTCCTATAGGCCACTTACTTGAGGTCCATAGTTGTCATACAGTACACATCGATCTCCACGGCTGTCAGTTTGACCTATTGGCACCAAAATAGAGGGACTTTCAAAGGTCCGTACTTGAACTCCCAGATCTCTTTTATAAAACCATAATAAGTGTCCATCTTTCTATTTTTGTCCAAGACATCTATATGGACGCCGCTGTTTTGGTTAGTGCTCTTGCTATCTTAGGCTATTGTGTAAAATGCGTACCCATTTATCTCATACCCTTGGAATGATATGATTGTCGTGGATGGTCCCTGAGCCAAGAGTTTCAACTGTTCATCATCTGTCTGGTTGCCTAACAGTTGCTTTTGTAACCAACCGTCGAAATGATCCATTTGCTCGACTGCGATCCACTTATCTGACTTCTCTGGGTATTGGTCGCGTAGACTCATCTCGTGATCATGGATATACGGAGCCACTAGAGTTGCTTGTTTTAATACAGTGAAATATGCTTGTTTAAATGAAAGTAGATCATCATTATAGGATTCTTTTCTCCCTAGAGTCTCTTGTCCCCATAACCTCCCCTCATGGTGTGATACAGGGATGCCAATTGGATTCAAATCATCATTGTAATTGACACAAAACTCAATCACCTTCTCTGTGCCAACACCCTGGGCAATGTAGCCTTCTAGGCGAGACCGATTATGAACATATTTTTTTAGGACAACCATGTACCTCTCGAATGGGAACATATTGCAGAGGAACACAGGTCCGAAAATTTCTATCTCTTTGACAATGTGGACTATGAGATAGACCATAATATCAAAGAAGGACGAAGGGAAGATCATCTCAAGGCTGATCAGACTATTGACCATGTCATCCTGTAGATTAAATATCTTATTCAGCTCGATGACCTTCTGCCACACCGCGTTGAAGAACAAACACAACTTTATGATTGTCTCTCGTACCCGGTCCGACAGAATACCTCTCACCGCCAATAGGAACAACTGTGTCATCAACACGTGACAATCATGGGATTTCAGGTGTACGATTTTATGCTTTTTCATGTTTATGAGTCTCCTTATATTCGAGGAGTATCCAGAAGGGACCTTCACACTGTTCAAGAACTTAATCATGTTTTTTTCTCTTCCTTGCTGAGAGTGTAGCTCGTGAGGTGGACGTAATGCTGTCCTTTCACTCTCTTTTTTGGATGTAGGTCGTTCTTGAGTCCCAATAGCCGCAGGTCCTTTCATGCCTGAAGTGTATCTTTTGATTTGGCGTACATATCTAGGAAGCCTAGCAGGTTCACACAGACATTTTTTGTGATATGCATGAAGTTCAGTGAGTGGTAGACCTCTAAGTCTTTCCATTAAGGTAAGTCTCAAAATATTGACTCATTCTAAATGGGCTTCGGCTTCGTATGACCTTGTTCAGTTGGGACAGGTTTGCTACCAGGATCCTTTCCAAATACTACTTTCAGATCCTTTACCAAAGAAAATACAAGTGTCCCACTGCGATGCAGGGGCTTCTTACGTTTATCTTCTGTCCCATCAAAACTCTCACCCTTCCTCCGTAACGGGTGCTTCGTTTGGAGGAACTTACAGTGGCCCATGTACACAACCTTTCGAGAGTTTTTCATGTACTTGCTGTCCATATCCAATAAGCAGTGGATGCAGTCTTTATATCCTTTAATAGATAGGCCCGACAGGTTACCAAGTGCAGACTAGTCGTTGATAGTTACGAATAGCAATGCACGTAGAGTGAAGTGCTCTCTTTTGTACTCATCCCATATACGTACATCATCATTCCACAGCGTTAGCAGATCTTCAACCAATGGTTTGAGGTACACGTCGTTGTTATTTCCAGGTTGCTTCAAGTATTGGATAAGCAATGGCATCATAATATACTTCCGCTTCATACACAGCCAAGGAGGAAGGTTGTAGATATATAGAGTCACCGGCTAAGTGCTATGATTGCTGCTCATCTCGCCGAACGGGTTCATCCCATCCGTACTAAACCCAAACCTTATGTTCCTCGCATCCTCAGCAAAGTCCGTGTATTTTCTATCGACTTTCCTCCACTGGGAGCCATCAGCAGGGTACTTTAGCCTTCCGTTATCCTTATGATCTTCTTTGTGCCAACACATCATCTGGGCATATGCTTTGTTCCCAAATAAACACTTCAACAGGGGAATTATAGGGAAATACCACACCACCTTAGCGGGGGGTCTCTTCTTCTTACGCTACCCCTCTACCTCACATGGGTCATCATGCCTGGTCTTATACCGCAAAGTTTTGCACACCGGACAAGCTTCCAAATCCTCGTACTTATTGCGATAAAGGATACAATCGTTACAACATGCATGTATCTTCTGTTCCTCCAACCCTAAAGAGCAGACAACTTGCTTGACGTCGTACATAGTTTTAGGCAGTATGTTGCCCTCTAGAAGCAACTTCTTTATGAGGCATAACAATTCGTCGAATCCCTTATCAGGCAATCCATTGGTCGTCTTCCATTGCATCAATTCTAGTATGGTAAACAACTTTTTGCGGCCCTGTTGACAGTTTGGGTACAACCAGTATTCTGTGGTCCTCCCACAGGCGCTGGAACTTTTCGTAATGTCTTTCATTGATGTATTCTCTCTCTCCATCAAGCAGCATTTGGTCTAGGTCATCATCGCCAAACTCCTCCAATGTATCTTCGAAAGAACCATGTTGGCCAGTGTCCGGGACATTTTTGTCCACTTCTTTTTCTTCACCTTCTTTTCGTATAATCTCTTCTTCACTGTGCTTGGTTCAACATGTATAGTTTGTCATGAAACTGTAACACCCCGGCACCACGTGCCCCGAATGTTACACCCTCTAGCACCACCAATTACAAATCGCTAAGAATAAATATTCGCAGAGCAAGCTAACCACTAGGAGGTTGTCAAAATTACTAAAAATTTCGGCAGCACCTCCCCTAAAACTAGGACATCCACTCAGCAGGCAGAAGACATTTGCAGTTATAAGATATCATTCTAGAAGGTCCTTAGTTAACCAATCACACATCTAATAGAAAATTTAATCAACTCCACCACATGACTATTACAGGACAGGAACTCATTAAACAAAACCACAGACAGCCTTTTACAAGAATTCTTCACGAGCTATTACGATCAGAATTATGAGTCATTAGAATGGAACGGTGATGATGTGAACGTGATTGTGCTTCTACCCCCATCCATGCATGCTGGCTTCAAAACACCTACAAACATTAAATAACAAGCGTGAGTTCAAACTCAGCAAAGTACACGAGAATAACAATTCCAATTTATCAGAAGTAAAACAAGAGCTTGACTATAAGAGCAAGCAATACAATTGGAACAACCACCAGGAAATTACGCATTTATACCCAATTTAAGCAATAACTTGACCATATCAAAAATCACCGCAATCAAGTCATCAACTCGATAACAAACCCATTGGACGTACAAGAGGCATCACGTGGCTCTAATTCACTACGTCTTCCGACTCAACCACCCCTCATTGCAACTCAAACCATTTTCATCGACTTTATTCAAGTTCAAAAACTCAAATTTCACTCCACAATATTCATACAACATAATTAGCAAAGCAAAGAAAAGAAATGTGCTAATTCAACACTTCAATTCAATTTCCCCTTTTTGGGTTGAATCCACGACTCAACCTCAACCTTCAATTACCATAATCACCATCCATATGACACACCACTTACCACAACACTCATTACTAAAGATGCAATGCGCATGAATGCTCATTTCCATGCACGTACCGGTACTGCCGAGTGCCCACCCGTCGGTGTGCACCCTCACGTCCCTTCTATCCCGTGGAAGGTGCCTACTCTTACTGTCTCGCTCCCATTCACCTCGATGAATGGGACTACAAGGTAGGACTTTCGTGTTCACTACGTGTGAACATAGAGGCCCACATCAGAATGGGTCGCCTCTTCCATTATGAATGCACAAATGCAATTATCACAAATGGACCGCAACCTTTCTTTCGTTGCCAACACTAACATAACTATAACCACATACATATACAAGCCTATATGTAAATATATACAGAAAATCTCCCATACTCCATAAGTATATACATGTGTGCAAATGTTTGTGTATATATATATAAACACAAGGTCAGTCATACATGTAAGCACACATAACCACATATTTCAGCAAGTATCACACATAATTGGATGGACTATGGCAGCTCTACACCGTCACACACTCTAAGCAGTGCCTTTCATTTAGAGAAACCTCATGCATACATATGACTTAACATAGACACACAAGACTCATCAACGTATGTACGTACTTATATACGTAGGCTCTTGCTGAACCCACATTTCCACCAGCACATACAAGCATACATATATGCACACAAAATTTAGCAATATATTGATTCTTACACATACTCAATTCCATTCCCCAGAGGGGCACAGTTAAGTACAATTCTTGTAAAGTAACCACGAGTATCCACGTACCCCATACTCGCTACTCACTGCAATATTAACAAAGGTACAGTAAACTCACCAGAATTAAGGCTTACTAGTAACCACTTGAATTCAATAGCTAATCATATCCTCGAAGGGACGATCACCAATATAGCTAATACTTGCCATAATCAATAGAAGTTAGCCATGAACAGATAAATATCAACGAACAACTCAATTAAGCACACAACTCGATGTACTTGCTTTTACCGATGGAGAATGGAGTGGCATGCGGTTGAGGCCACTCCCGACAGAACCTTCTCTGCAATTAAACAATACTCATTCCACTTAAATTTATGCACAAATTAGTATTTCTTGTAACTAAGCCTCATCTTTTGAATAACAATTACAAGGGCTCATACACAAATAACATATACGTGTATATTTCAGACCATAATAAACAACATCACACAAAATCTTCCAGAATCTAATACTGGTATACATAGGTAGTTGATATGCATCAGTAACAAATCCATATATACAATACATATACAACTACTGTTTATTAACCAAGATTTGGCAATCCATACTTCATGAACACTTATCGCAATCTCTATACACCGAAGCAACAATAACATAACAACAATCTTACTCATAATAAATAACGGAGCAAAAAGGGTAGTAAGAAATATGGAACTTAATCACATCCTTGCATGTAACACTCTGAGATTATAATTCTACAAAATCTGTTGATCTCTCCCTTTGAACCCAAACATAAGCCAGAGTATGAGTATATAGGTCACAGACAGTTCTCAACCAAGCATTTCCTTAGGGACAACCTGAAAACCCCCTCTGCTCTACCATTCATACACACTATTCCAAATTGTATCCTGACTGCTACTAGAACCCATACCCTCATATCAAAAATCACATACAGGAAGATTTACTAAAATACTAGCTATAGCAAGAACCAATCAAGGAACCTTATATCATAAGCACATAAATCAGGGTCATAATACATTGACTAATTAACATACATCACTACATAAAGAAAATTTCTAGTGAGCAGCTCAATCATAAAAAAAATGCCAGTAGCATTCGGTTCATGAAAGGAAGATTTTTGAGAGAGAGACCAATACTGCAACACCTCTCACAGCCAATTCATCGCACACAGGGCATGCACAACATTTCATCTCATGAAAATCTAGCTAGACATTTCATCAAACACCCTTCATGCAAGCTAATTTAATCCCTAAAAACCTAGGGTTTTTACCTCAAAACTTTTACTCTTGCAGGAAGGGAGGTGGAGGCGCTTGGCCGGAGAGGGAGTCGCCCTTGAGCAGCAGAAGCAGGGCGACGAGGTCTTGGGAAAAATGCCGATCGAGATGGGCGGCCGGCGAGAAGGCAGGAGGAGGCGCCAGCCGCAGGGGAGAGAGCCAGGGGAGAGGAAGGGAGGCGGCAGCTGGAGGGAGGCACGGTGGAGGTGGCGCCGTGAGGAGGTCAGGCGGCGTCGGGCCGAGTCGGGAAGGAGGCCGGAGGTGCTGGAGTCGACTTGGGCTCAGGAGAGGGAGCCAGCACATGGAAAAAATCTGGTGCCAAGAAAATTTAGTCGCCAGGATTTGAGGGTCTCACAAGGGCAAGAAGGTAAAATACTAAAAGCCTCTCAAAAAATCCAACTAAAGCCCACCTTTTCTCGATAATACACAGATCATTTAATTTCCCTCAGTTAGCAATCAATCTCAATCATTCTGCACCATAGAAATTCATACAAGGGAGCCCACTGTAAAAGCTCACTAAATCCTGACGCAAAAGAAACGAAGGTTCAGTCGAAACCCAAGCCTTTAATAAACTTCTTAAACTGCGAGGCGACAAAACTTTCTCCAGAATAAATCCTTGAATCAAGAAAATGACGACAATTCTGGCCAAAAACCCAGGAAAACGATTTTGCAGTATTACACAAACCTCTTTGAGCAAATAGAAGTAAAGGTGGCTGGATTTTGGCTACTCCTTCTCATTCTTGCAGTCTATGCATGGGTAGCATATGTAGCCTGACGTCGTGTATGCATCGACCGCACAAAGAAAATCTTGCAAACTCTACAAGAACTCCGGGGAGCGTCGGTCCATGTACATCCATCACCGATCTATCTACATTATGTTACATCAAAGTAACTGTTAGCTCATTTTTCGATAATAAATTATTGAACATTTCCTAAAATCCAAATTAAACAAAAATTTAATTTATTTAAAAATTATTTAAAATTTTAGGTGGATAAATTTAATTTTAGGTGAAATTTCTTTAAAAAAGTTAATATTTTTAAAATGACAATATTTTATCACATATTTTTTCTATACAAATTGTTATTTTTAAGACAACTATATTTTTAAAATAAATTTATTTCATTACATGTTTTTAAAAGGACTATATTTCATTACATATTTTTCTATAAAATTATTATTTGCTCCGTATTCATACTCAATAAGTTTTTGCAACCTACTAAAAGAATTAGCCGATTAAAATCTAGATTCAAAATTCTTCATCAATCGATGCAACCAAAACTTAAATATTAGCTAGATCCACACCTTCAATTCGAGCTACATCATAATTCAACCAAAATCCAAACTTACACAACAAGTTTTTGCAACCTACTAAAAGAATTGATCAATCAAAGTCTAAATTCAAAATTCTTCATCGATCGATTGAACCGAAACATAAATTTGAGGTAGATCTACACCTTCAATGCGAGCTACATTATAATCCAAGCAAATTCCAAATTTACACAACAAGTTTTTACAACCTATTTGAAAAGATCGAGCTAGATCTCTATATTCATAATCTTTCATCTATCATGGGAAAAGATCAAATTTTCTTCATATTTCAAGCAAAGTAGAAGCTCCATTTAATACCAAATATAGTGAGGAATGATGTTACTAATCTTAGTTAATTTAGCTTCAAGTAAAATGAACAAAAATTTTGAAATTTGGACAGCACCTCCCCCCTTGAAGCTCTTGGCCAGTGCTGCACTGTTCTTAGTCGGTCAGAGTGTGGGGAGGAAGAAGTATAAATAGAGATCTAGTACGGGTTGGAGGCACCAATCGATTCTGATGCTCTAACATCAGAACCGGTTCGTGTCACAAACCAGTACTAATGAGCCAGTTAGTACTGGTTCGTGTTATGAATCGGTTCTGATGTTAGATCATCAATACCGGTTGGTGCCTCTAACTGGTACTGAGTTGCCCCTGCGGAACAGTAGCCGTTGAACCGGAACTATTGTAATTATCTATCCCGGTTCATGCCCAGCCGATACTGATGGGCTAGTATCAAAAGTCAGATATGTAGTAGTGCCATATGCCTCGTTACTCTTTTCAAATAGGGAAAACGGGTTAGTTCAACCGAAAAGTAGTCATACCGTACTGCTTCAGTTTTTAGCTCTGTTCCTATTCAGCGTCATATGTTTATGACTTGGTATTTTATCCCTATATAACCATTTTCAGCTCCTCATCGAATTGGCTTTGTTTTTCTTAATTCCTATCCCTGTAATCATTCAACATATATATAGCAATCACAGCTGTGAACTTTATTTATTCGTGGATACAACAGCAAGCTCGCAGGGGAGAGAAGTACTAGAGTATTGCTGCATTAGCCAGTCCAACATGGACGAGGCTACCCTTATTTAATATATTGATTGCAGCAAAACTTGGTAATACTATAGTAGTGCTTAATAAGTGCCCATAATAATAATTCTTATCCGATGTAGCTCAGGCGGTTGCTGGGGGCTTGTAGTCGACGAGATACGGCATAGAGGTAAGCCCGTTCTCCACGGGCGTCTTCACTTTTTCCCACACCCCTTCGTCCGTAGCCCTCTTCTGGATCACGCTGCTAATGTCTTTGTTGACATCGTACCTCATGGAGCTGATGAGCTCCGCCGTCGTCGGGCCCAGGTCCGCCGAGGCGATCTCGAAGTCGAAGGAACCATCTTTGCAGGTGCTGACGACGCGCACTAGGCTCGGACCACCAAATAGATTGTGCTTAGAAGACAAGGCCTCCTGGTACGCGCCGGACATGACAACGGCCACGTAGTAGCCGCCGACCTCGCGGTCCAGCGGGTGCAGCGGCAGCGTTTCGGCATTTCCTATGAACTTATCGATCTTCCCGTCACTGTCGCAGGTGAGGTCGACGAGCGTACCCATGAGAGTCGGTTTCTCGTTGAGCCGGTTCACCGGTATCATCGGGAATAGTTGCTGGACACCCCAGTAGTCGGGCGTTAGCGAGAAGATGGAGAGGTTCATGTGGTAGTTGTAGATGGTGCTTTCGTCGCCGGTGACCCTCTTGGACAGCTTCTTGGCAAGCTTGTACATCTCTATGCCGTGCTTCTTGAGGTCCGCAGCGTGCGAGTATATGCCCGCGGCGTCACCCTTCAATGCCCTCGGCTGGTTGGAACTAAGATCCTGGATCTTGCTCAGCAGCTGCTCGGAGGTGTCTTCGTCTTTTGGCTCTGGGATCGCTGACAGCGCGTCAAGGATAATCATCGAGTGGTGCGTCACCATGGCGCGGCCGCTCTCGGTGCACAGCACAGGGTGGGGAACACAGTTGTACGCGCACTTGAGCTTCACGGCCTGCACAATGGTGGACGCGTACTCCTCCAGCCCGTACGCCACAGACATGTCGGAGCTGCCCGAACGGGTCCCGTCGTAGTCGACTCCGAGCCCACCACCGCAGTCCAACGTGGTCATCTCCGCGCCATACTTGTTCACCAGGGTGCAGTAGATGTCACATGCCTCGTTCACCGCTTTGTGCACTATGTCCGTCGTCGGGATCATGGAGCCGATGTGGAAGTGCAGCAGCTTGAGCCAGTGCAGCTTGTTCATAGCCTTGAGCTTCTCGGCCACCTCGTAGATCTTCTCCGCTGGCAACCCGAACTTGCCGTGCTTGCCGGCCGTCGACCCGAAGTGGCCTGGTATCTTGGTGAGCAGCTTAGCGCGCACGCCAATGACGGGCTCCACATCCTGCTTGCTACTCTGCTCAATGATGATGTCCAGCTCCTCCTCCATCTCCATCACGATGATGGCGTTCAGCTTCATGGCGCGCGCCGAAAGCGCGAGCGCAATGTAGTCCGCATCCTTGTAACCGTTGCACACTAGGTAGGCTTCAGGCTTGGCTTTGGTAAGGCAGCTCATTGCAATCAGCAATTCTGGCTTGGAGCCAGCCTCGAGACCATAACTTTGTTCGTAGCCAAAGTTAACCAAGTCCTGGATGACGGCCTTGTTCTGGTTCACCTTCACCGGGAAAACGCCCTGATAGTTGGGCTTTTCGTACCCGGTGTACTCGATGGCATTCTCGAATGCGGTGTGGAGCGAGTCAAGACGGTGCTTCAGAACGTCGGGGAAGCGGAGGATCATGGGAAACTGAACCTTCTTTTTGTCAGTGGTCCTGCTCGCTTCAGCTTTTTTTATGACGGCGAGCACATCGATCTCCTGCCCTGGCATCGTCCCGCGGCCCTGGGTTTTGACACAGAGGTGGCCGTCCGTGTTCACAGCGAAGTAGGGATCACCCCAGCCAAGAATGTTGTAGAGTTCGCCGTAGTTCTTGGCCATGATGGATGACAAAACTCGCCTGTCCCAATCTCTTCGTATATGCATCCAAAGATGATCAAGTGTGGGTGAAAATTTTATATATTTCATACGATAAAATGATGTGTTTCGGTTACTGATTTTTTTTCATGCGTGGGGCAGGTGAAATCATATTGATGATCAAATTTTGCAAAGTGTAACCACACATACTCTGAAACATTATCTAGAACAAAGGGAGAAACCGCTATATGAGGAGTGTTGTTTCTTTGTAAGAGGAATAAGAATGTTTTCCTTGTAGAACATGGACTCTTCTCAATATTTTCGTCGGTTTTCGCTTTGTTTTCGTCGGTTTTAAGCCGACGAAAATAATGTCGATTCCTATAGTGAATCTCGTGGTTGCCGGATGCTTGTCTTTCTTTACTACTAAACAAATAGTAAAGGTTAGTTAACAATGCCTACAACATATTCTATATGGTACAACTAGTTTAAGGGCAATCTTAAACTAACAAATTTAATAATAATCGTTCCCATATTTCATATTCTCCATCCACCTCCATCTTTCGCCCTTCCCACTTCTTAGTCATTTCCCTCACCTCCCATCCTTCCTCTCTAACATAAAAAATAAAAATTAGAAAATTTTAATAGGAAGTTTCAACACAAAATTTTCAACTTGAAAAAAATTAAATCAAAAATTTCAAATGAGAAAGATTCAACACGAAAAGTATAAACTCAAAAATTTTAAATAAAAATTCACAAATTAGAAAGTTACAACTCAAAAAGTTTCAACTTAAAAATTTTAAAATCATAAAGTTTCAACTCAAAATGTTAAAATAAAAATTTTCAAATTAGAAAGTTTCAACTCAGTAAGTTTTAATTCAAAAGTTTCATCTCAAATAATTTCAAATTGAAAAGTTGCAACTCTAAAAACTTTCAATTCAAGAACATTCTGTTTGAAAAGTTTAGATTTAGAAAATGTTTGGTTAGAAAAGTTTCTATTTAAAATTCAACTCAAAATTTTCATCTCAAAAATTTTGTAATTGAAAATTTTTAAATAGGAAAGTTTCAACTTCAAACATTTTGAAACAAAAATTTCAAATTAGAAAGTTTCAACTCAAAATAATTCAAATCGAATAGTTCTGTATCCGAAAACTTTCAAATAAAAAACATTTGTTTGAAAGTTTCTACTCAATAAAGTTTCGATTCCAAAATTTTCAATTGAAAACTATTAAAAGTTGTAAAAAATATTTGTTTTTAAAAACTTGGGGAAAAATTTGAAATACGAAAACTATTTTGAAATTGAGGGGAAGGGAATAGGTATGAAAGGGGATAACGCCATGTGTCGTGATGAGAGATTCTTTGAGGGCAGAGGAAGGAGATGTTATCATTTGTCACAAAGAGAGAACCTTTATAGGGATGGGAAGAGATGATGCTACTTATTATAAGGAAAAAGACTTTGAGGGAGAAGAGAAATGAGGAAAGAAAAGAGGTGTTACCACCTTTTAGAAAAAAGACAGCGCCCTCGAATTAGCAATTTCAAAAGGATACGCCTGCATGAAAATTTGTAGAATATTTTGTTTTCTTTGACTAATGTGGTAATTTCCTTTTACTCTAAGAACTATTAGACTATTACGTGATCCTCTATTAGTGTATATACAAACAGATGTAGTGCCTTGATTAATAGTACCAAACTGTAAATACAAGGAATGCAAACAGAATAAGCCACAAACTACGAGAACAGTTTAATCTCTCAAAATAAATTTATGTTGAAATTATTTAAATCACGTCAGTCAGCAAAATAGCACAAGATATTTTGTCAGCATTTCAGAGAGTATATATGTGCCACGCTAGATTAATTAATTTCCTAGTAGTTCTTCAATGGGCGAAATATAAATTTTGTTAAATATCTGTATGTTATATATTAACTAAAAGCTGATGACTGGCAGCATGAAGGTGTTTAAGGAAGAAAAAGAAAAACAAAAATGTTGGATATTCACAAAAAATAAAAACATTTCGCACTCAATTTGTTGGATATTGACCTAATTATGATTAAACAACTATATCTAGTTGTTATGCTATCCGGCATATGTATAGCAAACAAACTCTAGCTAATTAGGGGGGAAAAACCGTTCACCGAAGAATTATATAGAGAATTGTAAAAGAAAAAACATGTGTTCCGTTCTCCTTCACATTCATTTGCCGCCTCATCACCACTTCTCTTTCCTTGTTATTTAGAGTACCTCCTCTTTTCTATTATATATACAAGTAAAAATAGAACTAACATGTTTTTTTTCCAGTATATCTGCAAAAGGCCTAATTAATGTTGGCGACTCTTTCTGTTGGCAAGCACCAGCACCTCCACGATACGGCATACACCAGAGGAGAATGTAATGATCAAAAGATTTGAAGTACTAGATGTGCAACAGGTCTGCGCATTGCTACGGACAGAAAGAATCGCCGAGACAGGCAAAGATTCTAATAGAGAGAAAGGAAATCTTGTAATACAGCAAAAATGTTCTACCAGAGTTTGTGGCCTTTAGAATTGTTGGGTAGTGTTATTTACATTTCCCCCCTAGCCTTTTGATTATTAGCCCCCCAATTTATGGAGTATAAAAGGAAGATAGCATTCAAGAGGAAACCCTAGTTGAAAAAAAAGGGGGAACATCTCCCACCGCTTTGTCTGGTTGCCGTCGGTCGCCTCCCGGCCGCTGTGAGCCTCCCGCCACGCCTTGCTCCTCCGGCCGCCCTGCTCCTCCGGCCGTCGCGCACGGCGTCGCCCGCGCCTCGGCCTCGCGCGCCTCCTCCTGCTTCTCCCAGTGCTCGGTGCCGTCCCGGCCTCCGCCTTGGCTTGCCCGACATCGCCAAGCCACCTCGGTGCGCCTCCGGTCTCCCCGCCTGGTGCCCCTTGCGCCCTCCTCAGACGCCCGCCTTGAGCCGCCCTTAGCCAGCTCACAGGCCTCCGGCTCCAGGCCGCCTGGCAGAGTCGGCGCCTCCCGGCCTGTCTGCCTCGGCCGGTGCCCCAAGCCGCAGCCTCCTCCCCCACCTCCCTCTTCTCTCCATGGAAAATTACTTTGAGGTATACTGGCTTAGCTTTTCCTTTGCGCACCAGGTGTTTGATGAAATGCTTAGTTAGGGTTTCTTGGGACTATGTTGGATGCGTGGAACAATAATTGCTTGTAGGAGTTCCCTTGTTTAGAAACCACTGACATTAGGATGAGATATGGTATAAATAATGCTAGTCTGGTGGCATAGGTGCAGGTTTCCTCATAATTAAAAACGTAAAACATTTTGATGTTCCTGTTTAGTTTATCTCACCATGTGAGCTAAACATATTGCTTCCTAAGCATATGCATATTGGTATGGTTGGTTTGTTTTGTGCAAAGGATGTTTCCCTTACTAATAATATTAGCTCAACTAGTACAATTATGAATAAAGATCTGAAATGTTTTTTTTGGGCCTTATATGACATTGTGGTCAATCCTAGACATAGATAAAAAAAATCAATTCATTTACCAACCTCTTGCTGCCTACATGATAAATTGAAGAATGCCTATGTCGATATTAGTTGAGATATGCAAGGGACGCTTGTGTTTTGCATTCTTTTGTGCTTGCATGGCATAAGGCCCGAAGTTGTCTGTGCACTGAGATTATGAGGCATAGACATATATGTAGATGTTCTGGGATTTAGAGACAAGAAGAAATGCATATATATATATATATATATATATATATATATATATATATATATATATATATATATTATTGTGTTCTGCATTAATATGTGGTTAGGATTGTAGGATTCAGAATCCAACTCATATGTATAGATGTTTTGCTCCAATGATGATTAGATTCAGGGAATTGTGTGTATCCACTGTTTGTTCATTGAGACAGCGAAAAAGGTTCCAGGTTGCTTTCTGCAATGGTTAATCTGTCTTTTGGGTAGTTGTTTGCAAAATCTTAAGTAGAAACCATAACTCTTAAAACATTATGAGCACAACCTGAATTACTGCTTCGATTGAAAGTTCAAGTCTTAATTCCAGATTGTAGAGTATCTCTTTTATGTCTAGTCTGCTGTGCATGTAATTCGGTGAATGTGACATTCGTGTCTTGCCCTATTTTGGGTTGCTGTTCTCTAGGGTTGGTGGTTTCTAGCGTTGCAATGGGCCGTCAGTTTCTCACGGAGGTTAAAGGCAAGTACATCGAGATGTGTGCTTAATTGAGTTGTTCATTGTTATTTATTTAGCTGTTCATGGCTAATTTCTATTGATTTTCGCAAGTATGAGTTATATTGGTGATCGTCCCTTCGAGGACGTGATTAACTATTGAGTTCGAGTGGTCCTAGTAAGCCTTAATCTGGTAAGTTCACTGTACCTTTGTTAATATTCTTGTGAGTAGCGAGTATGGGGTATGTGGGTACTGATTTAATTGTCCCCCATCCGGGAAATGGAATTGAGTATGTGTGTAATAGATTAGATGGTTATGAATGTGAGAATTTGGGCTATGTTGTGTATGTGTGACGTTATGGTTATGAATGTGAGAATTTGCTATGTGTGTGTATGTGGATATGGTATGTTTGTGTATGCATTGAATGAAAAGTTGCATTTCATTCATAAAATTGCATTTGTGCATTCATAATGGAAGAGGCGACCCATGCCGATCACGGGCCTCTGTGTTCACACGTAGTGAACACGAAAGTCCTACCTCGTAGTCCCATTCATCGAGGTGAATGGGAGCGAGACAAGAAGAGTAGGCACCTTCCATCTACGGGATGGAAGGGACGTGAGGGTGCACACCGATGGGTGGGCACCGCGATCTAGATGCGATGCATGGAAATGAGCATTCATGTGCATTGCATCTTTCATAATGAGTGCTATGGTAAATGGTGTGTCATGTGGGGTGATTATGGTAATTGGAGGTCGAGTCGTAGATTCAACCCAAATAGGGAGATTGAATTGAACTTGATGGATTAGCGATTTCCTGTTTTGCTAAGTATGTTGGATGAAAATCGGAGAGTGTAGTTGAGTTATGAACTCAAATAAAAATGGATGAAAATGAATTGGGTTACAACAAGGGGTGGTTGAGTCAGGAGACGTTGTAGCTTAGAGTCAAGTGTTACCTCTTTGGCGTTGAGTGGTTTTATCATTAAGCTGATGACTTGATTGCGGTAATTTTTGGTATGGTGGAGTTATTGTTTTAAATGGATATAAATGCGTCTTGTCCGAGTGTTGTTTCATTTGTATTACTAGCTCTTATAGTCAAACTCTTGCTTTACTTCTGATGGATTGGAATTGTTATTCTCGTGTACTTTGCTGAGTTTAAACTCATGCTTGTTGTTTAATGCTTGTAGGATTTGAAGCAGGCATGCATGGATGGGAGTAGTAGCACGTACACGACTCCGGTCATCACCACCGCATTTAATTATTTTGTAAAGCCTAGTTGTAAATAATGGTGTTGTAATGTGTTGCTCGTCGTGCTGGAGTTGTTAATTTCTTTTTGGTTGTGTGATTAATTATCTAAGGACCTGCTAGATGGTTTGATTCTATTTTAAGTGTTTGATATATTATATAACTGCTATTGCTCTTTTGTCTCTTGAGTGGATGTCCTAGTTTTAGGAGAGTCTTTTAAATTTTGCAAATTTCGGTGGCTTAGTTTTAAACCAGTTTTAAGAGTCAGATGTTAATTCCTGTCTTTTCTCTAGAGGTGACATTAGTTATTCAAAGTGTTGGTAGCATCCGTGGCGTGTTTAGCGCCGGTGTATTCTGATTAGTATCGAGCGGGCTTTAGGTCCGTGGTATGTGAAATTAGTAATTTACTCTAGAGTAAACTAAAAGTTGTTGTGTGGAACTAGAAACATGGCATAGGTATCTACTTTTAAAATTTGGCCTCAGGGCAATAACCTTAAAACTCTGGAATTGCGTGGTTCATTAATTAAAACTTGACACACTCTGGTGCACAGTAGGAAGGGATGTGTATCATTGCATTACGTTTAAATGTTGCATTTAAGCTTTGATGATTGCATGTTAAATTATTGTTGCATATTGCTTTGATTGTAGATGGATTGATTGAATCATTATGTTCTCGCCCTTATACCTTGGTCTCGTGTCAAGGGTCTTGGATGTTGGTGTGATCGGCTAAAGCCCCCTTTGAAGTATGAGAACCTCTCGAGGTGAGGGTCGTTGGTTGTTGTGGCATAGTTTAGAGTGTGAGTGGAGAAGGTTGGTTTCTATTGGCTTCATTTCTTTGGCGGCAACGCGAAGAATTGGGTGATGAATCCTTTCGGATTGCTTTTACCGTTCTGGAGTTCAGTTTTTGCTGGATTCTTTGGTTTTTGTTGGTTATCGTGGGTTGCCTTGCGAAGAAAACTATTATTGTTGTTGTTCTTCCCATTGAAGAAAGTGATTGAAATTTATTTGGAGCAAAACTTAAGTAGTGTGGATCTTTGGTGTTAAGGTTTTATCGGGAAGGATGGGGTGGATCATTTCGTTTTCCCCCTTGTATCTATCCTCTTTCTCGAAAGTTGTAAGTCTGGAGATTTGTTTAATGAGTTGTTTTCCGTCAGAGTTTGGGAATTCGAGAGTCGAATTCTCTTGCGATTTATGGTTGAGTTTTCCGGAAGGAAAGATGGTTTTTGCTGTTATTCATACTCAATAATTGTGGATTTCCTCAAAGGTTGGGCGCGTGACTCACAAGGATGTTCAAGGTGTTAAGTGTATTATGAGTAGTTGAGCTTTCAGATATGGAGGGTTACTGATTCTGTTGAAAAGAATTTATTGGTTATTTAAAGACAACCAAATTTATTGTATGGTATAGGATGATTAACTGGAATGGTAGGTGATTATAAAGTGAAAGGGTTGATTAGAGTATTTACAATGGTCGTGAGTCGTGGAATTGAATGGAAATTCAAGATTTGTGTTCCGATAAGTCTAGTATCGATCATGATTGAGAGGGTCTAGAGTCTTCTGCGGATGAATTTATTATAGCCAAGTGTTGATGTAAAGTACCAAAGTATATTGACGTAAAGACATGAGAGTTGTTGATTTATGTTGCGTATGAGTCAATTAAAGGGCGGAACGACAAAATGATTTAATCGATGTGAAATTAAAGAATGAGTATGGGAATGGTTTTGTCTTGGGAAAATGTTTATCTGGGAGTTATCTATGGAAAATGACTAGTGAAGGGTATATGAATAGGAGGAGGAAGGTAAAGGAAGAATTGGGTTTTGTAACTTCCGTTCAAACCTGTGTACTTTTTAGGATTTGGTGAAAATGAATCATTTAATGGCTAGAGCATTGGAGTACTAGAAATGGTGGAATTTGAGATGAACCTTCCTTTGGCTCTGAGGATTGATAATGAAGATGTAAGAGTCGTCCTGAAAGTAATCGGTTAATGGAATCCAGAATATTTTATTTCATCGAACCACGTTAGTCTTTTGCTTTGGTTAAGGGAGATGGCCTGATTGATTACTATGGGATTTACGCTCGGAAAATGTAAGGCTGGATCGTGTTTTAGCGTGGGAACTGAGTTATTTTAGAAAGGTTTCATAAGTGGTTTTGTTGGGAATAAGTTCTCGTTTCTTAGGAGAAAGGAGTGGTGATTGCGTGCTTGGAGGTGTGACCTGGAAATTTTGTCTTCTCCAAAATGTTGATTTTGGGTTAGCGTGAGAGGCTTTGCCTTGATCAAAGTAGGCTGAGTTGTCTTTTGGTTTTATGAGAGCTTCTATCAGCGATTTGCGTGGGGTTTTTCTTTTAATTGGAGTTCTCCCCGAGGCGAATTTTATTGTATCGGTTTGAGAGTGTTAAAGGTGATTTATATGATGTTTGAGAATTGGGTCTTCTCTTGCAAAATTGGCTTCGGAAGAAGATTGTGAGTGATGTTTGGGCTCTATCAAGATCCTCTCTCAGGTAGATTTTAATGCTTTGGGTTCAAGATGATGTACGTGGTTCATTTGGTCAAATTGGGAATTGTTTTCCCTTTGTGTTCTAGCTGGAGCTACAAGATATGGAAGCTTATGGTATAGTGTTGAGTCTATTAAAGAGAATTGAGTTTTCTTTGGTCATTGGGATTGCAACTGTAAAAGTTCAATGCAGTGTTTCTCTTGAAGTTGAGTTTTCCTTGGTGTATTTTATCGCATTATTTGAAAAGGATGAGAGTGGTTAGTTTTGTTAAAGAGAATCGAGGGACTTTGGGTGGATATTAATTGAGGATTATTCTTTTGATGTGGTTCCTTGGTGGTGCTTGTTTAATCCCTATTAGTGGACTACTTGAAAGTTGATAGTATTTATGTCACCATTCCTAATGTGTGACTGAACTTTTGGGTTCAGATGGTTGTAATGAAGGATTTCATAATTTGATGTGTAGAGTTCTATGGTGAGTATTTACCCCTGGGCAGTGGTCCTTTGGCGTGAGGTAAGCTTGGTAAAAGAAATAGTGAAATGTTCAGAATTGATTAGAAGCTTGTTGGAATAAAGAATCCTGTGTGTGGCTCTTTGGTTAGAAAAGTTAATCAATGAGGAGAGATGGGAATCAGTGTTTTCTTGGTTTTTCGGGGATCCAAGTTTAGAACCCAGCTGTTTAATTGGATAGCTTGGGTGTTTTGGTGATAATTGGTTGGATGCTTAATAGAGTGTTATGACTCGTGTTTTTCCCGTCATCACGAGTTGGTTGATCTGTGGTATGGAGTCTTAGAGAGATAATTTAAGTTGGGTGAGTGAAATTGACTAGAGAAATGAGAAATTGAGTTTGGGGGTTAGTATTATGATCTTCCGGGAAGAATCGTTGGTTGATTGGAGGTTGTGTATTGAAATGTTAAAGAAGAGTGGTCTGAGTTATCAGATTTGTGTTGGTCCTTGAGAAAGGCTTGGCTTCCGGGTTTTGTGCCATGCGAGTTAAGGAGTTAGAGTGAGTGTTGATTTGTTGATGGACGAATGAGTTCAGTTGCTTGCTCCTTTTATTTGGAAAGGGAAGTGACTTGACTTTTGGGGTTTCTTTTCCGCGAGGAGTACCCGGATTTGTGGTTTCGGGTATCCTTGTTTTGTATTTTGTTTCCGTTGTTCTTGTCGGTGTTCTTGTTGTGGTCAGAATTCGAGGTGAATTAACATTAAAGGGGAAGAGTGTAATACAAGAAAAATGTTCTACCGAGTTTGTGGCCTTTAGAATTGTTGGGTAGTGTTATTTACATTTCCCCTAGCCTTTTGATTATTAGCCCCCAATTTATGGAGTATAAAAGGAAGATAGCATTCAAGAGGAAACCTAGTTGAAAAAAGGGGAACATCTCGGCTGGCCACTTTGTCTTGCCGCCGTCGTCGCCTCCCGGCCAGGAGCCTCCCTGGCCGCGCTTGCTCCTCGGGCGCCCTGCTCCTCGGCCCGGCCCCCGCCGCCCGTCGCCCGCGCCTCAAGGCCACAAGGCTCCTCCAGCTTCTCCGTGCTCGGTGCCGTCGCGCCTCGTGCTTGCCGCCCGAGCATCACCCCGGCCACCTCTGGCCTGCCTCCGGTCTCCTCTACCTGGTGCCGCCTTTTGCGCCCTCAAGACGCCTAGCGCCGAGCCGCCCGGGCCAGCTACAGTGCCTCCGGCTTCCGCGCCGCCCGGCCGTGTCCGGCGCCTCCCCGGCCGTCGCTGCCTCCGGCCGGTGCCCCCAAGCCGCAGCCTCCTCCCCCACCTCCCTCTTCTCTCCATGGAAAATTACTTTGAGGTATATTAGCTTAGCTTTTCCTTTGCGCACCAGGTGTTTGATGAAATGCTTAGTTAGGGTTTCTTGGGACTATGTTGGATGCGTGGAACAGTAATTGCTTGTAGGCGTTCCCTTGTTTAGAAACCACTGACATTAGGATGAGATATGGTATAAATAATGCTAGTCTGGTGGCATAGGTGCAGGTTTCCTCATAATTAAAAACGTAAAACATTTTGATGTTCCTGTTTAGTTTATCTCACCATGTGAGCTAAACATATTGCTTCCTAAGCATATGCATATTGGTATGGTTGGTTTGTTTTGTGCAAAGGATGTTTCCCTTACTAATAATATTAGCTCAACTAGTACAATTATGAATAAAGATCTGAAATGTTTTTTGGGCCTTATATGACATTGTGGTCAATCCTAGACATAGATAAAAAAATCAATTCATTTACCAACCTCTTGCTGCCTACATGATAAATTGAAGAATGCCTATGTCGATATTAGTTGAGATATGCAAGGGACGCTTGTGTTTTGCATTCTTTTGTGCTTGCATGGCATAAGGCCCGAAGTTGTGCGTAATCGAGATTATGAGGCATAGACATATATGTAGATGTTCTGGGATTTAGAGACAGTAAGAAATGCATATATATATATTATTGTGTTCCGCATTAATATGTGGTTAGGATTGTAGGATTCAAAATCCAACTCATATGTATAGATGTTTTGCTCCAATGATGATTAGATTCAGGGAATTGTGTGTATCCACTGTTTGTTCATTGAGACAGCGAAAAAGGTTCCAGGTTGCTTTCTGCAATGGTTAATCTGTCTTTTGGGTAGTTGTTTGCAAAATCTTAAGTAGAAACCATAACTCTTAAAACATTATGAGCACAACCTGAATTACTGCTTCGATTGAAAGTTCAAGTCTTAATTCCAGATTGTAGAGTATCTCTTTTATGTCTAGTCTGCTGTGCATGTAATTCGGTGAATGTGACATTCGTGTCTTGCCCTATTTTGGGTTGCTGTTCTCTAGAGTTGGTGGTTTCTAGCGCTGCAATGGGCCGCCGTTTCATCGCGGAGGTTAAAGGCAAGTACATCGAGCTGTGTGCTTAATTGAGTTGTTCATTGTTATTTATTTAGCTGTTCATGGCTAATTTCTATTGATTTTCGCAAGTATGAGTTATATTGGTGATCGTCCCTTCGAGGACGTGATTAACTATTGAGTTCGAGTGGTCACTAGTAAGCTTTAATCCTGGTAAGTTCACTGTACCTTTGTTAATATTGCTGTGAGTTGCGAGTATGGGGTATGTGGGTACTCGTACTTAATTGTCCCCCATCTGGGAAATGGAATTGAGTATGTGTGCGAATAGATTAGATGGTTATGAATGTGAGAATTTGGGCTATGTTGTGTATGTGTGACGTTATGGTTATGAATGTGAGAATTTGCTATGTGTGTGTATGTGGATATGGTATGTTTGTGTATGCATTGAATGAAAAGTTGCATTTCATTCATAAAAATTGCATTTGTGCATTCATAATGGAAGAGGCGACCCATGCTGATGCGGGCCTCTGTGTTCACACGTAGTGAACACGAAAGTCCTACCTCATAGTCTCATTCATCGAGGTGAATGGGAGCGAGACAGTAAGAGTAGGCACCTTCCATCTACGGGATGGAAGGGACGTGAGGGTGCACACCGATGGGTGGGCATTGGCAGTACCGGTACGTGCATGGAAATGAGCATTCATGTGCATTGCATCTTTCATAATGAGTGCTATGGTAAATGGTGTGTCATGTGGGCGGTGATTATGGTAATTGGAGGTCGAGTCGTAGATTCAACCCAAATAGGGGAGATTGAATTGAACTTGATGGATTAGCGCATTTCCCTGTTTTGCTAAGTATGTTGGATGAAAATCGGAGAGTGTAGTTGAGTTATGAACTCAAATAAAAATGGATGAAAATGAATTGGGTTACAACAAGGGGTGGTTGAGTCGGGAGACGTTGTAGCTTAGAGTCAAGTGTTACCTCTTTGGCGTTGAGTGGTTTTATCATTAAGCTGATGACTTGATTGCGGTAATTTTTGGTATGGTGGAGTTATTGTTTTAAATGGATATAAATGCGTCTTGTCCGAGTGTTGTTTCATTTGTATTACTAACTCTTATAGTCAAACTCTTGCTTTACTTCTGATGGATTGGAATTGTTATTCTCGTGTACTTTGCTGAGTTTAAACTCATGCTTGTTGTTTAATGCTTGTAGGATTTGAAGCAGGCATGCATGGATGGGAGTAGTAGCACGTACACGACTCCGGTCATCACCACCGCATTTAATTATTTTGTAAAGCCTAGTTGTAAATAATGGTGTTGTAATGTGTTGCTCGTCGTGCTGGAGTTGTTAATTTCTTTTTGGTTGTGTGATTAATTATCTAAGGACCTGCTAGATGGTTTGATTCTATTTTAAGTGTTTGATATATTATATAACCGCTATTGCTCTTTTGTCTCACGAGTCGATGTCCTAGTTTTAGGGAGGTCTGCGAAATTTTGCAAATTCGGTGGCTTAGTTTTTAAACCAGTTTTAAGAGTCAGATGTTAATTCCTGTCTTTTCTCTAGAGGTGACATTAGTTATTCAAAGTGTTGGTAGCATCCATGGCGTGTTTAGCGCCGGGGTGTTACAAATCTTTTCCGAGAATACCTCAAAAAAGAAACCAAACTATCATAAATTTTAAAAATCACAAAAGTTTGATCATGATTTAATTTTTTTATGGTAGCTTAGGCCTGCTATCAGAACTCTTCTCACAAATCTTAAAGAATTTACAAATTTAGTAGCTTAATTAAATTAGTGAAGTTGCTTTAAGTGCGTCAGTAGCATTGTCATATTTTTTTAAAATCGCAAAAATTTGATCATAATCTGAATTTTTTACTGTAGTGTAGGCATGCTCTTAGAACCATTCTCAAAAATTTTCAAAAATTGCAAATTCGGTAGCTCAATTAAATCAACGAAGCTGACTATGTAC
Organism: Guadua angustifolia; assembly: GCA_036346375.1. Classification (NCBI taxonomy): domain Eukaryota; kingdom Viridiplantae; phylum Streptophyta; class Magnoliopsida; order Poales; family Poaceae; genus Guadua; species Guadua angustifolia. The sequence continues at coordinate 333,118 of JAYEVE010000746.1, forward strand.
CCCGCTGAGAATATAGATTTATATAGATACTGCACGATGCCGCAGATGGTTTAGAGAGAGAAAAATGTTAAAAATAAAATTGAAACTATTTTTGAGAAATTTTATGTTAGCTTATGCATGGTCTTGGGACTCTTCCAACAAATTTTCAAGAATTTGCAAATTTAGTAACTCAATGAAATCAATAAAGTTGATTTAAATGTATGAGCACCATCATTAGAATTTCTAAAAATAGCAAAAGTTTTATCATGATCCAATTTTTTTACGGTAACCTAGTCATGTTCTTAGGACTGTTCTCGCAAATTTTAAAAAATTTACAAATGTAATTGCTGAATTAAATCAGTTAAGTTGCTTTAAATACATTAATAGCACTATCAAAATTTTTAAAAATTGCAGAACCTTGATCATGATCTAAAATTTTAATGGTAACATGGGCATGCTCTTAGGACCCTTCAAAAAAAACTTTGAAGAACTTGCAAATTTAGCAGCTTAATTAAATAAGCGAAGTTGCTCTAAATACATTAGTAGTATTGTTAGAATTTTAAAATTTGCATGAGTCCGATCATGATCCAAAATTTTTATGTTATATTAGGTATGCTCTGGAAACCCATCCCAAAAAGTTTCAAAAATTTGCAACATGATTTGTTATCCAAATTAAATCAGTGAAGCTCAAAAATAGGGCAAAAACCTGTTTTGACAGGATTTAAATTCGAGCCTCATGCACGCACGACAAAGTGTCTGCCAACAAACCGGTGCTTGTGAAATGTTATGGGTAATAAATATATGAGGCTATATAGATCGGCATTGTAGAAACTACATAGAAAAACACCGCATGGTGGGGCAGGCGGACGGGGTGTCGTGCGTCCCTACAATTAGTAGTATACATAGATGAGTAGATGGTCTACCTTTCCTTAACAGCTTAATATTTTGATAAATTTCTTAGTTTAGTGTATTAAATTCAATACAAGGCTCCTTGAAATACAATTTAACAACGTTGTCTTGCTCTCTTCTCCTTCATGTCTTCAAATTAATTAATATATGTTCATTTGTGGTGAATTGTCAAGTATTATTTAATGATGTTACTTGATTTGTTCTCATTTTCTTATACGGGAAATTTTGAGCCAAAATGCATAACATATTTTTGTAGCCTTACAAAGAAGCAGAAGTTGTCATGGCATAGAAACTATGTTGAAAACATGTGAGGTGATTGGGCAACTTTTTTTTTTGTTTTTTAGGGATAACACCATTTATTTTTCTTCATCTTTTATGTGACGTACTAGCTGGGATGGCAATGTGGAACGAGATTACAGGGATTGTTCGGCACCCCGCCCTATCCCATTAAGGATAGCAGGGAACAAACGACCCATCCTCGCCCCGTGGTGATAGCCATGCCATGGGAATTTTAAAATAGTGATAATAGTAGTTTATTATTAAATTACAAGATTTACGTCTAATTTTACTTAATTGTAGCTTAACCACACAATTCGATTGTGTATCATAAATTATAAGTCTAGAAAAAGTATATATACGTACTAATATCTTACTGTTAACCTATAGAAAATTTAAAAATGATGAATTAATGGGTCTACGACTCTACGTGTACGTGGTGAGTGTTCTTCCCCTGTCCCCATTGGGGATTATCTCCGCAGGACAATTGTCAGTGCTACGTACTAGCTGTATTCTGTGTCTCCTTTTTAAAGATTTTTGTTAAAGGTGAAGTTGCGAAAATAGATTTGAGATACAAATTTCAGTGCAATATCTACATAGGACGGAAATGCATATTAGACTATATCCCATGAATTATATACAGTGACGAATCTGCCTTTTACATTTTTGCAGGCTACATTACGATACGGACCTGTCGTAATTAAGTGCTGGTGCTTAGGCATTGGTTCTAAGCTCGAAGTTCACATATATTCATGAAATTACTACTAGAGCTATTGCACAAGCTATATTTAACTAGTTATCGATCGCAATTTCCCACCGCCATCTTTAGATGACTACATGACGTACTATCTTGTGTCGGATACACAGGAAATGTTCTCCTCAAACCTATGAGCGGACTTCGTACAGGGCAAGGAGTTTCAGTTGAACGCCACCTTTTTGAAATTATGTTACTGCTACTGTTAGTTAAGCCTATTTAAATCTCAATACTATATATTTGTACCTATAAATAAACATCGAGCTATTTCATTTCGTGGTCTAATATTTCTATCTATCTAGCTAGCTATCAATAACCACTTATACAAATTAGGCACTCCGCAGAACCTCTCACGTTACCCAGGTCGAGTTATAACGACTCAGATTAAAACAAAGAGTCCACATTAGGTACAATCACAATTTATTGAAATCCGGAATAAAAAAAAAGAAAAATTAGCAATTTGATTTTCACACGATTTTCAAAGTAACACCATAAACGACAAAAATTTAGAATAATAATTAAATGAAAATTAGAAAATAAAAGAAAATAGTCCATGTCAAGTGCAATCAAAATTAATTAAATTATGTATACAAAATAAAAAAAGCAATATGACCTATATATGAATTACAAAGTAAATAGCTGAAACAAAACAAAACAAAAATACATATGAAATAAAATATTGATTTTTATGAATTCCAGCTTAACTCAAAAATCCACCGGCCATCTGAATAAAAATTAGTTTATATGTGAATTTTTTAATTATTATTCTAAATTTAGTACTTGGCAAGTACAATAAATAAATATGCAAATTTAGATAAAATTGAAGGCTGCTCAAAGATTCGATTTGTATGTGAATTGAAAACCTAAATTTCAAAAATATTAAATTTTAACAATATCTATATCTATACTAATTATAAAATGTGAGGAACTTTTCACATTGATGGAAAAATCTCGTGCCTATCTAGCGAACCCAAGTTATATTAGCTTAGATTAACTAAAAGACTCTTTGTCAAGTACAATCTGCATTAATAGAAATTTATAATAACAAATAAAAAATTAGCAATTTGATTTCCATACAAATCCAAAAGCAAAATCCATAAATAACAAAAATAGGAATGAAATTAGAATTTTTATTTGTGTAAAAATTGGAAAAAACTCCATGTCCAGCACAATCTTAATTAAACGCAAATTCATAATAAAATAAAATAATAATAATATATTTGTTATGCATACTAATTACCATGTAGACTAAAAATGTTAATTTAAGAAAAACTAAATGAAAATTACAAATTCTCTTTTTAAATTTATATTCCCAATAGGTAAATTAAAAATGAAAATTGAAATAAGAATACGAGATTGATTTGTACATATATATGCTATTTAATCAAAATACGGATTAAATGAAAGATCCATGTCAAGTAAAATTAATGTAAAATTTAGAATAGCAACATTTCAATTAAAAGAAAGACTATAACAAATACAATATGAAATTCATAACAAAACGTAAAAATAGCAATTAATTCAATTTTTATATGAATACAAAAGTAAAATCCAAAAAAATAATTTAGGCATAAAAACTAAATAAAATTTACAATTGGATTTGTAAATGAAACCCAAACATAAAATTTCAAAAAAGTCTCCACATCGAGGCAATTTGATTTTTATAAGAATTCTAAACTACAATTCCAAAAATATTGCAATTCAAATAATAACTAAATGAGAATTATAAATTCAATTTTACAAAAAGAAACATCTAACCACATATATGGTAATTAGAAATCTTTGGTGGAATTAAATTAGGTTTAAAAATTATTACTCCAACTATTTCTTTGCCATAGTAAGCCAGGAACTTAGTTAGGCTTGCAAGCAAAGTAGCTAAATTTTAATCTACTCTATACATTTTATATTAAGTACTATTTTCATAATCTCAAATTATTGGTTAATTATTTTATCATTTGAGATGTAGACTAGATACTTTATTTATAAAACTAGTCCATACGAATACACGGGTTGCCAACTAGTCACATACTCACATCTAAAATTTCTTGGTCCGCCAATCAAAGCTCTATCAGACTTATCCCATAATACATGCAAGTCGAAACTTCATAGCAATATGATTGTTACCACATCGATGGTGCCGAAATCGTAAGAGAGAAAGGAAGGAAAATACTCCAAATTGATGAAGGGGTAATCATATGACAGAACCATACCAGTAGAAGATATCAGAGGAGAGAGCTAGATATGATTGGATTGCAGTGGTCGAGTTGTGTGGACTGTAGACTGCAGCTTTCCTCCGTTATATAGTGGCCTGCCAAGAATAAAATGACATATTTGCCCGTAGATGATTAAATATGGGCTATAAATAAGGCATCAGACGGTTCGGATCAACCTAGAATCTGATGAACATTATTTTGCTACAGTGCCAAGAAAAGTGCTTTCGCAGAGAAAAAAATCTGCACAGTATTTTTATCTAATCTGGACCATCCGTTTTCGATCAGACGGTCCCACAGGGATGTCTAAGTTGTAGTCCCCACAGGATTACACGGAAGCCCTGTCCTAAAATATGCTTCCCATCATCCATCAGAAGAAACTGACAGATCGCTAATAATTATACAGAAGATCACGTCGTCGGTCTGTAGATCTGCATAATGTAATACTAGATCAATGCCCGTGCGTTGCTACGAAAAATAAAATTGGTAATGAAACATAAAGGTCAAACAATAAAAGAAAATTGTGCTACAAGACAAACATCTATTTCTCTCGATTACAAAAGTTTTTATGGTTTCTTGTCTGATGTGAATTAAAACCAAATATGTTGTACGTAGCAATATATATTACCAATCTTAAAAATCAATCGATCATTGTTATCCCTTTTTGCAATTTATATTATCAGCTCGCGTTCCTCTCTTCCTCTCGTTATGCCCGCAGTGCGCACTCCTCGGCGCCGTTGACCTCGTCTTTCTCGTCGCCTCGCTCGTCCTTGTCATCCACCGCCTTCGTAGGGGCGACATGAGGGCTTCCCCTAAGCACGAGACGCTGCTGTCGAAGCCACCGCCATTCCGGACTACTGGCCGCTACACGGTCATGCTCGGGGCATCCGCCGTCTTCACCATGGCACCCGCCGTCCTCCTCGCGCTCACGTTCTTCCTCTTGCCGAGCACGCCATGGCGCATTGTGGAGTCCGCCTTTCTCGCCACCCACTTCATCGCACATGCCATACCCGCGTGGTCAGTCACCTCGGAGAAAGGGGCCACCGCCACCACCCAGTCTTTACACCTTTGCGTCTTCTGGATCGCCACCGCCCTCGGCGCCACGCTCTTCTCCGCTTCGGCGGTGGTCCGCTGCGCCGACGGTTCGCTACTCTTTCCAGATGACCCTCTAGCCTTTGCCGGCCTACTCGTCTCCATGCCTCTGGTGTACCCAGCCATCACTGGCTTCACCGACCATGACGCCGGAGCCCATGAAGATGAACCAGAAAACACCAGTGCCGAGGCGCCCACCACACCATGCGCCACCGTGTCGTTCCTCTCTCTCGCGACATTCAGCTGGATCAACCCGTTTATCTCCAAGGGGTATGCCAATGACTCTCTCACCGCCGACGACGTCCCACCAGTATCACTGGGCAACCGCGCCAAAGCGTTATACGCTTTGTTCACGTCCAACTGGCCGACGCTGGGGTCATGGCATCTGGTGGGCATCGCACTCTGGCTGTCCTTCTGACCGCAGTTACTACTGACCGTGGCGCTCGGTTTCCTATGTCTCGCGGCCATGTACGTCGGTTCATCACTTATTAATCAGTTCGTCGAGTTTATTCGTCGCGGCGGCACAACATGGAAGATCTTGAATGAATTCCATTAATTGATTCTGCGAAAACCGTTCAGCATATATAGAGTACAAAAGAAATGATTGGTCGGTTATTAATTACCAGCAATAATTAGGGTTTTTGCTATAATAATCAACCATATTTAGAGAGATATGGCTGGCTGTAAATCAGGAAAAAATAATTAGCTATAATGATCTGCTATTATTAGAGATATGGCGGGAGGCTAGGAAGAACGGACCGCTGCCACCAACTGCAAATTTATATTAGTAGAGACAAAGTATAGATGTGCATAAATTAATACAATTATATTACACAACACCGCATTAATTATGATAGTAATGTCACAAAGCCTTGGTTTAGGAAATATTTTTGATTAAATTAAAACAGGCATATATAGACATATTGTTGAAGTAACCCCAGTGTTTTATGGTTTGCTGTTGCTGTGATGGAATAGACAATTGGCACTCACTATCCTTTTTGAGCTGTGTATATTAACAGCATCCAACTCATTGAACTCAATTATAGGTGCAGTTACCTTCCTAGATTATATTGTCTTCCTCTCAGAAGCACGAATCACATGGATTAATGTCAACGTCATCATCTTGTCTTCTTCTTGCTCGTATGTTGCCAGATCCGACGAATCTAGGGCCTGTTTGGTAGAGCTCTAGATCTCAGTTTTACCTGAGATCTGAAACTTGTAAGTTAAAATAAAGTGAATTAAGTATATATTTTCGTCTAAAATGTAAGCAAAATGATACATCTAAACACTCTTAATATACTTACATCTCCAGCTCCACGGATCTGGTGGAGGTAGAAATACCCAGCTTCACTAGATCCACGAATTTGGTGGAGCTGGAGCTCTACTAAACACACTCTTAGTTCTGGTCTTCTGTGCTCCCGTGGCTTTCATTGACGGAGTGCCCGGAGCCCAAGTTTTAAAAAAAGAATATTTCTCCTTTTCTTTAGGTTTTTAAGAACACTTCTCATTTTTTTGTTTCTTTGATTACAACCTGTTAAATATGATGACTCATATGTAGCTTTTATAATTTAAAAAGGTGTGCTAGATGAATTATAATAAGATAGAATTCTTATTTGCTTTAGAGGACAGCTAGGGGGCTATATAAATTAACCAACCAATAAACTACAAACCAATTCATCCAAAACAAGAATTGTATGGGAGAATTAGAGATTAAGTTATTGTTTAGTATTAGATTCTTATGAAGGATAACGATCGAAGGATCCTGAATGGTTCAAGAGGTTGTGAGAGAATAATAATCCCTTATACTCTTTTGAGGTTGTGTTTAAATAATTTACAGTCAGTTTTGCCAAATTTTCTCTCTTGCCATAGTTGTTTCAATATCATTATTTTGGTTCTCTATGAGATTCATCTCCTTCATTCTTTAGTGTGTGCACGTTCGTATAATATTTCACAAAATTCTGATCCGATCCGAGGTTGCTATGCATAAAAAGAGATATGAGAGTGTAACAAGGTGAAACAAGAAACACTGCATAGCTAACTAGACATGAAAGTATAATATTAAAATTACATCAGATGGAAACTGCTATGTAGCTTCTACTTAGGCTTTGTTTGGGTGGTCTATTCCTGACCAGAATCTCTATGGATAGGCTAGAATTTTAGACTAAACTTTTGATCTATCTATAAAGATCCTGACCCGAAATAAACCAACCAAATAAGACCTTAATAAGAAAAGTCATCCAACACACCCTCACACCTTGAAGCGTAACCACCGACCGCACGCTTAATCATAAGTTCATGGGTTCCATCAGGGTTCACGTTTTCGTCGAAAACCGCTCGAAAACCGCGGTTTTCGACCTTACCGCGACGGTTCGAAACTCAAAACCGCTCGGTAAACCGTTCTAATTACAAAAGTTAAATCAAAAATTTTAAAATTTTGAAAAAATTTATGGGAGCGGTTTTTCGAGAAAACCGCGGTTTTTCGCCAAAATCGCTCAAAACCGTTTTGAAGAACATTCAAATGGTCGGGCGGTTTTCGTGAAAACCGAGCGAAGCCGAGAAAACCGAGCGGTTTTTCGTGAAAACCGCGTTTTCGATTTTTTCAAAAATTTCAATTTTTTATTTTAAACCTTCGGTTTTTGTCGGTTTTCGAGCGGTTTTTCGAGCGGTTTTTGCGAAAACCGTACCGCGAATTTCGGACCGGTTTTTGAATTTCGGTTTTGTGAACCCTGGGTTCCATCCTCAAAATCATAGTATTGGTGTTCCGTTGGGTCTGACCCACTACTATTCCCCAACAAATCCAATCTACATTAATCTCTTCCTCCTCTAATCTGATCTGATTCAAGTGAAACATCTTGTATAGCCCTGTGGCACCTGAACCACATAATTAACTTTTTGAATGCCCGTACGTTGCTAGGATTAAAAAAAAAAAGGGGAGAAACTAGCGCTCGGACGTCCGATTACTATTCATTCCATTGGACACCTCTTGTAATATTTTTTGCCGACGCTTGCAACGTTTTTTTGAACGCTTGCAACATCCATTTACTGTAGCGCATTTTACTATTTGTCGAAGAAAAATGTTTCACGCGGTGTAAAGAAATGTTACACGAGTTAGAAAAAAATGTTGCAATATGTCCAAAAAAATATTGTAATGTGTTAAAAAATTTTAGACGTTGGGACTGAAGTCATTCCAAAAAAAAAGAATCGTATCACATGGTGGTGAAGACTATGATTAAGTCCGCTTCTTGTTGTGCATTTGTACACTGTGCCTGTGCGTTGAAGCTGGGATTTACTCGTACCTGTGTCTACCTGCCACACACATGATGTGAATGTATGTAGAGAATTTTGTTGGTGCCACTAAAAGGGTACCTAATTTCGTCAATATTTTTTTCCATGTTTTATTTTTTCCACTGCTGTTTTTATTTCATCTTTCTTTTGCTATTTTTTTGATCAGTTGACCGTCAGTTGGACAATTTTTTTGCCTTCAGCGCAAAAGGTCATTCTTTTTTTTTATTTCTTAAAGATAACAAATGAAGTTCAATTCTTTTGAATTTTTTTTGTTTGATCATAGAATGCTAAAGATAGCACCATAAATTTTTCTGAGCATGATCAAATTATACATTTTTATAAAAATAAAGTCATTTGGCTCTAGCTTTAGATTTTTATAAAATGTACAAGCTTAATTATGTTCTGAAAAATTTATGGTACCATCTTTAATAGTCTAGGATTATACAGAAACATTTTTAAAAGAATTTAACTTCATTTTTTATTTATAAAAAATTAAAAACTCAAAAAACAATTCGTGCTAAGGGCAAAATTGTCCGACAGATGGTCAACTAACAACGGAAATGGCAAAAAGAAGAAGAAGAGTAAATACTAGTGACAAAAAAGAAATGAGAAAACTAATAGTGGCAAAAGCGAAATTGGATATTTTTTAGTTACATCAGTAAAATTTTCCCGTGTTTTAAAGATTTGATTGCTAGTGTAATAGCATAACACTGATATGTATTTATGTGATGGGTGGCAACTGAGGTGTGGACACATTGACGGTGTTCTGTCAAGATCCTGGACCAGCTTGCTGGCAATGTCGTGGTTAAGGAGATGGATAGGGACTTGATACGCTACTTAAACAACGTGAAGCACACCAAAAAAAAAAGCCATTTTGTACAGGCGCTCTTGGATTTGTGTCTGGAAACCAAAATTTTGTCAAGTTTTTTTTCTGGCGCTTCTAGAATCAGTAACGACGGAAGTGTTCTTTGAAGCATTTTGTACATGGTCAAATAATTCTCCTGTACATGCATTCTGAAGGAATAAAGGTAGGCTCTACCTGCATAGGGATGGCAATGGGTACCGAACCCGATATTCGATGGGTATTTACTTCATTAGGGTGCAAATATGGTCCAATAATCATACCTATGGATGCGTTAATGGGAGAAAACCGCACCATCGGTATGACGAGACGGACGGGTACTTCCACCCATACCCGCTACCCATTTACCCGTAAGTGGGAGCGGCCCAAGCCTAGGCCCGATTGACAGTGACGACTAGACTCCAAAGTCCAAATCTCCAATTCCGCCCGTAAAACTAGACTCAAAAGTCCAAAATCCAAATCTCTATTTCAAGAGAGAGTGTCTCCAATCCTAGGATCATCAATAAAGTGTTCTTGAAGTTTTTGAAGCTCCCGTCCTAAAAAAATCCTAGGTAACTATTATTGATATTCTTTGATTCTTGAAGTGTTGAAGCTAGGTTAATTCTAAATATCATGGTCTTACGCAGCAGCTTTTTTTTTCTCAACATTTTTGATACCCAATTTCATTGTCGAGCAGGATTATAGGCGATGCAACATTACTTACATTCGATTCTACTTCCTTTACTCATCAACGCCGGTGAAGAGCTATTGGTTAAAATTGTGTTCACTAAATTAACGGGTATGGGTGACCCGACGGTGAAAAGGACCCGGCGGGTATGGGTATGGGGAAGAAGTTCTACCCGTGATCGGGTACGGGTAAATTAACGGGTGATTTTTATCCGACGAATGCAGTATGGGTGGCCGACACCGACGGTATGTACAGTTGCCATCCCTATACCGCATTTAATTAAAAATTATACCACGTAAACCGTAATGCCAAGCAAGTAAGAGATAAGAGATCATGAATCGTTACTGTCGGGGACTGATAAATCTCTGACAAGTCAACGCACGGACAACAGGGTACCTGGCTCGGGGCGATCCAGTAAAGGCCTCCGACCACGACCTAAACGCCGTTGGGCCCCGCCCGACCTCGAGCTTGAGCGGTGGAGGTCTCATCCCCGCTCGACCTCGACTTTTGTTCGCCGCATGGCGTTTACTCGTGATTACCAAGACCGAGTAATGGAGTCAAAGCGCGGTGGGTGGCATTTCGGCGATTATAACCCACTTTCAATGCGCACGGCCACTCCGAAATCTCTCCGTCCGCTGCAAAGATTCGGGGTATATAAGACCACGCAAGGCATATGTACAGGACATCGACTCACTAATCATAGACGAGTAGACACAAACAGAGCACCCAAGCTCGAGCTGTAATCCACCCTCTATACACACAGTTAGTGAATTCCTCCACCCATGGAGAAGACTGAACGTAGAGCTGTTACCCTCGTGGTGGCTCGAACCAGTATAATCCGCTGTCTCTTGCTCGTTGACGCCTCGCCCGACCTTCGTCTGATCCATCGTTGAGCGCAGCGCTTCTTGGGTCCTCAACTATATCACCCCTCTTCACCTTTGCGTCGATGATCCCGATCGCCGACAATGGCGCCCACTGTGGTGGGGCCCAAAGCTTGCTCAACCGAAGGAGTCTCGCCGAGGTATGGCGTCTTCGCAGCAAAGACATTCATTCGCGAGCTCGCTCGAATGCACCCTCGAGCATGGAAGTTCCACGCCTCGTTTCCCCTCTCCGCCATCGCGAAATCGTTGCTCATGGCGCTAGCCATGACGAGAACATGGAGGAGGGGGAGCGCAGCCCGAAGACCCTTGAAGATGCTCGTCGGATCAACCGGGCCATAACCGCCCTCTGGCGAGAGGGGCTTGAGAAGATTGGAACGTCCTCGGGGCATTCCAAGCTTCCTCACTCGAGCGAGCGCCTCTGGAAAATCGCACGAGTCATGACCGATCCCGTGCGTTCGACATCAGGTTCCTTCGGCCGGGCTCTCGCAGACGAGCTCGACAAGGCCGCGACCGGTTGCAGGCTGCCACAGCGAGGCCTTCTGCTGGTACCGGTCATTGAGGAGGATCGCAGCTCTCAGCAGCGCCAAAGACCACCGCCCGGACTCCAAGACCAGTTAGCCTCGAGGCTCGTCTCAGACTGTTGCCTCACCGCTGCGTTCCGAGTGTGACTCGGACAGGTGCGGCGACGACCAACAGTCTGGCGACTTTTGCTCCAAAGCGGTCTTTCTCCCGACGTCCCCCCGAGGCGCCGACGGGTCCATGAGCGTCTGCAATACCTCCCGGGTGATGCTCGGGCCCACCGTGGCTGCCGAGGTCACAGTATGGACGCCAAAGCGATCGAATCCAAATTTAGCAAAGCGAGCGAGAACCTTCCTAGCGCGCCCGTTCGCCAGACGGCTACGCGGCATACTCTGACGACCTCCGACGGGTGCGGTGGCCGGCTCGCTTCAAGCCCGCGTTGATCGAGCGATTCGATGGGACGAAGGACCCTGATGAATTCCTCTCGATCTACACCACTGCCATCCTAGCCACAGGAGGCGACGAGTATGTGATGGCCAACTACCTCCCTACCGTCCTGGACGGTGCTGCCTGCACCTGGCTCTTCAACCAGAAACCAGGTACTTTCCGCTCGTGGCGCCAAATCCAGAGCGCCCTCGCTCAATTTCCGTGAGTCGCTACGAGCGCCCTAGAGGGAGAAGGACCTGGACCGAGTGATCTAAGGAAAGAATGAACCCCTCCGTGATTTCGTGCGGCAGTTCATCCGCACTAGAAATCTGATCCCTAGTGTGTCTGATGAGGCCGTGAACAAGGCCTTCAAGTTTGGCATGCGCGACCGACACCTCACCGAAGACCTGGAGATCATGGCGAGGCTCACCGTTGGCAAGCTCTTTCGCATGGCGGAGCGCTACGCGGACGTGGACGACGCGGTCCGCTGGAAGCGCGATTACGACCAAGGTAAGCTTGGCATCAACTCGGGTGAGGCAGGCCCCTCTAGTGCCAAGAATACCGACCAAGGCTCAGCTGCCAAGAAGTGGAAGAGCGGCGATCAAAGCGAGGGTGGTCGACCTTGGGTGACCGCTTTCATGACGGCCATCGTGGAGGTCATGGAAGTTCGACTGGTTCAGAGAGGCCCGTGCCCAAGAAACCGACCATGACCCCAAAGAAAGCGCAGCCACGACTCGGCAGATCGATCACGGTCTGGTCGCGTCAGGCCGATGGCCGCCCACAAGGTCCTGAGGGGCGGCCTCGGTTCGACAAAGGTAAATTTTGCATGTTTCACAGGACTCCGGGCCACGACCTGCGGGTCTGCAGGTTCGCAGTGCCAAGCTCGAGGCCTTCTATGACGGCACGGAGAGATGCCTACGCCCCCAAGGAGGAGATGAGCCCGAAGGGTAAACGCTGAGAAGACCAGTCGACCTCGACCTGGACTTTCAGCAAGGCGCTCGCTGGATCGAAGTCATCTTTGGCGACTCTTCGGCGTATCAGTCCAAGCGCGAGATCAAGGACGCCGCGCGCGTGGTTTATCAGGCCACCGCTAGCAAGTCCACGGACCAGCCCTTCAAATGGGTCGGGGCAACGATCACCTTCACATCGGAGGATGCCCCCCAAGGTATGTCGAAGGATCTCAAGACAGCCTTGGTCGTGACCCCGACCATTAGCAACACCATGGTCGGGAGGGTCATGGTCGATGGTGGCAGCTCCCTTAATCTGCTGCTGGCAAGCGCGCTCGACCGGATGCAAATCCCCCGGTCGAAGGTCAAGAGCATCGCGATTCCGTTCTTCGGGATCGTTCCTGGGAGTTCGACCACTCCTCTAGGGCAGGTGATTCTGCCCGTCACCTTCGGCGCTTCGGATAACTTCCGCACTGAGCTGATCACCTTCGAGGTGGTCGAGGGTGACCTCCCCTACAACGCCATCCTGGGGCGTCCCGCCCTGGTCAAGTTTATGGCGGCCAACCACTACGGTCACCGATGCATGAAACTCCGGCCCAATGGCGCTATCGTGTCTTGCGGCGACCTCAAGGTGGCACACGGCCAGAGACTCAAGCTCTGGCCCTCGCCGGCATGCTACCTCGGCGAGGCCCGGAGGCACCAGAAGAATGCTCGCTGAAGGCGGCGATCCAACTTAGCGGGCTACGAAATCAGATCTGCCGAGGAGGGCGACGCGACAAAAAGGCCCATATCTCGGCCGGGCTGGGTTCTAAATAGGAACTCGAGCTTGTCACCTTCCTCCGCGCCAATAAAGGTATATTTGCTTGGGAGCCAGCGGACATGCCAGGTGTCCCGAGGGAGGTGGTCGAGCACAAAGCCGCAGTGCGACCCGACCGCCGCTGCGGCGCCAGAAGCCGCGGCGTTTCTCGCCGGAGAAGGTCGCCATCATTAGAGAGAACCTTGACAAGCTCTTGAAGGCCGGGTTCATCCGCGAGATCGACTACTCCGAGTGATTGGCCAACCCGGTCATCGTCCAGAAGAAGGGCGGAAAGTGGAGGATGTGTGTGGACCATACGGGGTTGAACTCGGCGTGCTCGAAGGACAACTTCCCGCTCCCACACATCGACCAGATCGTCGACTCCACCGCGAACGCCAGGATGTTAAGCTTCCTGGATGCTTGGGATATCACCAGATCAAGCTGGCGGTTGAAGATGAGAGCAAGACCTCGCTCATAATGCCGCTCGACCTCATCGCTACACGACCATGTCGCTTGGTCTCCATAACACCGGTAGCGACCTTCCAATACCGATGACCAAGACGTTTGATCCCCAGATCGGCCGCAACCTTGAGGTCTACGTGGATGACATCATTGTCAAGAGCTCTTCCGAGGGCGACCACGTTCAAAACCTTGGGGAGACCTTCGCCAACCTGAACAAGCACAATATCAAGCTCAATCCAGAGAAGTGCGTGTTCGGTGCTGCTTCAGGGAAGGTGCTCGGCTACATGATCAGGGGCTCAGGGGTCGGCCCAAACCCAGAGAAGATCGAGGCAATCGAGAAGATGGCACCCCCGACCTCGGTGAAACAGGTACAATGCCTCACCAGCCGTATGGCCGCCCTTAGTCGGTTCATTTCAAGGCTTAGCGAGCGTGGGTTGCCATTCTTCAGGGCCTTCTGCAAGCAAGTAAGCTTCGAGTGGACCCCTGAGGTGCAGCGGTTGTTCGACGACTGGCGTGCATTTTCAAGCTTCCACCTTGTTGACCACTCAGAGTCAAGGCGAGCATTCTGCCGCTTCTACCTAGCGACCACCGCCCAGCCGCCGCCGTCTTGGTGGTCGAATGAGATGCATGGCAGCACCCGATCTACTACGTCAGCGAGGTCCTGCACGGCCCGAAGGAGCGCTACCCACAGGTTAGAAGCTCTTGTACGCCCTTCTCATGGCTTTGCGCAAGCTCCGACACTACTTCTAGGCGCACTCGGTGGTCGTCCTGAGCAGTTTTCCGCTCGGGGACATATTGAGGAACCCGGAGGCTAAGGGCCGCATCGCTAAGTGGGCCATGGAGCTGGCGGCGTTCGACGTCTAGGTCATGGCACGCACGGCTATCAAGTCGCAGGTGCTCGCCGACTTCGTGGTCGAGCAAACATCGCCTCCCTCTCCTGAGCCCGAGGTCGAGGAGGAGAAGCCCTGGATCATGTACTTCGACGGCTCAAGGTCCTTCAAGCGCTCGGGGGCTGGAATTCTCATCCTTACTCTACGCGGCGATCAACTGAGGTATGTGGTTCGCTTTGGGTTTCCAGCAACCAACAACGTTGCAGAGTACGAGGCTCTCTTGGCAGGCTTGCGGGCCTGCAAGGCCCTCGGCGTGCGCCGGTTGATTGTACGGGGCGACTCTCAGCTCGTCGTCAATCAGTACAACAAGGAGTATCAGTGCTCAGGAGACTCAATGGCTAGGTACCTCGCTGAGGTGTGCAAGATGGAGAAGTGGTTCCAGAACCTGGAGATCACGCATGTGGCGCGGAAGGACAACTCCGACGCTGACTTCCTCTCCAAGCTCGGGTCGTCCGACGATGAGGTCCCTCCTGACGTGATCCTGGAAACCCTGGCGTCTCCCTTCATCTCCGGTCAAGAGGCCTCGGTCGCCTTCATTGAAGGTGTCCCCTCGTGGGCCAAGACAATCCATCGTTTCGTAGTGACGGGTGAGCTCTCGGTGGAGCCAGCGGAAAGGAGCAGATCAGCGGGCGAAGCTCAGATAAGCTCGTGGGACGGCAAGTCAGATCGCCGAAATCTTTTCAAGATCTCGACGGCGTGTCACCGCAGAGGAGGGTAAGTACCTGCTACATGACATTCATTCGGGTTTATGCGGAGCACACTCTTCTTTCAGGACTATGGTCGTGAAGGCTTTCCGCATGGGGTTCTACTGGCCCACGACACTTCAGGACGTGCGCAACATTGTCCACACCTGTCGAGATTGCCAATTTCATGCTCGAAAATCGTATCAGCCTGCCTACGTGCTCCAGACCATCCCTCTCGCTTGGCCTTTCTCGACCTGGGGGCTGGACATCCTCGGTCCCTTCCCGTAGGCGATCGGAGGGAAGAAGTTCCTGTTCGTCACCATCGATACCTTCACCAAATGGATCGAGGCCGAGCCCGTCTCGACCATCATGGCTCGTGCGGCGGTCAAGTTCTTCCGCCTGTTCGTGGTCATTGTATGGAGTTCCATGCGTAATCATTAATGACAATGGAACTCCGCTTACCTGAGTCGTTTCTAGGAATATCGCGAAGGCGAGACACCAAAGTATGCTATGCTTTGCCGCCCATCCGTGAGCAATGGAGCATGGGAGCGCCAACGCACAAATCGTTCAAGGCGTGAAAAAGCGAGTGTCAGATGAGCTCGAACGACACGGCCAGACCTGGGTGGACGAATTTCCCACCGTCTTATGGTCTATTCATACCATGACCAGCCGAGCGACAGGGTCCACACCCTTTCGGCTCGTGTTTGGTACCGAAGCCGTCCTGCCTCCAGAGGTCACGCTGGGCTCTGCCAGGGTCAGCTTGGTTGATCAGATCGACTTCGAGCAAGAGCGGTCTCTTGACCTTACCCTGGCGGAAGAAGTAAGATGCCATGCACTGCTACGATCGGCGCAGTACCTGCAAGGTTTTCGCAGATATGCGTCTCAATCGGTAAGACCTAGGGAGCTCCTTGTTGGGGACTTAGCCCTGAGACGGATTCAAGCTCCGTCTAACACCAACAAGTTATCCCCGCGGTGGGAGGGCCTCTATAGAGTTGTTTCAACAGATCGCACGGGGGCTTATCGGCTAGCGATGCCCAATGGTAGAGAGCTCTCTAGCTCGTGGAATATTGACCAGCTTCACAAGTTCTATGTGTAGCTCTTTTACCTCAAATTTCAATAAAGCTCTTGTTCGATTGTCATTGTTTGTCTTCGTGCACCTTTTTTCTATGTTTTGTGTTGGCTTGGGCTCACCTCTTGGTGCTTGACCTGCGTAAGAGCGCGCTTGCTCTTGGCCTAGGCGTCAGGGGCTTACCCTTCACCCCTAGTGATCAAGTTACGTGTAAGCCAAAACTTTTCGCAACAATACTCCCCAAGGCCAGGTTCGAGCTAAGCTCTCGCCAGTCCAACGAAAGCAATACAAGAATCGTTGTCATAGCTCGAGCCTCACTCGATCCTAAGTTTGTTCTCGTATGCGACCATGTTATGCTCCCTGTGGGCCTTTTTGATCTTGCGTGTCTTTGTCTTTGCAGATTTCTAATCTTGCGCCAAGGCGTCGGCGCTGTTCGACCTTGAGCCCAATCTAATGGACGAGATATGCCACGATCGTAAAAGGCTAAGTGCATGATTGGGAGAAGTTCATTGGTCGAGAAATGACAAAGCAAACTGAGACTAAATTATTTTAGCCAAAATACAACTATTCCATTGAACCCAACCATTTTCTTACAAGTCTTGTAGGCAATCTACCCTATCTACAGGTCCGCCATCTCGCGCGTGAGCTTCTCCTGCTCGAGCTTGGTGACCTTGGCCCTCAAGGTCGACAGCTCACCCTGGAGTCGGAGGGCTTCGGTGGAGGCTTCGCTGGCGCGGTGGCGTTCTTCTTGAAGCCGGGTCAAGGCGCTCTTGGCCGCCTTGCTCGCCCGACCCAGCTTCTCCTCAAGCTCTTGGACCTTGGCCTCGAGCTCTGGGGGCCTTCTGTGGCTACCGTCCGCAGCTGCCTTGTTCGTTTCTTCGCCTTTGGCTCGCTCGGCTTTGAGCGCTCTGGCCGACCTTCGCGCTTCGCCCTCAATCGCCTTGTACGCATGATCCCGCTTCGAGGCGATGGACCGCTCCAGCTCGGCCTTTTGGGAAGTCTCGAGCGCCTCGCCATTCTGAGTCCGCAATCTCATTGGAGTCTTCGCGCTATGCTGCCTCCTCTAGCTCGGCTCGCAGGTCCTCCATGAGCTTGATGTGTGTCGTCTCCCGGGCCTCCACAACGTCGAGCAAGACCCTTAGCGCATCGGCATGCGTCTGAAGGCCCTACAGCCCTTGGGTAATCGAGTGGTGGCCTGTGAAGCTCGGAGGGTTAGCTCGGCCCTCGATAGAAGAAATAAAGTAGAGGCGGGTCTGGTCAGGTCTGGCACTGGCAAGGCGGTCCTCGAAGGTTGCTCGGGAATACCCGGCGGATCCGCCGCCAGATGTCCCTGGGGCGGGGTCACCCACCGTTGCTGTTGTGTCTTCAGGGGTGCGGTCTTCGACACTCCGTCATGAAGCGGTCAGACTCGAGCTCTTCGCCGAGGGCTCGACCACCGTGCTCGAGCCCGGTGGCGACTTCATCCTTGTCTCCCGCGGCTGGAGGGTCTCGAGTTTCCTCCCCCGTGGTCCGGTTCACCATGCTTGTCGTGGCCGGGGCGTCTTCAGGATCGGGGGCTCGAGGGGTTTCCTCCGCCACGGCCGGGGCGGTCTCAACCGGGATGCCCCCGGTGCCATTCCCTTCGGACTCCCTGGGTAGGTTGGCGTCGTCTTCAACATCCACCTCGCCGGTGGCATAGTCCTTGCTGGTCGCGGGCTGAAGCTCCTCCTCATCCAGGTCGTCAAGCCCTTGGTTGAAATTCCCGACCGGTTCCAGACTAGGCCAGGCCAGTGGAGTGCGCCTCTGGCTCGAGGGCCGGCCGGGCGCCAACACAAAGCCGACCCCTTCTTCTTCCTCGGACTTAGACTCGCCCTAGACAATAGTCATTGTCAATTCGGGCAGATGTTGAGCTCGGGCGCTCAAGGTCTGTGATTACGAGCAACTACTAAGCTACGAAGATAGATGGGAATCAAAGGTGAAGAGCCCAAATGATGTACTGAAGTCAAGAGCCTCCGCCGCAGGGGTCAAGGGCCCCTGCCTCGCAGGGGAAGGAGTCTCCTCGGGTTACAGTCCTCCGGCCGCACTGGATCCCGAGCCCTGCTGAAGTTTTGGCTGCCTCCGTCGCGCTCTGTTGCTTAGGAAGGGTTCTAGGTCAGAAGATGAAGGAGCACGAGCGAGGAGCTCGGGGGCTCGACTAAGGATGCTCACCGTCGTGCGGTCGCCCCACTCGACGTCGCCTTCTTCGGCTTTTTCCACCCGCCCGCTTGGGCTGGTCTCTTGTTTCGCTTTTTGTTTCATGCTCGCCCGGGCAGGGCAGATCTTCTCGCCGCTCTCCAAAGAGCTCGAGCTTGTCCTTTAGAAGTGCCAAAAGTTGAAAGAGGGATCTAGGCGACAAGGCTCGAATGTTTGGTCTAGGTGGCTTACTCGCCTTGCGGGCGCAAAGACGCTCCTCGCACGGTCTCATCAAGGGTGTAGTCGCATGCCTTCCTAACATCTCATTCATTCGGGCGACGATCCAGACTCCTTCGCGCCTGAAAAAGGCCAATTCATTAAGAGGAACCAAGGGGGCAAGTCTGAAGCAAAGCAGCCTACCGGTCGTCCCTTCGCGGGTCATGTCGTCGTGGCCTCGGATCTCAAAGAAGGCGTGCTCCCTCCTCCACAGGGGGAACATCCGGCCTCTCAGGAAGTCATTAGCGATGGCCTGCCTAGTAAGGCCTCGCGTGGCGCAAATATGGATGGCCGCGATGGCCTCTTGGTCATCCTCCAGGTCGCCTGCTTCCGGGGTCTGCTTCTTCCCGTTGAGGGGGGTACCGTCGCACGCTAGCGCGTCGCCCGGTCCCTACTTCAGGTAAAACCACCGCTCGGTCCAAGGGCCAACGGAGTCGCGGGGGCACATTTGGGGTAATGACCATGGGATTCCCGCCCACAGCCGGAAGTAGAGGCATCCAACCACGGGGTCCTTCCCGGTGCGGAAAAGGGAGAAGAAGCGGAAGAAAAGCGAGGGGGTGGGAAGGATTCCAAGGAACCCCTCGCACAGGTGAGAGAAGATGGAAAGCAAAAGAATGGAGTTGGGTACCAGATTGATCAACTCGATCTCGCACACGGTGAGGACGGCCAGGAGAAAGTCGCCTCCGGCCATGGCAGTCCGAAGAGCATGTAGTGCTCCATGCTCACAAGCTCGTCATCCCGTGGCTGCGGCTTGGTCTCTCCGTCCGGCAGCCGCCATGTCCACGGGTCCAACAGCCCCAGGCTCTCAAGCTCTCGCATCCTTGCCACCATCAGGGAGCTTTTCCCGAGCTTGGCCATGGTGATTGAGGGGAAGTTTGGTCGGAGGAGGAAGAAGAGTTCGAACAAGGAAGCAAAGACTACGAAGGAGCGGAGAGTTCGAGGAAGTGGCGACGGTCTCAAGTTTTATAGGCTTGGTGCACTGCAGGCTAGTGGTTGGAGTGCCTCAAAAGATGTGCCGGTCAGGTGATTCGACAGGAGCAATTTAAGGCTGTGTGGTGGAATCGAGGCGTTGCGAACGATTTCACTGTCTGGCCATATCCGTACTGGAGTTCTGGAGATCAAGATGCGCCAGGTGTCATCTCGCCAAGGCCTAGTGTTAGGTTTCCGCCCGACCTCGACCTCAAGCTCAAAGGTTCCAAATCGCCCTGCTCAGGAGGCTCAAGGTCGCCCCTGTTCCAAACCATGACCTTGAGCCTCGAGGGCTAGCTGTCGAGGACTGATAAATCTCTGACAAGTCAACGCACGGTCAACAGGGTACCCGGCTCGAGGCGATCCAGCAAAGGCCTCTGACCACGACCTAAGCGCCGTTGGGCCCCGCCCGACCTCGAGCTTGAGCGGTGGAGGTCTCATCCCCACTCGACCCCGACCTTGGTTCGGCTGTGCATTTACTCGACGGTTACCAAGACCTAAGTAATGGAGTCAAGGCAGAAGTGGGCGGAATTTCCAGAGCAGTTACAACCCACCTTCAATACGCACGGTTACCCCGGAATATTTCCGTCCATTGCAAAAAGATTCAGGGTATATAAGACCACGCAAGGCATATGTACTGTGACATCGACTCACTAGTCATAGACGAGTAGACACAAACAGAGCACCTAAGCTCGAGCAGTAATCCACCCTCTGACACACACGCTAGTGAATTCTCCACCTTCGAGAAGATCGGACGAGAGTGTTACTCCTCGTGGGGCTCGAACTAGTATAATCCCCTGTCTCTTGCTCGTTGACGCCTCGCCCGACCTTCGTCCGATCCATTGTTGAGCGCAGCGCTTCTTGGGTCCCTTGACTATATCACCCCCTCTTCACCTTTGCGGTCAAGCGATCCCGATCGTCGACAGTTACTACTAGATGTGCAGTGCAGCGGAAGGAGAGTTGAAGTAGTCCGATTCAATGTAACGTGCAACCTCGAACAGTGGTCGATCACCCTCGAGCAGTGGTCGAACATCACAAATAGTCGTCTCGATCAGCGTCACAGTAGCAGCAACACCTCTACCTAACTCCACACAGTTGGGGAAGGAATGCCACGTATTGGTGTGCTAATACTAGTGCGCACGGCAGGACCTGAGCAGTGATGGCTACGATTTTGATAGGTGCGGTGGTACAACAAAATTACCTTACCCTAGCCATCATGTACTCCCTTTATATAGCCCCTTGGTGGAACCCTATGTTAGGGGCCTAACCAAGGTGCAAAAGCCCACTAAGCCCCACTTTGCCAATTCATAGCGGATCCAATCTAAACAAATGTATTCCAATTCATTAAGTATGTGATCTTGTAGGTTTATGTATATTCGGTCATGGCCTGGAAACTCCTTTCATCCTATAAGTCGGTAGGAGGCCCTAGTAGAGCATAGCGACTCCCAAATATACACAAAGATCCTATCTCTTAAGTACTCTTGCTTTATTGCCTATGTAAAGATTAATTTCGCCTTTTGCCAAACTTCTAGTCTTTATTAGCCCCTATATCGAATTGCAAATATGAGCAACCGATCTCATATCAAATATCCAAGAACTAATATGAGAAGTATCAATATTATTTTCTATAACATTTACACCTAAAGCATAAGTCTCACTTCCCTTTTGGCTCTTTTGATCTGCCAAGTACTTCTTACAGTTTCTCTTCCAGTGTCCAGTCCCTTTGCAATAGAGGCATATGGTGTCGGGTCAGGTTTAGTCTTGTGCTTCTCAAGCTTATGCTTGTTGCTTGAGATCTCATCTCGAGTTTTACTTGCGCCCTTTCCCTTACCACCAGTTTTATTCTTCTTTTCAAACTTGGTAGTGTTCTCAATCATCATCACATGATTAGACCATTTTTTGATGCTCTCTTCTACTGACTTGAGCATCCCATGGAACTCAGTCTCTATGCTAGTCATATGAAAGTTCAAAATTAATGGCTCAAAGATCTGAAGGAACGATTAGAGAATTACTTTAGTAGCCAACTCTTGGTTAAGGGGAAAACTAAGCTTTTCGAAAATCTTAATGTAACCAATTATCTTTATTACATAAGGTCCGATTGGACTCCCATTAGTTGTAAAATCCAAAATTTTGTTTTTACTAGATTTATTATGCTTTTCCTTTATTTTTTATTTTTTTGGGATTTATTTAATTTATTTTGAATTCGTTGAATTAAGCCTTTTGCTATCTTTTATTTATTTAGTGAAAAGTATTAATGATCTTTTGTTAGAAATATTTTATTTGAGCTCTAAATATCTTATAGTGTTTTCTAGATTTTTTGGATTTTTCCCGATATTTTCGCTATTTTATTTGGCTTATTATATTTTGCTGATTTATTTTAATTTGGAAATGATGAAAAATCACGTGAATAGTTTTGGGTTGAAATTTGCCCGGCCTGGCCCATCTTTCCACACAACCCATTCCACTGCCAAACCCTAGCCATCGCACGTTTCGATAATTGGATCTCGATCCAACCATTGTTCCTCACCTGCGTCGTATACTATTGGATCAGATCTGCATGGATGGTCATGATTGCACCACGTCAGCGTCACCAAATCTTCTCCAAATCCGTTGCACCACCATATCCCGTGACCTCGCGGTTCATTTCCGCCCCGATTCATGCTCATTAAGGAGGCTATTTATTGCGCCGTCTTGCGCACCATGTACCCCACCTCGAACCGCAACCGCAGCCCTAGCGCACACCCATTGAAGCACCACCGTTCACCCACACGAGCATGCCAGAGTAAGTTGAGCTCGCGCCATTAGTTTTCCACTGTCTCCGTCGTCATCGAGCCTCGCCTGCCGCATTTGAGTCTGGATCTAAGGAGCCTGCACCGAACCACGTCGAACCGAAGCAAGCACATCATCGGAGGCCTACCGCACCACCGTCACCTTGTTCTTCATCTTCAGCGCTGGTAAGAAGCCGTTGTGTTGTGCCATGGTGTCATTGTCACCTTTGCAAGCTCACACCACTGTCGAATCTAGATCATGCAATCTACACCGTGCCACCGTAGTATCACTTTAGGTGAAGTTTCAGCCGTTGGATTGTGGATGGATGGTCGGGATTTTGTCACATGTGCGCTACCGCTCCATCTGCTGCCGTCATTGGATCCATGCTAATCATATCGGATCGTGTTGTGGGTCCCCGCTGTTGTCGCCATGTCGTCAAATCTTGATCATTGGATTCAGACCGAACAGCCATGATCGCATCATGTGCCGAGCCAATCTTGTGCTACCGTGGGTCACATGAGAAACGAGGTGTCACCACCGTCGGTCGCTGATGACATCATCGCCTTTAATCTTTGCCATCCAATCTAGCATGAACGGTTGAGATCTTTGTTGCCATGTGTCTTAATCGCATCCGTTGGTCTTGTACCACGTGTCATCAATCCAATGGTGACACGTGTGCTGCTTGCGTCACCCAGCACATGGGCACAGTACCACCAGTCCACAGTGGATCAATGCTAGCTGTGAACCTGGTCCATGCACCGGTGACGCGTGTCTCTCCATGATAGGGCCACGTGTCAGGTCGTGGTTGTGCCACGTGTCCCATGATGCCAGCATGGTGTTATAATCTACTTGTTCTTCAGAAAAATAATTAGCTGAAAATCATATTCGATGCTGACATCAGCATGACATCATAAATGCTATTTTCTTGTATAAAAATAATTCGGTTAATTCGGATTTTCTATTTTCTCTAGTTTTTCTTTTATTTCAAATATTGAATAGCAATATCTTCTTCATACAAACTCCAGTTGTGGTGATTCGAATTTCTAAAAATTTATAAAATCAAGCTCTATTTAATAGTGAATTTTATTTAATTTTTGTAGTTGATCTTGCTCTCTATTTTTGATATTTATTGGATTCTCTTTCGTTACGTGTAGATGTCGAGTTGCCTAGTGAGTTTGTCATTGAGGATCCAGCACCCAAACAATGTTTAGAGTAGGATTCAGAGCTATCTGAAGGTTATTTGTGCTTTGATGATGTTGAACCCATGCTTTAAATATTATATTGTTTTAAAATATTGCATGTTAATTCAATTATTGCTTGTTTCAAATATGTTGAGAATAGTTAATTGTACACTTTGAATTATATCCACCTTGCCATATTGTATGTCGTATTTCATTTGTCACCCTAGAATGGTTTCATATTAGTTGGTAGCTATAATTGCCAATATGGCTGGTTAGAACGCAAGTAGCATGCTTAGCCATGCAACGTGTCATCATTTTATGTGAAAATAATTAATCTTGCTTAATGATTATGGAACATGTTTATTAACTTGTGTGTCAGGTGTTGTCACACAATGTGGTTGTTGTTGATGGCACGTGGTGCATAGTAAATCAATCGGGGTGGTAAAATGATTTAGACTAAGACAAGTAGAATGTATTTATGATGGGCTAATGTGGCACTTGGGCGGTCGTATTGCTTTTTATGATAATTGTTGGTTTATGGTTTTGATATTTTTTGTTAGTCTTGCCTTGCTCAATTAAGGACTTAACTTTGCAAGAATTTGAACTGAGTCATTCATACAACCACAAGTATGGTATGGAACAGACATAGCTGATTAATTTGTTGAGTTTTAACTTTGGTACTATTAGTGGTAGTGTGAGACCCAAGTTGTGGTAACTAGTCCTCGTATGGGTGGGCTCACATGGCGCAAGAGGGGAGCCCTGCATGTGGTAACTAGTCCCACCAGCGTTAAAACCTTAGCGGGTAGTACTGGGTTTAGATAGGCATTGGAAAGGTTTTGTTATGATTACTTGCCTTTGTGTTATATGATTGTACCTTGTGGGTAAAGTGTATAATCTCTGTGGAGTGTAAAATCTATTTGAATAGCCATGCTCGCAGTATTGAGTATTACTCGGTGATTACAGTCAAGAGTTAGATTTTATCAAAAATAAAATGTGGGTATGGATGTTGAAGTGTGAAATAAAGCTATGAATTTGTTATTGAAAAACAATTGCAAAAGTTATTATTGTTATTATTCGTTTTACTGTCTTTCAATCTATTTATGCTATTCCTTTACAAATGTTGTTTATGCAAATTAACCATGTTAGCTAATCCTTTGCAATAAGCCATGCATATGGTATATTAGACTTACATTTTGTGCACAACTTATTGAGTGCTTTAAGTACTCATCCCTTGCAACAAAACATCACCAGTTGGAGAAGAAACTACTCCTGCTTTTGAGGAAGAGTACCAAGAAGAGATGAATAACTAGGGTGTAAACCTTGTCAGTTGCCTATGCAGATTGATGGGTTTCCTACGCTTAAGTTTATTTCCGCTGTAATTTATTTATTTTTCAGTCTTAGCCCTGTGAGGTATACTCATGTAAGGTGGACATAAGGTCATTTAACAGGGTCAGGAGTGAGGAGGATGACACCGTTGTCCATCTTGCACGTTTTACTTCCGCACAGGAGAACCTCATGAAGACTACAAATCAAGAGCTTACTGAGGTTTATGAGGCATTGGAGAAGGCCAAGAAGGACTTTCGAGTGGCTAGGAGGATAGCTTCGGAGAGGATCACTAAGCTGAAGGAGGTTGTCTACCTCAAGAAGGAGGCAGCTGTGTTGGAGGAGTCCAAGGAGACCTGGAGGAGATTGAGCTACGGCCTGAGAGTCAGGGATTAGTGTCTTCCAATGAGACCCCCAGCCATCAAAATAAGTTCGCCCCGATGCCGCATCACCCATCGTAGTGTCCACCCAGAGAACCGCATCCAAGATGGCTTAGTGACTAGATAGAGTCTTGAGTTTAGTAGCAGTGGTGACTCAAGTGTACGAGTCACATGATTCTAAGTTTAGAGTGTTACCTTTAATCGATTAGTAATGCTTATTTAGGTTAATGCGAGTTTTAATGGTCTTTTTGAGTGTGCAATATACGTTGCATTGCCCTTAGGCACTTGTGAGCAGCCATACCAAGTATTTAATAAAGTTTAATATAGTTGGAGTTTGAGTTTAAAATTTTCCCCCACATAATTCCTTATATTACTTGTCTATGTTGTTTTCCCTCTTTTCTCTAAACTTTGGAGTAATCAATAGATGGTTTAGACTCATGGAAACAATGGAGCCAGTGGAAGTGGAAGCTGCCAGACTGAGAACCGGAATGAATCGCCAATTCCTCAAGCAGCACCACCAGTTGACATGAGTAATTTTGGAGCCTTTTTTGCTGCACAAACACAGCTTATGCATACCATGATGTAGCAAATGCAGCACTTCATCAATCAATCCGTGGCCAACAATGCAAATCAATTTGCTGGCAATGGAAACCATCTATACTCAAAGCTGTCAGACTTTATGAGCACCCGTCTGCCAACTTTTTCTAGGAATACTAACCCAAGTGAGGCTGACGACTAGCTAAGGACATTTGAGAGGAAGCTGCACATCACCTATTGTGAGAGAAATGAGAAGGTGCTTAGCTCGAGGGCATAGTTACTGAATGGTGGGAGAATTACTGTGCATTGCAGGAGAACCCACAAGAGATCACTTGGGAAGAATTTTCTGCTGCTTTCCGTCAGTATCATGTTCCAGAAGGTATCATGGACTTAAAGAAGGAAGATTTTTGAGCTATCAAGCAGGGAGGCTAGTCTGTGGCAGAATTCCTAAACCGGTTCACATAGCTTGCTCTCTATGCACCCGAGGACGTAACAACAGACATGGCAAGACAGTCTTGCTTCATGAAGAGACTGAATTTTGGGATGCAGATTGGGTTGATTACCCATAATTTTCCTGATTTTGAAGAGTTGGTTAACAAAGCCCTTATCCTGGAGGACAAGCACAAAGAGTTGGATGACAACCACAAGCATAGGATGGCACAACATGAACCTTGCCAAGGACAATAGAAGTTGAGAGCTGCACCGCAGCAATTTGTCAGGTTTTAGCCTAAGGTAATTATCAAGACGCCTTCTTCCACACCGCGTTCTAGTGGGCAGAATTTTCAAACACCTGTTTAGATCAATAATTCACCAAGAGGTGGTCAGCAATCGATAGGCAAGCACTGTTTTAGCTGCAATGAGCTAGGGTATTTTGCCAATAACTGTCCAAAGAGAGGAGGTGTTTTGCCTATTTGCTTCAACCTTAGATCTACGCCGACCAAGATGCTTGCACCAAGAGGGAACCATGGATCTGTTCAAGCTGGAGCCACAACTCAAGCCACAGTGAGAGGTCGTGTTAATCAAATCATGACTGATGAGGCGCAGGATGCATCGGACGTCGTACTGGGTAAGTTCCTGGTTAACTCAATACCTGCTACGGTTCTATTTGATTCTGGAGCGTCGCATTCCTTTATTTCTCGAGATTTTGTTGTTGGGAATTGGTTGGAAGTGATGAACCTTAAGTGTATGCTTTTGGTCCAATCCCTTGGACCAGAACTACGATCTAACCTAGGATGTATGGGAGTTAAGATGTTCATGAATGGAATAGAGTTCCTAGCAAATCTTATTATTTTGGATACCCAGACACTAGATGTTATTCTCAGAATAGATTGGTTGTCTAAGCATAAGGTCATATTGGATTGTGGTCGAAGGGTAGTGTCAATTGAAAGACTAAGAGGCTTGAGTGGAAATCCAAGCAATTGCAATTTGCTATGGTCAGATGATGGTTAATAGTGCTAAAGCTGTCAGCATAGAAGAAGTACTAGTTGTAAATGAATACCCAGATGTTTTTTCTAAGGATTTACCTAGATTGCTACCTGATTGAGATATTAAGTTCTTGATTGAATTGTTGCCTGGTACAACCCCAATAGCCAAGAGACCATACCAGATGCGTACAGATGAGTTGGTAGAAAATAAAGAAACAAATTGAGGAGTTTCTAGAAAAAGGTTTTGTAAGGCTAAGTTCGTCGCCATGGAGAGCACCTATTTTGTTTGTTCAAAAGAAGGATGGAAGGATGAGAATGTGCATTGATTATCGAGCTCTGAATGAAGTGACAATAAACAACAAGTATTTGCTACCCAGGATCGATGATTTGTTTAATTAGTTAAGTGGAGCTGGAATTTTCTTGAAGATAGATCTTCGATCAGGATATAATTAGCTGAAGATTTGAGTGGAAGACATGCCCAAGACAGCATTTTCAACCAGATATGGACATTACGAGTTCACGGTTATGTCATTTGGATTGACCAATGCCCTACATATAGATGACACTTTTGTCTACTCTAAGATAGAAGAAGATCATGCAGAGCATTTGAGGCTTGTTCTGGAGAAACTTTGAGCGCAGCGATTGTATGCTAAGTTCAGTAAGTGTGACTTTTGGAAGAAGAAGATGAAATTTCTTGGACATGTAATGTCTACCAAAGGTGTTGCAGTTGATCCTAGTAAAGTCGAGGCAGTATTGCATTGGGAGAAGCCGAAGTCAGTGACTCAGATTTGCAGTTTTCTTGGAATGGCAGGATATTACCATCAATTCATTGAAGAATTCTCGACAATTGCTAGACCTCTTACGCAATTACTGAAGAAGGAGAAGAAATTTGCATGGATGCTAGATTGTGAGAGGAGTTTCCAAGAATTGAAGAAAAGGTTAACATCTGCACCGGTATTAGTATTGCTAGATATCCAGAATAGTTTTGTTATTTATTGTGATGCTTCGCGTCAAGGACTTGGGTGTGTGTTAATGCAGAATGGCAAGGTTTTTGCTTATGCTTCAAGATAACTGAGCCCACATAAGGAGAAATACTGGACGCATGATTTGGGTTGTAGTAGTGCATGTCTTAAATATATGGTGTCACTATCTTATTAGAAATTGCTATTAAATATACACCAATTATAAGAGTTTAAATTATATTTTCACTCAGTCAGACCTGAATATGAGGAAGAGAAGATGGTTAGAGTTAATCAAGAATTATAACATAGGAATTCATTATCACCCTGAAAAGGCTAACGTGGTAGCTGATGCTTTAAGCCATAAAAATCACAATGTAAGCATGTTAGTTTAGAAAGGTTAGCCTGAGTTATGCAAGGAATCTCAGAAGCTAAGATTGAAAGTGGTACCTAAAGGGTTTCTAGCTACCCTGGAGGTGAAGCCAGCCTTGGAGGATCAAATTAGAGAAGGGTAGAAATATAATACCAAAACTAAGAGGATTAAGACCAATGTAACATCCTCAAATTTAGCTATTTTTGAATTTTATAATTTATTTTGAATTTTGAGAATTTCTCGGAATTTGTTTGGATTTATTTGAATTTCTCGAATTTACTTTTCTTTGGAAATTAATTTAATAATAAAAAGTTTTAATAAAATATAAATGGAAATATTTTATTTAAGTTCAAAATGAATTAAAATATTTTTGGAATTTTTCTAGAATTTTTCGATATTTTAATGCTTCAAATAATTAAAATAAAATTCGAGAATTATTTATATTGAAAAATCCTGAGAAAATTGGATGAACAAGATCGGCCCAAGACGCCATTCTTGTCGCGCCACTCGAAACCCTAAAGCCGCCGAATCGTAGTTGTTCCGATTCGCGATCGCATGGTCGAGGAGCGGCCATTTTGTCGCCTCGCCGTTGATTGTCACGCGGTACGCACGCGGATATGCGCCACGCTCTTCGTCTTCGCCGTAACGCCGCCACCGCCCAGCGTTATAGTTAGAACGACGCCATTACCGCCGTCGCGTGTCTCTTCGCTTCATCTTCGGCGCGGCGATAAAGCACGTTCTTTCGCAAGATATTGAGCTCTTTCACGCATTCCAAGGACCATCAGAAGCGCCGATTTGCTCACCGTAGTACCGAAGGTCTTTCGCCGTTGATTGCGCCTACTTTGGTGACCCTCCGCCGCCATTGTGACCACCAGAGTACTTCTCGCATCGAGCCGCACCCGAGGAGCTATTTCATCTCGCCGAGATCACCAAACGCAGGCGCTGCGTGGTCATCTTCTTCCTCTCCGCCACCTTTTCGCCGCACCTTCGCCGAGCTCGCGAAAGCAACGTCGACCATTGGATCGTCATCGCACCGTCCTGGTGAGTCCACGTGTTCCCTCTCAAGAGAGACCAGAAAGCAAAGGTAACGGTAGATCCTAGCCGTAGGATTCATAATGGATGCCTAGGATAGTGCCACGTGCCCGGAGAAGGGACTACCCACATGTGCTTAAGATTGTGTTAGATAACAGCCGTTAGATCTTTGATGAACGGTTTAGATTAAGCCACGTAAGCATGGTGACAGTAAACCTCATTAGCAATTTATGGCCGTAGATCTGTGGATTAATGGCTAGGATAGTGCCACGTGCCCGTAGCTAGGATCGCCCACGTGAGCTTAAGCTGCGTAAATTTTACCCGTTGGATCTAGTAGCGAATGGCCTAGATTCGCCCACGTGTTGCGCACCGGGGCAGCCATGTCGCCTCTTGCGCCGCGTGAATTGGATTTAATCCCGGTTGTTGATTTTTGAATGAATGGACAAGGATCCGACGCGTGTCGGGCCAGTCTCGAGACGCCGCGTGTCGCACGAGAATCGAGGCGTCGGCCATCATTGGTTGTTGACGCGCTTGTTTCATGGCCGCCGTTAGATTTTGATTTGAGGGTTGAGATATCGCCACGTGTCAGCACCGCAGTAGCAATCCGAACCGTCGATGCATTCTTGGCCGTTGATTTCATCGCACGGCTCAGATTGAGACGCGTGGCCAGCGCACGAATCTTGGCGTTTGACCGAGTCAGCTGCGTCGTTATTCAATTTAATCTCCGCCGTTAGATCTTGATCCAGTGGTTGACATCGTGCCACGTGTTCGCACCGGAGTAACCGAACTGAAGCGTCGGGATTTGATCAAGCCGTTCATTCTTAATCGGACGGACAAGATTAGATCGAGCTCTTGGTTGATAATTCATCGCCACGTGTCATGGCCAGATTGTGCCACGTGTCATGCTGACGTCAGCAATGACATCATTAGTGGGGCCCACTTGTCAGTGCTGGCACAGTGGTTGATGACGTCAGCCGTGATGTCATGCTGACGTCATAAATAATTTTGAAAAATAAAATAAATAAATAAATATATTCGGTTGAAAATGTTTTCGGTGCTGACGTCATTATTAGCCATGCTAACGTCATAATTCTCGGATTTCTGTATAAAAATAAATAAGGAAATTTGATTTATTCTTTTTGATTTAATTTCAAACTTCAAATGGCTATAACTTTTGCGTTTTAACTCCGATTTGAGTGATTTAAATTTCTAAAAATTTGTAAAATCAAGATCTATTTATTGGTTAATTTTGTGTGTACGTTGCTTTTAATTAGACGTTGATTTGCCGGAGGCTTACGAGGGGGGAATTCTTAGAGCAAGACCAAGCTTCAGGCCAAGACCAGCAACTCTTTGAAGGCAAGTTATGCTTTGACCATGTTGTGCCTAAATTTTGAAAACGTATTTTGTTTCCAACTATGCATACTAATTCAACTAAAAATGGACTTAAATATCTTGGGTGAATTAGTTAACCAACCTAATTGTTTATGTCACCTTGATGTTATTCGTATGCCATGGTTCCTTTGATAACTTAATTTAGTTGGTTGATGATATTGTGCCAACATGTCAGGACCCGGATATGCAACCAAACCCTTCAGGTATACCGCACTAGTCCAGATCACGCTTAGTGCACACAAAGGGAAACATAGATGACATATCATTCCATACATCGAAATAACTAAGAAGAAGCAAATTATTATTGATTAAAGCAAACGACCTTATGGTCAAGGTTTATACACCAATGCCTCTTGGCTTAAGAAACAAATGAAAATTGCAAATGAAATAAAATAACTTGGGCCATTCGACATGCCACAGTAATCGTCTGGGAACGCCTTCCTAGTCCACGTAGTCTTCATAGTATTCTCCTCTTGATATTCATTCCCGGTTCTTCCTGAGCTACTGAAAAACATGGGCGTAAAGCCGTGAGTACAAAACGTACTCAACAAGCCGTAGGGAAATGATGCAATATATTCATGCATAGCTTGACAAAGGATAGTCATATGGTTTATTTGCAGAAAGCAATAACATGAATTTAAATACAATAAATAGATTGAAGGCAGATTGACAAAACAATAATAAATAACTGGTAAATCAATGATAGACAACATGAACAAAATGACAAGGTATCACCCTACATCATTTGAAACAAGTATCAACCACACAATTCAACAAGATAGTTTTAGACAATGTAACAACAGTGAACTCCCCTGCTCCCATTCCAACAATTCCACATTTCAAGAAAACACTCTATACCCGTGTGAAATTCTCGGCTTGTCCATGACCATGACACGGCTATTCAATAGTTTTACACTCGCAGAGTTTGTACAATTTTACCCACAAGACATGATATTCTCCTTGCGCGCCGCCATTAGCACACTTCCTTTGGTGTGCCGGCAGAGAAATTATGACAAAGCCTTTACAATGCATGTCTAAACTTCAGACGCCTCTAAGGATTCACCTCTGGCCCCTCTTGAGCCATGCGACCTACCTCACCTGTCCCCAACCCACACATCCAATTAGCAAGACTCAAGAGTAAACAATGCAAATTAATCAGCTAGGTCTGTCCCATACCTGCACTTGTGGTTGCACGGTTAGGCCTAGTTCAATGGCGCACAAGATTAAGTCCTTAAATTGTCTCGTGCAAGACACCACATCCCAATGTGCTAGACAAGACCCCTTTATCGCACGATCGCTGTTCGAGGGAAAATATTTTGTTCAACCAAGACCAATGGCATCCCTTACCATGGTACAACAAGTTTTACAACAAAGGGTCAATGTACCACAATTCAATATCTCATTAGGTCAAGATTAACATTAGTTCACAGTGATATGAATCCCAACGCACGACTAAGCAGGTCTAAGCATAGCTACGTTAACCCAATGTTGGTACTACAATTATGTCCAACTAGTAAACAACCCAACCTAGGGTGACAACGGATACATGACATCTCAATTAATCAAGGTGGCATAATGAAAATTTGGTATATAGCTATTCCCAGTAAATAGTTCTTGTATCACATAGCATGCATTTGTATGAAACAAAATAGATTTACAAACATGGGTACAACATGGTCAAAGGACTACGACTTGCCTTCGTCGATGAGACGTGATGCGCTGCACAGAAGATCTTCTCCTTCGTTGGCGACTACGGCCGCTTCGTCGACTACGCGCAAAACGATGCACAAAAAGAATAAAATAAAATAAATAGAAGCTAAAAATTATAATAAAAATACTGGCATACAGAGAGTGATTTATTATGAATTTAGGAATTGGAATCACTCGAATCGGAGTTCGGATGACGGAGAAACAAATGTTTGAATGATCTCAGTTTAATTAAATCCGAAAAATACGAAATGGCACTGTAGCATTTCTACAGTGCTTCGTCTACCTAACGCATAGAACAAAATCCCATCCATGGTGCTGGAGTTAGAGGGCACGGCGAAAGCTGGCGAGGGATGGAATGGAAGAGGGCGACGACGCGGTGCCGGGGCAAGTGACGGCGCGACAAACGGTGGCCGGAGGCGACGGCGGCGGCGCATGGAACGGCGATCGACGGGGCTGCGCATGGCGCTGGCGACTCGGAGCACGGCAGCTTGGCGCGAGAGGTGCAAGGGGGCGGCTGTGCAACACGAAGCCCATGCGCATGGTGGCCGGCAGTGAGGAGGCCGGGAGCGACGAGTCCGGCGATGTCAAAAACGAGCCGACGGCATGACGGTCAAAAGCACCCGAAATCATGATATTTGTCAAAACTAAGTTGAGCACGGGATAGCTAGCATCAAGGGGATTCTACGGGTGCAAAGAATTGAATTGGTTCGTACCCAAATGGAAGAAATCGACGACGAACGGAGCGACGGCCGGCGACGAACAAACTCAAAATCCGGGGTCAAACTGCAACAAAAATCAAATCCGATTGAATTGTTGTGTTTCTGGAAGCAAATGGCACAAAGTGATGTGATTGGTTTGTCTAGAAACTCACCGGAGCAAAAGATGGCTTGTCGGTGTCTTTGGAGGACGCCGGACGTCGGTTTTTGTGAGTTTTGGAGAAGGGAACGGCACAGAAACAATGGGACAAGGTGAGCACAGGATGGAGGACGTCGAGACGAAACTTTTGAGTACTCGCACACATTGAGGAAAGGAGAAACGGAGGAGTTATGGCTAAAACAAGAAACAGCAAAGAAGTGCTTGCAACGTCCGTTTTACTTGATTTCGGAGGGGGAAACTGCAGGAGAATTGAAGCCCTTAACTAGACCTTCAATTTGCAACTGACCTCACTCAATTTCGTTGAGAATTGCAAAAGTTATGAGCATTTGAAGTTTGAGCTGCAGATGGGGCTGGAACGTGAACAGCGCGCACGGCTGGAGGTTGAAGATGAACAGTGCTGGACACATGTCGCTTTCTTATTGGTTGGAAGTAATGGAGGGACAAAAGCGCGAGAAATAAAATAGGAAAAATAATCTAAAACTCTTGGAAAAATTCTTTAAAATACTAGAGATTATTTGGAACCCAATAAAATTAGTTTCACTAAATTTTGGTGAATTTTGGAATTTAGATTATTCCGGAACGAATAAACTGAATTTGATGAAAGACCGCGAGAGATAAAATAGCAAAGAGATTCCAAAAATCTTGAGAAAATTCCTAAAAATGTTTTGGAATATTTGGAACCTAATTCAATATGTTTTGGGATTTTTGAAGCATTTTGGAACTCGAGTGATATTTCGAATAAGGACCGGAATTTAGAATTTTGACTTTGCGGATGGTAAAGGATTGGACTTCAATTTCGGATGGATAAGGATGCCAGGTTAATTAGAACACCATGAAAAATCCAAATTTTGAATTTAATTAATTTAAATAAACTTTAGCAGAAACCCGAAATTGTGGATGTTACACAACACGGGAGGCTAGACCGTGAATAGTTGTTTAGCCGTGCTTAACGTAAATAACTCTGTTTGGATTACAAAAGAAATATTGACTAAAGAATAGAGAATGCAATTTGATAAAATGTGGAATGATGTTGGTATTGACACTGGATTGTAGAGACCTGTGTGGTTCTACATGAAAGATGATTATGAGCATGCGTTGCACTGTTAACAACTTGGGGTGGATTTGATTTAGACTGGGGCAAGTGGACTGAGGCTTTGTGCCAGGTGGGCCTGTGTGGCAACTGGGGATGGGTTGAGTGTGGTGAGGGCTGTGTGCCAAATTGAGAGAAGTAAGTCTTGCTTTGGTCAGTTAAGGACCTTACCTCACAAGCCTTTGACCTGAGTCTCTCGTACAACCACATGTCTGAATGGGAAGACCTAGCTTAGTAGGGTTCTGATGTCTTACCTTTGATACCTCGAGGTGGCAATTACATGGGGGTAACTGTACGGGGGAGCGTGCCTGTGCTTTGGCTTGGTACCCTATCCAACGGTGTTCGTCGGTCCTATACTTCGGCTCTGAGTGAGGGAAGTGATAGTGAAGGCAACACGGAGAGGTTCTTAGGCTAAGATAGAAGTCTCTAAAAAGCTTTGTTACGGTTAATTGCCTTTGTGGTGTGCAACTGTATCTTGTGGGTAAAGTGTACAATCTCTGTAGAGTGTCAAAACTATTCGAATAGCCGAGTCCACGGTATTGGACAATGGTCGGGGATTACAGTCAAGGGGTAGTGTTTGAAAATAAAATGGGATGAATGGTTGTGTGCCAAAGTAAAAGATGAATGTTGATTAGGGACTGTGTGTCCAAAACAATGTAGAAAACAAATTGAGAAATATAATGGTTATATGATTTTGATGCTTTCAATCTAAATAAATAGTAGTTTAAAATATTGATGCAAAAGCAAAATAAACAGTAAAGCCTTTCCTTTGTAATAAGCCATGCATGTAGTAAATAGATCTCGTGATTCTGCATGACTTGTTGAGTATGGTGTGTACTCACCCTCGGACAAACTTCCTGTAAGAAGAGACTACTACCGCTATGAAGAGGAGTTCGTTGAAGGGCCGAGAACTAGGAAGCAAGCCTCGGTCGAGCGCTGTGATGAAGATGGATCGCTACAATGTTATTTACTATTCCGCTGTCGAACTTTAATACTCTGATTATTGTAAGCCCTGTGTGGCAGATTATTGTAAGGGACCATAAGGTCACACAACTCGTTTATATACATGTTTGAAGTACTTATTTAATATTCATTTGTGTATGATGTGATATTATACCTGCTTAGTCTGTGTGCACTAGCGATCCTCGACTAGTGCGAGAATACGAGTGTCCGAATTTGTAAATTCGGGGCACGACAACCAAGATGGATGAAGGTAAAGCTAAGAATTTCACTTTGGATGCGCAGGAACCTTATGGATGAAAAGTTGAATTTGTGTGCCAAATAAGAAGGAATTAAAATAGTTGATTCTTGAAGAAGCTCATGATTGAAAGTACTCTATTCACCCAAGAAGTGTAAAGATGTACCAGGATCTGAAGATAAGGTTTTGGTGGTCTAATATGAAGCGTGAAGTTACTAAGTATGTTGCTTTGTGTGATATATGCTAGAGAGTGAAGGCAAATGTATCAAAGGCCAGCAGGTTTATTGCAACCATTAAAAGTACCTGAATGGAAGTGGGAGAAAATCGGTTTGGATTTTATTACCAGTTTACTTAGGACTCAAAGTAAATATGATTCAATATGGGTCATAGTTGATCGCTTAACCAAAGTCACGTATTTTATACCAGTGAAGACCACCTACTCAAGAGATCATTTGGAAGAGTTATACATGTTAAGGATTGTGTGTTTGTATAGAGTACCAAAGAAGATAGTGTCAGATAGAGGTACCCAATTCACCTCAAGATTTTGGAATAAGTTGCATGAAGCAATGGGAACTCGCCTGAATTTCAGTATAGCTTATCATCCTCAGACAGATGGTCAGACTGAAAGAGTCAGTGTGATTTTGGAAGATATGTTAAGAGCTTGTACCCTAGCCTATGGTGGAACATGGGATAAATGTTTGTCATATGCTGAGTTTAGCTATAATAACAGTTATCAAATCAGTTTGCAAATGTCACCATTTGAAGTCTTGTATGGTCGATCTTGTCGTACCCTACTGAATTGGAATGAGATATGAGAAAAATTGATCCTTGAGCCAAACATTTTAAAAGAAGCCGAAGAGCAGATCGCCATAATTAGAGAAAGATTGAAGACCGCTTAGTTAAGGTAGAAGAGCTATGATGATAATCGTCATCTAGAGCTAAGTTTCGAGCCTAATGATTTCATGTACCTCAGAGTAACACCTCTCAAAGGAGTTAAAAGGTTTTATAATAAAGAAAAGCTTGCATCAAGATATGTTGGTCCGTTCAAAATCTTGAGTTATAGAGGAGAGGTTGCATACTAGTTAGAATTGCCATAGATATTGGTAGGAGTGCGTGATGTATTTCATGTATCTCAATTGAAGAAATATCTTCAAGTGCCCGCAGAGCAGACATCATTGGAGTCAATTGAACTGTAAGAGGATCTAACCTACAAGGAGCAGCCAATCAAGATTGAGGATGTAGCTAATCGCAAAACCCGAAAAAAGTCAGTGCATTTCTGCAGAGTGCAGTGGAGCAATCATTTAGAGAGCGAGGCTAAGTGGGAGCGTGAGGAGGATTTGAAGCTAGAATTTCCAAACGTATTACTTAGCCCTTAATCTCGGGGTCAAGATTCCGTTAAAGGGAAGGTTTGTAACATCATAAATTTTTCTTTTTACTGGATTTATTATGCTTTTACTTTATTTATATATTTTCTAGAATTTTATTTAATTTATTCTAAATTTGTTTAATTAAGACTTTTGCTATCTTTTATTTATTTAGTGAAAAGTACTAACAATCTTTTGTTGAAAATATTTTATTTGAGTTCTAAATGTCTTAAAGTATTTTCTAGAATTTTTCTAGATTTTTCTTGGTATTCTTGCTATTTTACTTGGCTTATTCCATTTTGTTCATTTATTTTAATTCAGAAATGATTAGAAATTGCTTGAATAGTTTTGGGATGAAATCCACCCGGCGTGGCTCATCTTTCTGCACAGCCCATGCCACCACCAAACCCTAGCCATCGTGTGTTCCGACCGTTGGACCTCGATCCAACAGTTGTTCCTCGCCCGCGTCGTTGCGCATCATGCGCCGTCGGATTAGATCTGCGTGGATGGTCACGATTGCGCCATGTTAGCATCATCGGATCTGCTCCGAATCCATTGCGCTGCTATATCCCATGAACCTCGGGGTTCGTTTCTACCCTGATTTGTGCTTGTCGAGACATCTATTTGTTGCGCTGTCTTGTGTACTACGTAGCCCACCTTGAGCTGCAACCGTAGCCCTAGCACTTGCTCGTCGAAGTGCCACCGTTCACATGCACGAGCTCACCAGAGTAAGTTGAGCCTACGTCGTCAGTTTTACACCGTCTCCATCGTCGTCGAGCCTCGCCTACCGCATTTGAGTCCAAATTTGAGGGGCCCACATTGAGCCACGTCGAACCAAAGCAAGCACATCGCTAGAGACTAACCCCACCACCGTTGCCTTGGTCTTCATCCTCAGCGCTGGTAAGAATCCACTATGTTGTGCCGCAGCATCATTGTCACCTTCACAATCTTGCACCACCGTCGAATCTAGATCGTACGGTGTACATTGCATCGTGTAGTATCGCTTTAGGTCAAGTTTCAGCCGTTGGATTGAAGATGGATGGTCAAGATTTTGTCGCATGTGCACAACCTCTCTATTTGCCGCTGCCATTGTATCCATCGGATCGTGCCACGTGTCCCCCTGTTGTTGCTGTGATGTCAGATCTTGACCGTTGGATTCAAACTGAATGGCCACGATCACATCGCACACTGAGCTAATCTCATGTTGCAACGTGCCACATGAGAATCAGGTTGTTGCCACCATCAGTCACTGATGATGTCACCACTTTTAATCTCCACCATTCGATCTAGCATGAATGGTTGAGATCTTTGCCACCGCGTGTCTTAATCACATCCGTTGATCTTGTGCCATGTGTCATCAATCCAAAGGTGCCACATGTGCTGCTCTCATTAGCCAGTGCATGGGCACTGTGCCATCAGTCCACGGTGGACCAGCGCTAGTTGTGAACCCGATTCATACACCGATGATGCGTGTCACTCCGTGATTAGGCCACGTGTTAGGTTGTGGTTGTGCCACGTGTCCAATAACTTCAGCATGATGTCGTAATCTGCTTTTTCTTTAAAAAATAATTAGCCAAAAATCATATTCGGTGCGGACATCAGCATGACATCATAAATTCTATTTTCCTATATAAAAATAATTTGGTTAATTCAAATTTTCTATTTTCTCTAGTTTTTCTTTTATTTCAAATTTTGAATAGCTATATCTTCTTCATACAAACTCCGATTGAGGTGATTCTAGTTTCTTAAAATTTATAAAATCAAGCTCTATTTAATGGTGAATTTTATTTAATTTTTGGAGTTGACCTTACTCTCTATTTTTGGTATTTATTACTTTCTCTTTCGTTAGTATAGGCGTCGAGTGTTTGGTGAGTTTGTCATCGAGGATCTAGCACTCAAACAAGGTCTAGAGCAAGATTTAGAGCTATTTGAAGGCAAGTTGTGCTTTGATTATGTTGTACCCATACTTAAAATATTATATTGTTTCAAAGTATTGCATGTTAATTCAATTATCGCTTGTTTCAAATATGTTGGAAATAGTAAATTGTTCACTTTGAATTAGATCCACCTTGCCATATTGTGTGTTGTATTTCATTTGTCACCATAGAATGGCTTCATGTTAGTTCATAGCTATAATTGCCAATATGGGTTGAAACCTTAGCGGGTAGTACCAGGTTTAGATAGGCATTAGAAAGGCTTTGTTATAATCACTCACCTTTGTGGTGTATGATTGTACTTTGTGGGTAAAGTGTATGTCCTCTGTAGAGTGTAAAACGGATTTGAATAGCCGTGCTCATGGTATTGAGCATTGCTCAGTGATTACAGTCAAATGTTAGATTTTATCAAAAACAAATGTGGGTATGGATCTTGAAGTGTGGAACAAGGCTATGAATTTGTTATTGGAAAAAATTACAAAAGTTATTATTGTTATTATTCGTTTTACTGTCTTTCAATCTATTTATGCTATTCCTTTACAAATGCCGTTTATGCAAATTAACCATATTAGCCAATTCTTTGTAATAAGCCATGCATATAGTATATTAGACTTACATTCTATACACAATTTGTTATGTGCTATAAGTACTCATCACCAGTTGGAGAAGAAGTAACGCCTGCTTTTAAAGAAGAGTACCAGGAAGAGGCAAATAACTAGGGTGCAAACCTTGTTATTTGCTTATGGCAGATTGAGGGGTTTTCCACGCTTAAGTTTATTTTTGCTGCAAATTATTTACTTTTCAGTCTTAGCCCTACGAGGTGTACTCATGTAAGGTGGACTATAAGGTCATTTAAAAGTTATATTTGATTTGATGAATTCTTTGTTATGTTGTCGCTGAGTATGTTTGTGATATTCATCTATGTTGAGCCTGTGTGCACTAGCGTAATCCTGGACTAGTGCGGAATACACAGAGGGTCCTGATTTGCATATTCAAGTCCTGACAGGAGCTAGCTTGCATGCAAACAATGACTTAGAGGTATTATAACTTTCAGCTATTGCTTGGTCCTCAAACATGCCCTTAAGACCCACAATCAAATTGTAGGTGTTTGTGTCCTCGTATTGTTTCTGAAGCTTAGAGTTTATGATGATAAACATGAAGCAACTAACATCAACTGAGTCATTACAGTGCTTTTCATAATCATTTTTTTAGCATGAGTATCATTTTTAGCTGGTTCGTCAGGATATGGACACTCTAAAACATATTCCTTCTTTTTTGTTTGAGAACAATTCTCAGGCTACAATAACAGTTTATAAAGTTTGTTCCATTAAGTTTATCTTTCTCAAGAATTGAACGCAAGCTTTAACTAGGTGCAGAAGAAGTAGATGGTGCTGTAGTCTATAACATAAAAAATGCAAAGTTTTTGCACTATATTTATATAAAATCTTTCGTTAAATAATTTAACAAAAAGGTACTCCCACTATATATAAACACGGTCTCTCTAATGACATATAGTGAGTTAAGATCTATATTTCATTAAATCGTAGTGAGCTTTGGCATCACTACTAGAAATCTAATGACGTTGGTAAGCAACCACTTGCTAATTACATCACATGTAACTCTTGTTTATTGAGTAGCATCACATGCCTAACATCAACACCATGCCTCTAGGCCTATAACCGTTTCGATAGTGTAGATAAGTTAAACCAATTGCAATTAACGATCAAAATTTTGATAGATGTAATAATTTGGAAGGGCATCAAGTTTTAAGGGATACTATTCTATCATGTTATAACATCTAATACAATCACATGAAAAATAGTATGACAAGAATATAAACAAGATCACATATAATCATATTAAACTGTGAAATAGTATATCCCTTAATCATAGCAATCTCCATTAACACAGTTCCTATTCACCGAGCCATCATCCTTGAAGTCACCACATTCATCTACCTAGCTATTAGTCCTAACAGCTAGCAATGAATTACATTTGGGAGTATCAAGCATCACAAGTCAACACGCAGACTGTTATACAACAAAATGTAGGCCATGGCTATAATTTTGACATGCTCATAGGCCATGGAAGGATTATACATGCATCACATACACAAATGGGCCATATTATTCACATCAACACCACCAAAAATAAGTTATGAATAGAATCTAATTCTATTGCATTATGAGACACATAATACTATATATACCGCCCTATGACTGGCAGCTCGGCAGTCCAAACCAACCACCCTTTAAAAATTTATTGAATTAATCATATTAACCCAATTCTGAACTAATCTAATCACATTGGTTGGCCTGGTCCCATATAGTTGTACATCAT
Organism: Guadua angustifolia; assembly: GCA_036346375.1. Taxonomy (NCBI): domain Eukaryota; kingdom Viridiplantae; phylum Streptophyta; class Magnoliopsida; order Poales; family Poaceae; genus Guadua; species Guadua angustifolia. Next base: position 375,103 of record JAYEVE010000746.1, read on the forward strand.
AGATTACCCTAATATTAGATTTTTGATTGGTAAGGGTGAAGGAGCAAACCAGTTACAAACAATTGACACAACTGAACTAGATTGATCTTTTTGGTTTTCCATTAAAAATCACATTGGTCAGCTTGGTCCCGTACAACTCACATCGTAGTTTTCCCTGTTGGCAAAATTTCGACCAGTAATGGTGAATAAGTGATGCGGCTGCAAATGGTCAACACAACCGAATTAGATTGATCTCCGAAGCAATCACAAAATCCAAGACTGATTGATCTCATCAATCGACCACCCATCCATCCATATGAATCAACCTAGGTCAACATACCAGAATAGTAATAAATCCAATCTAATACCGTCGCATATCACGTATATGCGTTCTATCCAGGTCAAATACTGCACGAGATGGCTTTGATTCCACTAAACAAACACAAGTAGGCTACACTAGTGTTTGCACCAAATTTTGGAAATTACAAGACGAATCGACAGATCATACAAGTTTGGATAATGCACGGGATATCTTTAGAAAGTTTGGATAACATGTGGTGAGTATCTGGAAACAAGAGACCAATTAGGAAACTATAGTCGACTCGGATTATGTTGCCGTGACAGAACTAGACTCGGATCGGCTGACGAGTATATAAGGCATGCCAGGGCTGCTTGAAGGGGAAGATACACAGCAAATCACATCTGCCAGTTTTTCGTTTCCTGTAGCTTTTAGTCTTTTGGCCTTGTAATTCCCTTTTGTAAGTCGATATCGATCAAATAAAGTTGCGTATCGCCGATTGTTTGATCATCTTCGATTTCTTCAGGTTTGATTCGTTCTGTCTTGCTGCACATCACCTTTTCAGAATCAATCTACCTTTATCCTTTTGATTAGCCTTGATCGGCTGATCTGTTTACCTTTTAGTTGGTCTTTGACTGATTTTACTTTAGCCGATTCGCCTCTAAGGATCGGCTTAGATTGAATTTCACAATTCTTTCCTTATTGATTGCAGGGTCAAATCGATTGGCATGCTTCGCACTTGAACCCGGCGTTCGTCCGGTGTGTTGCAAGCCAGAAACCCTACATCACGTTTTTGGTGTCAACAACTAGCATGAATTAAAAATTCTACCATGTAAACCAAGATGATAGACAAGTAAGATAATGGGTCATTACCACTAGACATGCAATGCAGTGGAAGAAGAGTTGAAGTAGCCCAATTCAATATAGTGTGCGTCCTTGAATAGTGGTTGATCATCCTCAAGCGGTGGTCAATAATCCTCCAACTGTGGTTGAATGTCATGAATAGCCATCTCAATCAGCACCGCTGTGGTAGCAATACCTCTACTGATGTCCACATATTTGGGGAATGAATGCCCTGCATCGGTGTCCTAGCAATAACACAAACGACAAAGCCTGAGCAGTGAAGGTTAGGGTTTCAATGAGTGTGGTGGTACAACAAAATTACCTTACCGTAGCCATCATGTACTCTCTTTATATAGCCCCTCGATGAAACCCCACATTAGGGTCCTATCCAATGTGCAATTCCCACTAAACCCAGTTAGCCCATTAGTGACGGATCCAATCTAAAGCAATGTATTCTAACCCGTTAAGTGAGTGATCCTATAGGTTCATATATATTCGGCAATGGCTTAAAAACTCCTTTTGACCCATGAGTCTTCATTGGCCCCTAACAGGGTATAGTGACACCCAAATAAATAACAAAGATCATATCAGATGAACCTATATAGTGCTTACGTACCAAGCCCTTTGCCTCACGATACCAAGATCAAACTCAAGGTGAGAAATGTACCATCCTATGATAACTCAATCTTTCACTCGCTCTGAAGTAGATTACTTAGTTACAATTGACTCCTCAATCATATTCGGCATAGCCATGCACTTCCTTAATTCAACTACTTTGAGAGGCCTAGAAATATGTCTCCTATTATATAGGAGGGGCAGATTCCATCTTGATCCTAACATTCCTCCATATGTTTTATAGTAAACCCGAAAGCTACCTTTATTACTACTCATTTACGGAGTAGCATTTGGCAACCCCTAAGTATACAATTACACATATAGCAAATCATGACGGTCCTAGGTCTAAGGATCCCACATACATTATGTATGAGACTAACCGATGACATTTAGAATATAATAATTTTATAGTGCCTCATGGTAGATCACTCCAACACCATGTTCTCCAACATTTTTCTACATTTTTGATTTGATATCTCTATATCCATGATCTATAAAATATGATCATCAATCAATACATGTGCTGACCTATAAATAACAATTTGCTCACACGATGATACAAGGTCACAGATAATTCAGAACAATATCAAAACATGAATCTGGAGTTTCACGAACAAGTCACATACTTATTGATCGATACTAATGATATTTATTAAAGGAACAAAATAATTATATTATTCCAAAAAACATAACCGTGATACAATCATCTCCATGTTTGCTTCAAGGTCAATCACTAACACATTCTTTGATACACTTTATAAATTGCCAAGAGAAATTTATCTCGCAAATGTCTTTGAAGGTTGGTTCCTTCTAAGGCAAGTGAAAGACTACAGAATAAAATACAATCAAACTATGAAAAACCTTACATGGTTATCGGTGCTTGTCGACTAAATGTTTACACTTGGCCAAGTTCCTTCTAAGGCAACAAATTTTTAAAATGTTTTCTTCACTATTGCTAGATGGTAGTAGATGCAGAATGTGGAGCCTTTTTGAATGTTTCTACGTCCATAAATAGAGACACAATATTGTATAAGACCTATACAATGGCACCACATTTCTTATAGAATGTAGAGAAATTTTAACAAAGCGTCACACTGTGGTCGGGGCTTCGGCTCGATGGTGGGAGTGAGTGACGCTCATTATGCCTGCCCGTGTTTGAGTCCGGCTCGGTGCAGGCACGCGTGAAGGAGATGAGTACTGTGCGAGCGTGTGTGCGTGTGTGTGTGGGGTGCGTGTGTGCGTATGTAGCTCGTTTGTTGTTTCTATCTTCTATAATGAATGCCAGTGCTCCAAGCCCATTTTTTTTAAAACAAAGCATCACACTAGTACAGTGATAGTGCACCTGGAGGTTATTTTATGACAATTCAGAAAATATCTATACAATCATATTGACGAGGACATCCAATGTAAACTTACACATTCAGTTGATCATAGTACTTGCTTCTAATGTTGATGACAACAGTTCTAATCACAAGGAGTACAATGGCCGTATGACTCGGGCTAGGTTAAGAGAAATTCAACAACAGGTGAATCTTTTCCCTAGTGATTTGAGGGTCCTTGATTGTTTTTAGGTATGAAGAAATTGAAGACATAAAATTGACTATGTATTTCACCATGCTAATTTGGACTAAGAAGGAGGTGAGGGAGGACGGGACCAACTGCAAGAAGCAAGGTTCACAAAACCGTTTCAATGCCACCACCCTACGTATCGTTTTTAGAAAACACCGAAAACCATGAAAAACCGAACGGTTTGCAAATTCAAACCATTTTGAATCCTGGTCAAACTTGCGCGAGAAAACCATGGTTTTGTGACGAAAAACTGCTCGGTTTTTGCGAAAAATTGAGCGATTTTTGAGATAAACCACCCAAACCAAAATTGCTCGGTTTTGGCGAAAAACCGCGGAAAACGAGGGAGAAAACAGCCAAAATCGGGAAAATGGGGAAAATCAAAAAAATAGGAAAAAATGAAAAAAATCTTGTAAAATTTGTAAAAATACTGGGAAGGCTAAATTTTAGTAAAAATATAATAAATATATAAATAAGATATGTAAAGACAAGAAAAAACTCTAGAATGATCTCTCCTAAATTTGAAAAAAATTTGACATGACCTTTGCTATATTTTAGACATTTGGAAGTTGTAAATTAGGCATTTCGCATTAATATGTCAATAAATAATCTTTCATTGCAACATCGCAATCACACAAGTGCAAAAATATGCATTTACATAACCACATAGCAAAAATCATGCTAATTTCAATAACAACCACATATCAATAAATAAGTGCAAAAATAGGCATTGAAATATCAATACCATTTACATTTAGATACCTTCCATTTGATGTTGTAAGGTTAGCATATTTTCGTCACTGTTCCCACACAAATGCCATATTGGACTTGTATGGATGCTATGTTAGTATAACATCAAGTTGCAATGAAATGAAATATGCAAATGAAACATTACCTTAGGGGCTACACCTAGTATTGTTGCATGAACACTTAGTTGACTGCGTTGTATTCCTCGGTGGACATCAAGGCCAATCCTCGTGTAGCTAGCAACTCCGCCTTGTAATCGTGCCAGCTTTCCCCCGTCCATATGCTTGTTGTTTGCCATTGCTGATACAACATGGCATAAAACTCAGGGTCATACCACTCGTAGACCCATTGCATGGGAGGTTGTGCATGAACATCCAGGATAGTGTAGTCATAGCTGCTATATGAGCTATAGCTTCCTTGCGTCTCAGCGACGCAATAGGAACTATAGTTGTCCTGTGGTGCATAGCTATCGTATGGTGCTTATGCGGCCTTTCCCTTTCCCTTCCCTTTAACAGTTGTCCTCTGTTATTGAGGAGCGCCATGATCTCTATCCTATGTCGCATGAGTGAACTGCGACTTCAGAATTGATAATGAGGCTCTTCTGATTGGTGCGTGGTAGGTCTGGGGGTATTGTAGTCGCCACCACCATCGGTGTCTGTCTTCGAGCTGCTATCATTAGACTCTTGGTATGTTGGGCTCCAACGATCCCCCTCCCCTCCTCAGTAGAGTCATCACTCCTTACATAATGGGTTTCACCTACAGAGAATGCTCTCTTTTTTGTTGTATCCCTTCTCGAGACTGATTGGTGCTTCCTCTTCCCTATATGAGCATCCCCGACTGTCTTGTTTGCCCACTTGGAGATGGTTGCAGCCCCCGTGTCCTTTCTTAACTCAATAGGATGAATCAGATCTGTGATAAGCTGTGATAGAAGAGGGGTGTCACTCTCTGTATCCTCCTCATCGAGTAATGGTTCACCATTGGATCTTCCTTTCTCTATCCACTGTCGGATCGGGTTTGTATCGTCGCATATTGTTAGCTTCATAAGCCGTTGGAATAGATGGTCTTCTTTTGAACTCTTTGGAATTTCTGTAGCTTGAATTCGAAGCCGAAGGTTGTAGTTGACGTATACCAGCTTACATAGCTTCTTGTATGATAGGCGATTGCAGATTTTTGTGTGAATGAATGCAAATATACTCCAGTTGCGCTCACAACTGCTAGAAGACCCGCATTGTGACACGACGTGTATGGTAAACTACTGAAGGGTGGGTGTGTCCGATCCGAACACATCCCACCAATGTGTTGCAAATTAACGAATAAAATAGTTAGTACTGACAAGATTACCATTACATTTGAGATGGTGCAAGAAAAATACTAGGGGATGTTTTACCATCTTGTGCCATCTTCGCAGCTAAAGGTGATGAGAATGATCCAACCTTCCATTTGAAAATATCGGCATCATGAAGAGCTTGCGTGGCGCTTTTAGTATCATCAGCAAGCGCTTCGAAGGTATCTCGGAGATTTGGCAAGAAGGTGTTGGTCGTGCCGTAAGCGTAGATAGTCCGCGGGTTTAAGGAGGCAGCTGTATGACGTGAAACGAAGCATGTCAGTGCATGCATATTATATATGTACAACTGCAATGTAATATATTGTAGGAAAGAATATATTACCGGCATTCATATAAGTGTCACGCATTAAGTTGTCCATTCGTCGGTCCACCACATTAATGTACATGTCTCTTGTTGATGGAGAGTTATGGAACAAACTATCGTACTCCTGCCGCACTATGGTATACCGTAGGATCGTCTCGATCAATGTGGGCACTCTATCCTGATCGGCGAATCGTAAGAAAGCGTACAACGGTTCCACCGACATCACAAAAGATCGAAGATTATCCCACTATTCCAAGCTTGAAAGGCAGTCATACACGTACCTACCCTCGGTGGTATCAACAAAGCAAGCGTGTAGAAATTCTTCGGTAACCATCCATTGCATGAACTTGTCATTGCGACGAAGGAAACTGTCCAAGAACATATAGTTAGTGCCGAAACTAGTTGCATTCCACTTGATCCAACTCGCCTCTAATATACTTTTTGATCATAGCATGTATCTTGGAATGGTTGTATATCTATTGAGAGATTTTTCTTGCATGCTCAATGACCACGGTATGATCTGGAAACTCTCCAGTCTCCTTCAGCATCAAATTAAATGATGTGGGCCATACAAGGCTGCCACACTATGTTGCGGTGCTGCCGTGTGATGAGTTTGCACGCCTTCTTGTATTTCGTACCATTATCCATCACAATCTGCACCATATTTGTTGGACCCACCTCATTTACTATAGAATATATTTTCTACGTGACCAAACAAAATAAAGTACGACAATTATATTTGTGTGTACGTTAATTCAACTTCAGAAGAGCACAAACAAAACCAGTTACCTTTCTCAAGTACGAGGCATCCTGGGAGACACCGGTGGAATCGATGATTTGTGGGAAAACATTGTGCCATTACAGTAAATTATGAAGTTTATTATACTCATGCGTGTTGGCCCTATCCAAGAATCACACATGATTGTTACTTCGTACGTAGGCCATTCCTTCATGAACTTTGTGAAGCTTTTCTTAATTTCTGCTTCGTTGGCATTTAAATATTTTCCATCTATATCTCAGCCAGTGGGGAACAGGATATCGTCGCCTGCAAATGAAACATAAATGTTAGCTATGAATCAGCGTACAACTGGGCAATTATTTCAAATCTCACTTACTGTATTTTTGTGTTTCCCGTATGGCGCTAATAAAATACAGACTATCTACTTTTCGCCCTGTGATACCAGTAGACTAAAACCATCTAGCCCACCCACCATGGACTACCTCCTTCCCACTCTTCCTCTTCTATGTCCATGGATGGTTGTCAATCCTTGGTTGTACCGGGGTACGGGTTGAACTAATGTTGTAATCTCCCACCGCCGGCGGTCTTTCTCAACGTGATTTAACTACTTAAACAACCCGACAACAGATCGCGATCTTCTTCACTCCCCGAGGAGCCATCGCCATCGCCACCACCGTGCTCGTTCTCCCACCCACTGCTTCTAAATTCTGCCTCCGCCCTGGAGGCAGCGATGGCATGCTGCAGTTGGGCCTCATCAGCATCACCCGTGTACTCGAGTATACACTTCGCCCTGGGGAATCTCCACCATCGCCGCTTCTTTCCTCATCATCTCATCTCTCCTTTCCTTCCTCTTATCCTTCGTCTCCGCCCAAATTTCACGAAAGTACTCATGACTCGCTAGAACTTTACTACAATGGATGACACCTGCATTCACGCCCCGCTTGAATCGGGTCACACTACCTCCATTCTTCTCTTTGAGATAGTACTTGCATCGAAATCCGGCACCCACCTTCTCGCCATGCTCCCACACCATGTCGACATTTGCCATCTATTAAAACAACACAATAAAAGTAAGCATACATACTTTCAATATTTTGAAGTCAATATTGCTACTTCGCATACTCGAAGTCTTGAACACCTCACAATCACTTGATGAAGCAAGTTCATTCTAGTAAAATAAAACTGATATAAACTGTATAAATCTATAACCAATTACTGCCTTCATAGTTCATGCATGCTCTTTAGCAATTTTTCTAGCTATTTTTTACCATTCTTATCTATACATAAATTACAAAATAATCTTAATACCACAATGCTTCTATCTTTGAGCTGCTATTTGGCTTTAAGAACCACTACTCAAATCTTTTCCATGTACCGACTTATGTGTCTACAACTCTGCATAGAGGAAAATGGAATCATAAAATGGTTGCTAACATGATACAAGATTACAAGGGGTTCACTCATCCATTTATTGCAATTACAGACCAACCATGCATATCTGCCTCAATAATCAATATACTACAATCTGAACAAATCTCAACAAATATGAACAAATCAACATACATTCTTCCTTTCGTACATGGACTCGAAACTTAGCTCATTCATACATCCACTGTGCTTAAACAAATCAACATATTGTGAACTTATGATTTTTACAAACATTAGCAAACTAGAACAAAGCATGCTATCCATGCTTCACAATCATTCAACAAAGCATCAACATATTGTGGCTCCATGTAACATCCTGAAAATTTTAAATAAGAATTTAAAATTTAAAAATGAAATTGAATAAAATTTTTACTAAAATTCAGAGAATGAATTAAAATCTTATCCTTCATCTCAATACCTTGAAATCCAACCTTGAGCTGCAAAATAAAATTTCAAATCAATCAAAATATGAAAATGAGTTGAAAATACAATTTACTTTGAAATTTCATTTAATCATAAATCTTCTTGAAATTTGGTTCTTAAGAAATCCTTTTAGTATAAAACTCTAATAATGGATAAAGAGAGGAGCAAAAGATTACAGCAATAAAATAAATAAAATTTTTATCTAAAACCATGAAAACTCCAGTAACTCATTTATAAATTTTAAAATGTCATATTAAGCATTTATGCATGAAATGAAAGCCTATTAATGTATCTTGACAAGCAATTGTAAAAATATCAGAATTATATGAAAATATTGCGCCATTATTTCAACCAGAAATTTTATATTATCTTCTGCAGTAACAAATACATCTACAGTAAACATTTCATAAATTAATAAATTATTTTGCCATATTTAAAAATAACAAAATAGAGAGATTAAAACACTAGTAATCTGAATGTCAGAATTTTAATAAATTAAATAAAAAATAGTTAAATCTTAAAATTTTACTGAACACTATTGTGAGCAAGTGGAACTCTTACACAAAGTTTAAAAAGTTTTTGAAAATATGTTGGTAGTCTGATAAATCAAAAGCAGAAATCTAAAAACTGTGCAGAACGTCTTGTTAGAATTTTTAGAAATTCTGTGAATAATATTTTTCTCTGAAATTTCTAAAGTGTCTAGATAACCCCTCATTAATTCCACAAAAAAAATTTCATTAATGTTTGATGAGACGGGAAACAGATCCATTAAACCCTATCTAGCTGAGCTTGCTGCCTAATCTTAAATTTGCTTCGCTGCCCCTTGTCTTTCTCTATCAAGTGGGGCCATTTTCCTGTGCAGCCCCACTTGCCAGTCTCAGTGCCCTTGTCTTCTTCCTCCTGATGCCGAAGCCTCCAAGCCAAGCTCTTCTCACGCGCTCCTATGGCTAGCGTCATTCCACTGCAGCTCGTCCGCCCGACCATTCCTAAATCGCCACCTTGCTGCCATGCTTCGCCGCCTCTACGTTTTACACTGCTCGGCCATGCCCTGGCTCTGATGCACCCATCTCCTCTCCTATGTTGAGTTGTAGAGCAGCACCGAGTCCTTCCCGCAGAGTTCTCCCCTAGGGCAGGCTCATCTAAGCCCTCTCCGGCTATAAATACCACCTTCTAGTTCGCAATGAGCCGCACGCTTCTTCCTTCACCTTTCCCCTTCTTCTCCATACTTCCCCCTAGCTGAAACATGCTACTCTCCTCCATTTCCGCCATGACTGCATGAGCCTTGAGCTGGAAACAAACTCGATTCCAGCTGATACACTCAAGCATTCTGAAATTAACCTTGACTAGAGCTTCCTGGGGCACTCACCATCAAATCCCCTCAAACATTTCTGAACCATTTCACCAGGAAAACTACCACCACTGAGGAGCCTCTTCCCCAAAATCGGCGCAGGGTGGTAGCCCAACTCAGTGCCTTCCCAAGCGAATCAACCACTAAAATGGAACTCCTCAAGTCCTCTAGTGCTCACCCCGTTACCCATTCCAGCTGATTTGCGCTTGTCTTCTTCTCCAACGAATCACCGTCATTACCACCGCCCTGCTTCGGTGGGAGCTCTACTCCAGCCACTGCCGAAACAAATTGAAGCTTCCCCTGAGTCTGCGCTACAAGGGTGGTGCTTCCCCACTCACCGGGCAGCCTTCTCTAGTCGCCGTTCGCCGCCACCGTCGTGCCCTGGCTCCATCTCTGTTTTGTCTCACTGCAACTTGGACCCCACTATCAGCCACGCAGTTCAAGGCCAGTCATAAAGGTAAGAGGCACCTCCATGTGATGAAAGCGTATTTTCCATTTTTTTCTCTAGAATTTCCTAAACCTAATTAATTCAATTGTGAATATCTTTCTCATTTTTAATCCAAATGAATTGAAATAAATTTCTGAATTCATGAAAAATAAAATTCTTCTAAAATATGCTGAAATATTTTGAAAAATATCTCTGGATTAATTTGAAATTCAAATTTAAAGAAAGGATTGAAATATAAGCTATATAGAAAAATTTGCAATCAAACTCGTAATTGAATGAAATCAATTTTATTGCAATCCTCATGCTACCAGCAACCCAAATATATATAAATATTTAAATTTCATATATGTTTAAATTATTTTCGCTAAAGATTATGTTCAATATGATAAATGTTCAAACATAAATAAATTGTGTAAAAGAGGTCTAAACTGAATAAAATTGATTTCTAAAGACTAGTATTTCAGTGGGTTAACCGAATATGCCAAAATATTTAGGAAATGAATTTGACTTGAATAGGTTCATAATAATCGGCAAAAAGAACTGATTTGGATTACTTTCATAATAGACTTCATTCTTCATCTGCCTTAAATCATCTTGTCTAAAATCAAAATAATACAAAATTAGTTTCAAAACACTTCTAAGATCATCCCCTAGTTGTGCCAGAAAAATGAGTAAGAAATCATGTTTAGTGTAGTCGCAAACTTAAAATGAAATCCGAGCCCAGATAAAGTCAATTCTGTGACCATTTAAGCTTCTTTGGCAATCTATAAAACTTCTCGTCTAAATGCCATTATTAGGGAAATCTATTCAGAAACACTCTCCATTATATGTACTACTATTGTCGACGATTCGGGAACGAGTCCCCCGCCGAGCTTACTTGTTGAATGAGGGATCAACTAGGGCCCCTTTTCCGCGGAGGGTATGGCGTCTGAGGGCTTGCTGAGCTAGGGGGGATGGTCGGATGGTTCGAAATGAGACAACAGATAAAAATCTTTTTTTATCCTGGTTTGGGCCTCTCGCGGGGGAGATAATGACTTTACGTCCAGTGGCTTCACTACTGTCAAAGGGTGATTTACAGGGTGCTTGCTTGGGAGCGTCGAGCCACTCTCTCTTCTCTACTTCTTACAGGTATGCTTGGGTGTTTGCTTTCTTTTTACAGTCTCTCCTCTCCAGGGTCATCAGATAGCCAGATGTCCTAAACGTTACATACAACGGGGTATTTATAGACGATTATAGTCTTACATCATTTATTACAGAATGACATGCCACTACTGTGCCCAGACGTGGGTGTAACCGCTCCTTCGCTTTTCGCCATGCCATGACATGGGCATAGTGGGTTTAGAACATGGCCGTACGGTCCTTCGAGCCACCGAGTGATTAATGCCACGTCGTCTTCGTGGGTCGTGCCCAACCTGCCGATCATGCCTAAGGTCTTCCTTCAGCCTTGGTCGTCTGTCGCATTCTTCCGAGCAGGTACGCTCGGGGAACAGGTGCACATACTCGGAGACGAGCTTGGTTGAGGTCGGGGCAGGCTCATAAGTCGATCTACCCGAAGGTCTTCCTTGGGGATACCGTCCAAGGGTAAGCATAGTCAGCCGCTGATTAGCCACCTGGGTACGATGGTCTTCATGGGAGTCACCCAATCCCCGACAGTTAGCCCCCGAGGCTCAAGCGGAAAGTTGCTCGACGGGGCCTTCCCCTTGAGCCTTCAGACTCACAGGAGGGATTGGGACCTCGCAGCGAAAAACTACTGCGACATGGGGTTAGAATCTTGCAGCGAAACGCTACTGCAGCATCCGAGCAACCCTTGCTCGTAAGCGAGCATGTTCCGGCGGGAACCAAGCATCTCGCTCTAGGCCCAACTCGAATGGGGCTCGGGAATAGAATTAGAATCTTGCAGTGAAACACTACTGTAGCATCCGAGCAATACTTGCTCAGGAAGGGAATTAGAATCTTGCAGTGAAACACTACTGCAGCTTCTGAGCAATCCTTGCTCGGGAATGGAATTAGAATCTTGTAGTGAAAACACTACTGTAGCATCTGAGCAATCCTTGCTTGGGAATGGAATTAGAATTTTGCTGCGAAACACTACTACAGCATCCGAGCAATCCTTGCTCGGGAATGGAAGCGAAAGGTCACGACGGTTCCTTCTCCGCGAAGCCTTGCGGGTACGGTTCTGACAATTTTTTGAAAACCGTGCCTTTATTGGACACTTTTGGAAACCGTGCCACCGCACGTTGGTTCACAAACGGGCGGGGGCGGTTTTCTGTCCATTCAGCTTCTCCGCCTATATTTACCTGGCGAGGACAGTACAGGGACTTTCTTCTTTCTCATCTCACAATCAAGCTCCAAAGTTTCCCAATTTCCAAGCTCTTCTCTTGCCCTTGTGCCCCTTTCTTCAAACTTTTCACATGGTGAAGTTCGGCCTGACCAAGATCACCGAGGAGAGGCTGCGAGCGCTCGAGGGCTTCGGTTAACTTGACGCTGGCACTTGGCGGATCCCCCATGGCGAAGGAGCCCGCACGCCGCAGAATGATGAAATCGTCACCTGCAACCTCTACACCGTCAACGGGCTTCAAATGCCCGAGAGTGAGTTCCTTGAATCCGTACTTGCCCACTGCGAGTGCAAGATCACCAACTTGAGCCCCAACTCCGTCCTTGTCTTGGCCATCTTCTCACACCTTTGCAAGGGATTCGTGGGCATCTTGCCTACAGCGAGCCTCTTTTTTCATTTTTATTCCTTGTTCTGCACCGGTGGGGCTTCTCCCACCGGTTCCGTATATTTCCGCTTGCGGCCCAACCGACCATATGAGTATCATTTTTTCACACTCAAAGACTCGGTGTCAGGTTGGGCCAATTTCTGGTTTTATTTGAGGAAGGCGGAGGAAAGCACTCTTAGCTACTTCGGAACGGTGGCACCCAGCATCGAGACCTCGCGCCCGCCCGTGCAAGCCGAGGAGGAGCGGGCCTTGATGACGATCAGCGAGCTCATGAACATAGGGCTTACTAGTCGTGACATCGTCTGGGACTTCCTCAAGAACCGGGTGTCCAAAGAATGTGCTCGAGCGGGGCGAAGTGGTAAGCTCCTTTACAATCCATGCTTGAGGGAATGCATCCCAAGCATCTTCTGACGTTCTTTTGCTTTTGGTAGGAGAAAGTTGCCCTCAAAGCGGCAGTGGCTGACCTTAAGCCACTGTTGCACGGCCAGGGGGTGCTCGTTCCGACCTCTAAGACCAAGAAGACGAGGGGCAAGAGACAAGCTCCGCCGCCGCCCCCTACTCGGTCGATGAAGAGGCGAGCGACCTCGACCAAGAGCCTTCCGCGGCAACACTTGGAGTTTGCTGACAGGAAGGAGGTAAGCGACCTAGAGACCTGGATGAAAGATTACTCCGCGAGGAAACCGGAGCAAATAGTTCGCTTGCAATAGCTCGCGAGAGGGTGAAATTGATCGAGGAGGCGAGGAAGGCCGAGCGCGAGGCGTTGGAAGGGCAGCTCGCCGAGCTCATGGCCAAGCTCGAGCAGGCTACTTCGGGCCCCCGGGTTGGGGAGCCTGAGAAGGAGGAGGACGAGGATGCGGTGCCACTCGTGACAAGGCGCCAGCGCTTGAAGAGGACATTGGAGGAGGTTGACATGAAGAAGGTCGACCCCCTCCTGGCGAGGATCAGCCACGCCGCGGAGGGGAGGGCCGAGCTCATGGTTGCGGCAGCGGCCAACCCCACCGAGGATGATAGCGAGGAGCTCGCCCAAGTAGTCTTCGACCTCCGTCTTCTTTCTTCTTTTTTTGCTTGCTTTTTTGTTGTTGTTTTTTGCTGCTTGCCCTTGTTTGAGCTAACCCCACTTCGTTGACGTGGGCGTGATAGCTCCTAGGGTCTTTTTGGATTGTGGGGCAATAGTTAACGAAATCCTTGGTCGTGTCATAGAGAGGGAGCTCGCCCTCCTCGCCGACCGTGTGATGGGCGAGGCCGTCGACCGTGTGACAATGACGAGCCATCGACGACGCCGACAAAGAGGTCATGAACTCCTCGCCTCGAAGGACCATCTCCCTGTATGCCAGAGCCTAGCCCTCCCAAGCACTGCGGATGCTCGGGAGTGGGAAGAAGAAGACCTTGCGATCTTGGGCAAAAAGCCTGCCCAAGAGAGCACGAGGTCCCCAGATGAATCACCTGCCCAGGACAAGAGCGAGGAGCCCTTGAGTGGACAACATGCCCGGGATGACACCGCACATTCCTCGAGCGAACGACATGCTCGGGAGGATAGCGAGAAGACCCTGAGCGAACCATCCGCTCAAGAGGGACACACGATGACCCTGGGTGAACTACATGCCCGGGAGGACAGCGAGGGGATCCTAGCCGAACTACTTGCCCGAGAGGAAGGCCAAATCTCCCCGCCGAAGTCCCACGCGGGAATTCTAGCGGACCTTCGAGGGGCAGACGTTGCCAAAACCTTCCGAGATAACCTCTGCACGTGCCTCGGCCGGGTAAGTATACTTCTTTTTTGGTAGTTTCTTCTTTGGAGTCCGAGGGGTGGCTAAGACCTTCTTGCCCGCAGGTTCTTCAAGAGACTATGAAGGACTTCAACTCGACGATGGTCCTGCCCGAGGTCTTGGCCAAGATGCACGTTGATCATGATGCTAAGGTGGCTGAGCTCGAGCAGCGGATGGTGGTGCTTAAGGCCGAGGATCTGCTGATCTTGGAGAAGTGCCGCCAGGTCAAGGAAAACGCCACCCAGAACAGGGAGAGGATATGCAAGCTCGAGCTAGAGCTTGAGCAAGCACAGCAGCACTACCGAGTTCTGGAGTCAAAGGTGGCGGAGTTGGGCTGGGCCGCGCGGGAAGCTGTCGAGCTCGCTGACCAAGATGAGGAGATGGAGCAACTCCGCCAAGAAGCCCGCGATGGACGGGAAGCTCGGCGGCGGGTGCTTGACCTCGAGACCAAACTCGATGAGGCAAGGCAGAAACTTTCTGCGGCACTCAGAGGAGCAAGGCTCGAGGGATAGTCCCCTTGTCTAGGTCTTAGTGTAGAAAATTTTCTTTCTTCTTCTCTCTTTGTAGTTACTGACGATGTGAATAAAGAATAATTCATCCCCTTAAGACTTGCCTTTTGTCTTGTACCTATTGGTGTTTTTGTAACTTTTTGATGACCACCTGCAAACAACAAATGCATGACGAACATATGTGAGATAGACAAATAGAAGTACAAGTTAGAACGAAACATTGGCGACACCAGCGCGTTTTTTGGAAAAAAAACATTAGTGTGGTAGTTCATTCCTACTAAGCCCCCGCTGCGAATGAAAGTCGTGCACCTAAGTTGCGAGCACGAGCTCGTTCGTAGGAGAGTTAGAAAAATACGCGTTGTTCACCCGACCAAGTCACCAATCTCTCCGAGTTGCGAGCATGGGTTAGGTCGGGAGAAGGAAACGCGCGAGGTCTTAACTTTCTTAGCGTCTTGGACACATGCCCTTAGATTGCGAGCATGGCCGCGGTGAGGAAGAACACGCGGTTGCACGACAGAGTGCATGATGACCAAATACGCGTGAATCAAGCTAAGACTCTGGACCAACCGAGAGGGTATCTATATGCGATCGTGGACATGCAGCGAAGAACTACTGCGAACGATAATCGGCTTATGGAGACTAAAGCCTCTAGCGGTAAGTTTAGTGATTCGGTGCTGGTCGTGGCACTCTGTACACTCGTGCGCGCGCTAGCCAAACCTTAGAAAAAGAAGGTTGAAGCGAATGTTCCTGCCCGACGCGCTATCCCATCACCAAGATCGTGAGGAAAAAGTATGCCCTTGTGCGAGACTGAGTCGGCTTACCAACGGGCAGTGACCTTGAAAGCATTCACAAAATCTTGGGGGTAATGGACTTCGCGCGAGCAAAAGAACCGTATTTTTACAGGAAAAACCACCGAGCAAATGCAAAACATAAAAGTAAACACAAGCTTAGACAAAGAACTTGCGCAGCTGGTCGATATTCCAGGAGCTCGTGAGCACCCGACCATCTTCCATCGCTGCTTAACATTTCGGGCAAGCACCGAGACGACCATGAACGGACCTTCCCATCTGGGGGAGAGCTTGTTGGTCTTCGACATGTCCTGAATTCGACGTAACACCAGGTCACCAACTTGCAAGGTCCTTGGTGGAATCGACTTAGCCCCGTGCCTGCGAAGAGCTTGTAGGTAGACGGTAGATCGTAGCAACGCCCGCCCGTGTGTCTCTTCAGAGAGGTCGAGGAGACGCTCGAGCTCTTGGTCTACGCTATCGATCAGGTGCACTTTTTGGGAACCCAGCACAATCTCAGCGGGTAGAATAGCCTCTGCACCGTAGATGAGCTAGGAGGGCATTTCACCCATAGCCCGGCTCGCCGAAGTGCGAATAGACCAGAGGACGGAAGGAAGCTTGTCCACCCCTGATTTACCGTGTTGGGTGAGGTTTTTGAAAACCCTCTTCTTGATCCCCTGAAGGATTTGACCATTTGCTCGTTCGGCCGCTCCGTTGCTTTGCGGATGAGCTACAGAGGCAAAGCAGACCTTTGTCCCGATGTCCTCGCAGTAGGCCTAGAACAGTTCACTAGCGAATTGAGTGCTGTTACCTGTGATGTGGTGATTGGGGACTCCAAAATGCATCACCACGTTGCTGTAGAAGAATTTCCTAGCTGCTTGAGCCGAAATAGTTGATACAGGTTTGGCCTCGATCCACTTGGTGAAAGTGTCGACGGCCACGAGTAAGAATTTGCATCCTCTTCGACCACGGGGGAAAGGTCTGAGTATATCGACTCCCTTGGTCAAGAACGGCCATGAGAGTGGGATAGTTTGAAGCGCGCATGCTAGTTGGTGTGTCTTGCGGGCATGGAACTGGCATGCCCGGCAAGTTGCCACGATCGCCCGAGCATCGGCTAAGGCCGTCGGCCAATAATATCCCAACTGGAAGGCTTTGCTCATGAGTGTCCTGAAAGACGAGTGAGCTCCGCACACTCCCTTATGGATATCTTTAAGAAGGAAATTGCCCTCTTCTCGAGATATGCACTTGGAGAGGACTCCCAGTGCCCCTTTGCGATATAAGGCGCCCTCGATCAACTTGTATGGAGAGGACCGCCTTATAAGCCGGGAACGCTCGGCTTCTTCCTCGGGCAGTGTCCCATGGGCAAGGTACTGAACGAATGGCATCATCAAGTCTGCACCATGCTCGTGGAGGGAGATGTTACCGCACATCTCCGATGCCTCCTCTACAGAGGGAATGGAGGGTTTGTACAGATGCTCAACGAGTGCCCCCGGTAGGGCATGCATCTGGGAGGAACCGACCTTTGAGAGGTGGTCGGCCAGAGAATTGTCCTTCCTAGGGATGTAGAGTACTTCGAAATTTCTAAAGTTCCGCTCCATCTTCCTCACTTCAACCAAGTAAAGCGCCATTGAGTTATCGGAACACTGATACTCCTTATTGACTTGGTTGACGCATCAACCGCGAATCGCCTTCATAGCTTAGTCATTAACTTCGAGCGCTTTGCATGCTCGCAGCCTGGCCAGAAGGCCTTCATACTCCGCCACGTTGTTGGTTGCAGCGAAGTGTAATTGGATGACGTACTGGAGTTGATCCCCCTGGGGGGATACCTGACTCCATCCCCCGAGCGTTCGTAAGCTCGGAACCCTTCGAAGTACATGGTCCAACGACTGTCTTCAGATCCATCGACTTCGGCAGCGGGTGGTGCCAGATTCGTCCATTCCGCTACAAAGTCCGTTAGGATCTGAGATTTGATCGCCGTGCGAGCCGAAAAGTGGATATCAATCTCGGCGAGCTCCATAGCCCACTTTGCTATCCGATCGCCGGCGTCTTGATTCCTTAGGATCTCCCTAAGTGGAAAGTTGGTCAGAACGATGACCTTATGAGCTTGAAAATAGTGGCGCAGCTTCCTTGAAGCCACGAGCAGTGAGTACAAAAGCAACTCAGAGCCACCATGCGTCCGGTCAGGGCTTGGACCTCCTTTACGTAGCTCGGAGGCCGTATTCTTTCAATGGCTTTGATTTTTTCTGGGTTTGCCCCGATGCCTTGCGGTTCGATCATGTAGCTGAGCACTTTGCCCACTTTCACCCCAAAGACACACTTTTTAGGATTAAGTTTTATTCGATGTCTATTGAGGTTACAAAATGTTTCTTCAAGCTCAAATACATGACCCGAGGCGAGCCTACTTTTCACCACAATGTCATCTACATATACCTCCAGATTTCAGCCTATCTGATCTAGGAAAGTTTTCTGCATTAGGCGCTGGAAGGTTGCTCTGGCGTTCCTTAGACCGAAAGACATGGTCGTATAGCAGAACGTGCCAAACGGCGTAATGAAGGAAGTCTTCCCTTCATCTTTAAGGGATAAGCTAATCTGGTGATAGCCCTCGTAGGCATCCAGAAAGCTCATCACCTAGGACTCCACCGTCGCGTCGACCAGCTGGTCTATGCGCGACAGTGGGAAATTGTCTTTGGGACAAGCGGCGTTCAGGCCAGTGTGGTTGACACACATGCGCCACTTGCCACCTTTCTTCTTGACAATGACTGGGTTCGCCAGCCATTCCGAATGCTCGACTTCCTGAATGAAGCTGACCTTAAGAAGTTTGTCAAGTTCATCCCAGATGATTGCTTGTTTCTCTAAGGAAAAATGCCTAAGATTTTGGCGCACAGGCTTTTTATCAGGCTGAACAGCTAGCCTGTGCACAATTACTTCCCTTGGGACTCCAGGCATGTCGGATGGTTCCCAGGCGTACACGTCTGCGCCCTTCTGGAGGAAAGTAATGAGCTCGAGTTCCTATTTGGGATCTAAAGAAGACCCCAAATGTAAGACCTTGGTCGGATCCACACTTCTTGTCACTGTTCAAGGCCGGCCTTTGGTCCCCCCTAACGGTGATGACACCCTTCGGGTTGGGAACCTTCAGGCACTGATAAGCGTGATGCGTAGCGGCCATAAACTTAGAGAGAGCCGGCCTGCCGAGGATGGCATTGTAGGCTGATTCGAAGTCGACGACCTCAAATGTGATCATCTCAGTTCGGAAGTTGCTTGGGCTCCCGAACATGATGGGAAAAACGATCTGGCCAAGGGGCTCGACCGAGGTGCCCGGAACGGTCCCGAAGAACGGGACCGATATGCTCTTGATCTTGGACTGAGGAACTTGCATCTTGTCTAGGACCTTAGAGGATACGAGGTCCAGGGAGCTCCCGCCGTCGATGAGAACCCACCCCACCTTAGCGTTGCTGATGGTTGGGCTCACAACCAATGGGAGCTTCTGAGGCTTGGTCATTCCAAGGGGACAATCATCCTTAGAGAAAGTAATAGACAACTCGGACCACCTGAACTGCTACACGGGGGGCTTGCCCTGGGCGATGTGGTATACCTCCCGTGCTGCCTCCTTCAAATCCCTGCGGGATATATATGCCGAGGAGCCCCCGAATATAACCACTATGTGGTTATAGGGCACTTGGTACTCCATGTTGTCATCCTCGTCCGCGGGACCCATGCCCTTGCTACTCTCCCCTTTTCCCGGGAGCGTAGGCATGGGGCCCTTGCCATTGTAGAACTTCTACAAGCGGAACGCCTAGGTTCGATAATTGCGAAGGTCGTGCCCGTATGCCTAATGAAGTGGGCAAAAGCGGTCGTCCGAAAGCGCACTTCTGCCTTCGCAACCTTAGTCGTTGCGCCGCTGAGGCGGTCGGCTCCTACCTCCCCCGGGCTGGTGGGCCAGTGGAGCCCGTGGCGGGTGGTGCTCGATGGTCGCCACCACGCCCGGTGCGGATGACTTCTTCTTCTTCTTGATCTTTTTCTCCACGGAGCCCAGATATTTCTTGCACGTGGAGCCTTCCAGAGCCAACTGAGGCGGTAGCTTGCCCTCGTCCAGCATCTTTTTCCATTGAACCACCTCGTCGGCGTTCGCATATCAGTCGGCCATACGGAACAGCTCGTTGGCCATAAGATTTGGGTGAATCTCCAGATCTTGCGTGAAGCGGACATCTAGAACTTAGAACTTGAAAGCCCGGACGACCGCTTCATCCAAAACGCTCAGAATGGAAGTCCTCACCTTGATGAACCTTTGGACGAAGTGTCTTAAGGACTCTTTTTCAGTCTAGATCAAATGCTCGAGGTCGCACTCCATGCCTAGGCGAGTGTAGCAGCTCTGGAAATTCGCCCGGAGTGCTTCACTGAGTTGCCTCCACGAGCGGATCGACCCCTCCTTCTGGTTGAAAAGCCATGTCCTAGCGGAACCGTCCAGGACCGTGGGGAGGAAGTTAGCCATAACTCCCTCGTCCCCTCCGGTTGCCAGAATAGCGGTGGAGTAAATCGAAATGAACTCATCCGGATTCTGAGGTCCATTGAACCTCTCAATGTGGCCGGGTTTGAACTTGCTCGGCCATGAGACGTCCCGGACGGATGCCGAGAAGGCTCGGCACCCAAACGCTGGGCTGTCATGATGACCCCTCCGGGCATGGTGACCATGGCGGTCATCATCGCGATGGTCCTCTATGCGCGGAGCAAGGCGAGATAACACTCCTCCATATCGGCGTGGCGAAGACCGTCCAGAGGTAGAACACTCGGTTTGCCCGTAACCGGACCGAGCGTGCCCTCGATCCTACGAGGCCGTCCAGGAATCACTCCAGGCCTCTTCGTGCTTCCCGCGGCCCTCCTGAGCAGGACTTCGGGAGACGCCGCGACAAGAGCGAACAGGGGAATGATGTTTATTGTCCCGAGAAACACTCCAGGCCTCTTCACCGCCAAGGGACCCTGAAAGCCTCATGTTGGCGGTGAGTTTTTCTAGATTCTCAGCCACAACCGTGCCCATGGCTTCCAGGTCCGCCTGACAGGGGAAGTTTTGAAAATTGCGCATGACCGTCGCCATGGCCCGCAACCGCTCGGCACTTTGGGGAGCGGGAGGAGGTGATCTTGGCCGGCGATCGCGCACATAGTCCGGAGAGCGGTGCTCACGAGGATTTTCGTGAGCTGAGTCTTCAGCCATGGCATCCGCCTTTCCGTGAGTTTGGCGGAGGATGCTCACGAGGGTCTTGTCCAGGGACAGCTCCAGACGATTTTTGGCCGCCTCGTGTCGATGATGACAAGCAGCCCCCGGGATTCGACCTCTAGATCTTCTCCTCTTCCCGCCATATTGATGTTGCGGGAGTACTGGGACCACGAGGGTGACATTATGGTATCCCCGCGCGACGCGGTCTCACGACTGAGCTCAGGACGGTCAGGGATGTCCAGACCGTCGTAGAGATCGTCATATTCCTCCTCACCAATTAGGGAATCGTGCTACGAGCGGAGGAAACGCTCTCATGCTGCAGTCGCCGGGGAAAGACTCCTAGACTAGGTGTGGCCTTCTGGGTCAGCCACACCAGCTACGCCTTCATCGGCGTAGTACACGTCGTTGTCTTCAACGTCGTCAAAGACATAGTCGTCTTGACCATCCTGAGAATTCGGCATCCTCAGGGATTCTCCGCGAAAGGACTCAGTTGATCCCCACAGACAGCGCCAACTGTCGATGATTCGGGAATGGGTCCTCCGCTGAGCTTACTTGTTGAATGAGGGATCAATCAGGGTCCCTTTTCCATGGAGGGTATAGCGTCTGAGGGCCTGCCGAGCTAGGGGGGATGGTCGGATGGTTCAAAATGAGACAATAGACAAGAATCTTTTTTATCCTGGTTCAGGCCTCTCGCGGGGGAGATAATGACCCTATGTCCAAAGGGTTCACCATCACAAAGGGTGATTTCTGTGGTGCTTGCTCAGAGCCGCCGAGCCACTCTCTCTTCTTTACTTCTTACTGTGTATGCTTGGGTGTTTGCTTTCTTTTTATAGTCTCTCCTCTTCAGGGTCATCAGATAGCCAGATGTCCTGAACGTTACATACAACGGGGTATTTATAGACGATTATAGTCTTACATCATTTATTACAGAATGACATGCTACTACTGTGCCCGGACGTGGGTGTAACTGCTCCTTCGCTTTTCGCTATACCGTGACATGGGCATAGTGGGCTTAGAACGTGGCCGTACGGTCCTTCGAGCCACCGAGTGATTAATGCCACGTTGTCTTCGTGGGTCATGCCTGACCTGCCGATCATGCCCGAGGTCTTCCTTCAATTTTGGTCGCTCTGTCAGATTCTTCCGAGCAGTACGCCGGGAACAGTGCACATGCTCGGGACGAAGCCAGGAGGTCGGGCAGCCCATAAGTCGATCTACCCAAGGTCTTCCTTGGGGATACCGTCCAAGGGTAAGCATAGTCAACCGCCGATTAGCCGCCAGGGTACGATGGTCTTCATGGGAGTTACCCAATCCCTGACAACTATAATCTAGAAAGATATTTTATTTAGGACTTACTCTGTATATAAATCTCGCTTTTGCAAACATCCTTAGTGAAATAGTCGCGTCAATAACTAAACCAACTAAGCAATTTCGATGGCCTGTAGAATAACTCATCTAAATACAAATTTTGGAAAGATTAACACAGAAACATTATTTGATATATGAACTACTATATTTTAGAAAATATATTAGTTACAACTTGCTTATCAATGAGATCCAGCTAATTCAATACCCTTAAGCGTTAATCATTTGCTTCACCATTCTCGTCGATTCCATATAACGTAAACTTTATAATGCCACATAAGCCTTTTCAGCGATAAATATAATATCTTGTCCAAACCCTAAAATTTATAAATCAGTTTAGAAATACTCTCTAAAGTATAGACTACCTTATTCTATTGAAATGATCTCATTTCACCATGCTCCGCATATAAATCTTGTTAACCAAACCACCCTAAGTAGTATGATTCTGAAATTTGTAATATGAGCTAACAAACTCGGTAACAAGGAAGAAATCTATAGTTAAGATGTTTGTATCACCAGAACCTTCTTAAAAAGCATGAATATATAACCAAGAACTCCATCATAATAGGTCTAGTATATTCAAACTAACTCTAATGCAATGTTAATTAAGGAATGAATACTATTCACATATACATCATACAACAAATTGACTAATGAATAATTCTATTAATCCAAATAATTTTTGCATCTTGAATTCGATATTATAAATAAAATAATATATAATTTTAGCTTCTTGAATTTGTAAGATAAGAATAAGATAATACATAAAAAGAATCGCGTATCGCTTCGATCGAAAGTCATATTAGAATGAACGTATATAAATATACATAATCAACTAAAATGTAAGATTGTGAAGTCATTTAACCCAAACCCTAAATCACACCTATTTCTATAGCAAGTCTTTATTTGCTTTTCTATCTATTTTCTTTTTTCCCTTATTAAAGTTTATTATTTGCTATATTTCCATCGAACAACGTGTAGAACTCGACGTTACTAACTCCGTTGTCATCAATGTCAGCTACGGGCACGACTTCGTCATAAGCAACAAATAAGCAAGGCAAGCACCCCTTTGATCATATTAATTCCAGTATTTAATTTTTATTTTGTTTATCAAATTGTTAATTGCATGTGTTTATTTTCTGTAAATTCGCTATTTTTGGTAATGGTAGAATGTACCTGTTATCTCATGGAACTCCCTTGATAGGTATGGGCATGTGAACCTTGATAACCATAGGATGGGGTTAGACAATACATAATGTCAATTTGGGTATATGCGACTTAATAATCATGTTTAGCCATGCTTTAGAATCAACGATGAAGATGATTAGATCAAAAATTGTTTCTTGAGAAATTGAAAATGTGTTTGGGATATGAGATGGATGAATACTGATATTTTTGTTAAAAATTCTAAACAAAACTATGGTTTTGATGCGGGCAATTATTGGCAATAGCCGGATGTACAAGAGAGCTTGTACGTAGTGTAGGGGGAGTGTTGCCCGTGTCGGATTAAGGACCGAACATCGTGTTGTATGATCCAAGATAAATCCGTGCAACCACAAGTGCTAGGATGGGGCAGCCTTAACTTATTAAGTTGCTTAAATCTGGCTGTGCACATTGGTAGGCGGGAGATAGTAGAAGCACTCCGATTAGGTTTGCTTGTGAGGGGCTTCCGCACCGTAGTGTGAGTAAATGCATGTCAATACAACTGTGTACGCCTTGTTATGAGAAGAAACCTTTATTAATGGGGTAATGCTCATATTTTAAATACAAAAGAATGGGTCTACCTGCCGTTCTTGTTTCTTCTCCATAGCATGGAATAACGTCACTGGGCTAGTGCAAAGTCAGATTTAGGTAATGTAACGGTTATGTTATGATCTCTCTCAAGACACCAAAGGAAGTGTGTCAATTATGCCGCACAAAGAGTTGATCATTTCTTACGAAGTCGTATACCTCTACAGAGTATAAATCTAATCGATTAGTCGTACCCGTAGTTATGGGTGTCTTGGTGAACTGATATGAGTTAGACTTTGGTATTTTCTAAAAATAGGTTTTGGGCTGAAACTTGTTTTACAACTGATTATATCTTTAAGTCATTGGGTTGACATTGTTGGATTATATGAAATGGATTATTGGATGAATGGTGATATCTTTACGTCATTGGGTTGACATTGTTGGACTACATGATTGGATTATGGATTTGATTATTGGACTACTAAATCATTGGATTATTCAATGCTCAATGGACTATGAGTATTTCTTATGCTTTACTTATTTTTTTATCAGCAATCTTGCTTTTACAAATTCTGTTTCACAATTGCAACTTGTCTTACAAATCAAATGTTGCTTAATGCAAATTAACTGTAGAAGCCTGTTTTGACATAGCCTGCATTTATGCATTTGCAAATACCACCTTAAATCTTGCTGAGTACGAAAGTAGTCAACCTTGCTTATTATGTTGTTTTAGGCGGATAAGACCATGACGCTTCGAAGAATATCTATCATCGCAGGTTATGAGAATTTCAAGTGAAGCAATTTTTCTAGGGATTTGTGCCTTGTTAGTTGCCTGAGGGTTGGATGGGCACACTACAAGACTTTATTTCTCCTGTGCTATGAGTATTTAGTCTGAGTTGTAAAATACATTGTATAATTAGCTTCCACTTTAATATTATGATGTATGGTTGTGGTTCCAATTGTTGTAAATGTGCATACTAGCTACTGATTCAGGGACTAGTACAGAATACACATTAGATTTTTATTTTTGCATTTTTACAAAAATGGGGGTCGTTACACTTTAATCCATGACGTGAACTTATGATTTTTACAAACATCAACATACTGTGGCTCCAATCCATGCTTCATAGTCATTCAACAAAGCATTCCATTTCTACTGAGTGGTTTGCACTCTAAATCAAATGAAAATCGAGCTAAATTGCGTGAAAAACATACCTCAAACTGCGATTTTCATCGATCTGCTGGGTTTTCGCGAGATCCTCGGTAAACCGCAAAAAACTCATGGTTTTCATGCAAAACCATGCAAGATTTGCTTCTTTGACAGCAGTTCGACGCCCCCTGGTGGCTGGAGTGCGGCGGAGCCAACGCAGCCACCTTGAGCACGAATGGGGAAAGAGCAAGGTTCAATTATTGCAGTCAACAAGTCTCTCTACTTCGCTCGAGGGGTCAACAAAATTGCTAGGCCAGGGTGGGCCAATTAAGATGGGCTAGGACGGCCGATCGGGCTAGGCTCGCCGCCCATTGCAGCTAAGCGGCCTATGTATTTGAAAAGCCCATAGGCCACAATTTGGTTTTGCTTTTCCCATTTTCAAGATTTAAAATGGCTCAAAATCGTCTCTAAACTTCACTTTTTTTAAAAAAAATCACATTCGAGGTCGCAACAAAATTTACACTAATTTTATGAATTTTCTGGATATTTTTTTCCAAATTTTTTGAAAATTTTGAATTTGAATTTCAATTCAAGCAGTTTACCGGGTGGTTTCTCTTCTCGAGCTGGGTTGGTACAGGCGAAAACCGCGATGAACCGGCGGTTTACCACAGTTTTGTGAACCTTGGCATGAAGTGCCAACATGGAGTACAAGGAATCCAGTGGAGACCAAAGGCATGCGGTGGTGTAAAAGAATAAAGGGGCACGCAGCCGAACCACATGGCCGCATGGTGCATGCGTGCGTGGGTGCACATGGGAGCAAAGGAGGAAGCATGGCCTAAAGGAGTTGGACAGGCATGTGAGAGACTGGGGTTAGGTCAACACCGCCATGGAAGGCCCAACCAGATCTTGCTAGTGCAAGGAGTGTTGAGGGAGGGGGCAGTTGCACACATAGCTCATGAAGCATAGCAGTGGTGTGGGGGTGGAGAGGAGGAAGTGTGGCCATATGTAGGGAAGCGGTGAGGCAAGGTGGGTGTGGGGGGTGTGGAGGGAGACTGCACGATCGCATGGACTCGGCGAGTGAGAATGAGGGAGATGTGCAGAGGGGCGACACTCTGACACGGAGTGGTTTGAGTGTGGTGGCACCGCTGGGAATTGAGGAGAGGGTTGTAACACCCTGGAGCCCATACGCGCCACGGATGAACCAACCCTCTAAACTTAAGACCGGCTTAGAAACTAAGCCACCGAATTTACAAAATTTCGCATGACCTCTCTAGATCGTGAGGACATCCACTCAAGAGACAAAAAGAATAGCAAAGCTTATAATATCATTCTAGCAGATCCTTAGTTAATTAATCACACACCCAACAGAAATTAATAAATTTCATCATGATGAACAACAAAATACAATCACATTAATTACATCCAGATTTTGACGAAGTTGTTAATTAAATTGCTGGAGACCATAGTCGTGCATGTGCTACTACTCCCAACCCGACGAGCCAGCTTCAAAGTACCTAAAACAGGCAGTAAACAAGCGTGAGTCCAAGACTCAGCAAAGTGCAACAATAAAGAAACGTAATACATTCAACTGGATTACATTTACTTTAGAATTTGCTATAGCCAATACTTAAATGAAATCATCAAGTACAAGAAGCAGTACCTACCTCCACTTACCGCAACCAACTAAGAAGAAACGTAAGTAAGCATTACCCGTGCCTCGTAATCATTTCTGGATGAGTCCACGACTAAATTCTCAATTTGTCACTTCCATTCCCATAAATCAACAATTAACAATTTCAATGCAGTGCAATGCAATGCTAAATAATGCAACACAACCATACTTTCATTCACATAAATCAACAATTAACAATTTCAATACAGTGCATGAAATGCTAAATAATGCAACACAACCATGCTTTCATTCACATAAATCAACAATTAACAATTTCAATGCAATGTAATGAAATGCTAAATAATGCAACACAGCCATGCTTTCATTTCACCACTCACACCTCATTGTACATGATGCATTATGCATGTCTCATCTCTTCTGTAGCACATACCGGTATTGCCGAGCACCACCCGCCGATCGCGCCCTCAAACCCAACCATGCATGTCTCATCTCTTCTTAGCGATACCAGATTGCCGAGCACCACCCGCCGATGCGCCTCAAACCCAACCATCCCGTGGAAGGGGCTTGCCGAACAGACTTGCCCGCTACCCAAGAGCGGTCCTACGCTTAACACCGCCTCCCATCTACGCCAAGAGATGGGACTACGGGTAGGATCTCTCGAGCACACCGGATTAGTCATACATTTCAGATGACTTTCTCACCGCCTCGCTCAATGCACTTTTCATGAATGCACATATGCAGATGCCATTCCTCACATTCATATCCATATTCTCAATACTCATATCCGCATTCCCAACATTCATATTCATATTCATATTCTCAACACTCATATTCATATTCTCAACATTCATTTTCATATTCTCGGCACTCATACCTACATGGTCACAATTATCATTAATACTCCCGTTAAAGTCATAATCCATTTTCATGATCGCCAAATCATCCATTCTTATTAATCAACCCTCATTACTTCATTATTCACGTTATCCTATCATACTAGTGATAATAGTATGATATCTCAAACGATAGCTCTTCATAATCGCAAGTCATCATGACATTCAACTTTCAACACAAATCATTTCAATCAATGATGCACTTGCATCCGGTTACTTAACCTTTTCATTAAAAGACAATTTCCCTACTTGTGGGATATGTATACCCCAGGGCCCACTAGGCAGACCTGCGAAGCCCAACCTGTGGAACTGGGCAGCCGATCAGATGAGGCCGAGGCGCTTTTAATGAGTAAGGCGTGAAGAATCAGGACAAATCCTAGTTAGGGGAAACCGAGTCATATTGGGCAAGGGATGATTGCAATCCAAACCAGTACAAAATCGGGATAGATATGAAGATGCAACTTCCACTTCGTATGCGAGTGGGATTCCATATTGTAACCGCCCTTCTCTGCTATATAAAGGGAGGGGATGGGGCACCATGTACGGACAATCTCATTAGCAATAGCTAGCCACATATAATTCCAGAGCACAGGACTAGGGTATTATCTCCATTGTGGGAGCCCGAACTCAGATACATCCGTGTTCTTGTGCTACCATCGAAGTTTGGGTCCAGCCACAGAGCCCCTTTTCATTATTGTCGGTAACAAACGTCGATAGTTGGCGCGCCAGGTATGGGCTGCGCTAGGATCTATCTCAGCAAGCTCGATGGCGACTTTCAGCAAAAGCATGGCCACCTTTACACCGGCCCAGGCGTTTCGCTTCGGAAGTCTGGATTTCATCGCCGACACTTCGGTCATCTTTTCCTTTTGGATTCGGATCAGTTCTGATCTGGAGCCAATTCTGAGGTTCTCTTGGCCAGCCAACCACTCGGATCGGGGGCAGGTATGGCCATCTGTCCCTGGATGGTAAGCCAAAGGCCTGAACCCCGTCTTGAGCTGGAACTGGCTAATGGCGAACCCCGAGTGGTCGAACATGCAAGAAAACCACTCGGATTCACAGGTCAGTACTCATCATCTTCTTGCCCCTCCGATTCAGAGGATGAGGCAGAAAATTTCCAAAGCTTTCGCGGCGTTTTCGTAATCGAAGACCCGCGAACGGAATCTCAGCAACAGAAGGACGCGGCGAACACTGCAGAGGAGGAGCGTCATCGTCAAGAAGGCCGCGCAAGACTCCTCCAGAACAGAGGCCGCAATGTAAATGAAGAAATCTTGCAGACAAAGGTGGGGAACCAATCGGTTTTCCATACTCCTCAGCAGAATATCGTTGCCTCCAAGACACTTCTGGACACTTTAGGACCACTGCCTGGTCCTGATAGTCCGGCTGCTCCAATCGTAGCCCAAGTTCAGGCTATGGTGGCGGCGACGGCAATTTAGCAGCACTAGGAGGAGCCAAGGGAAAAGGAGCCATCTCGTACTTGCCTCATCAACTCGCAGGCCGCTAGCAGTAATACGGCTCGCAGTCGTCACAGACAGGAGCTTCGACGAGGAGAAGACGCTCGACACAGCATCAGCTGGGACCTTCGTCTAGATTTAAACGCCAGACGGCGTGACCGGGAGGATGAAGAGCACCGCAGGCGCAGAGACGACCATGAGTGTTTTGGCATTGGCCACGACGACCAAGAAGACCGCCGAAACCACCTCCACCACAATAGAGGAGAAAGTGAAGATCGCCGAGCTAGATCGCCTCACCGACGTTCTCCACAAAGGCGCAGCAATGGTCCTATTGAGGGCATCCGGGCTTTCACCCCTCGCCTTCGCCAAGTGGTTTGGCCCGAGGGATTCAATCCAAAGAGCATCACCAAATTTGACGGAGAAAGAGATCCAGAAGCTTGGCTCCAAGTTTACTCCCTTGCGATCATGGCTGCCGGGGGAAATCACAATGTGATGGCTAATTATCTCCTGGTTATGCTCACCTCTTCGGCTCAAGCATGGCTCACGGGACTTCCGCCAAATTCCATAGATTCCTGGGAGGATCTTTGTGAGCAATTCATCACCAATTTTCAAGGCACTTACAAGCGACCCGGAACGCAATGGGGCCTGTACCAGCTTCGCCAGAAAAAGAATGAGACGCTTCGAGAATTCATCTGGCGCTTTATGCAGAAGAAAAACACGATCAGGGATATCTCGGAGGCGGCGGTCATTGCGGCATTCCAGAAGGGTGTCAACGACCCCGACCTAATCAAAAAAGATGTCTCAAAAGCCGCCATCCACCGTAAGAGAGATGTTTGAGCTGGCGGATCGTTATGCAACGGCCTCAGATGCTTTGGCCGAATGACAAGATGATCGCCCGCGATAGAAGGATAAGAAGGATTACGCCGAGTCATCAAGACAACGTGACAGGAAGCGGAAGCCTGAAGAGATAGTGGCGGCAACTGAGCAAGGTCGGCAATGCGCACCACGCACCGACGACTACGATACGATGATGGAAGCTATCTGTCCTTTTCATCCAAAAGGTAAACACGCTGCAAAAGATTATTTTACTTTGAGGAGGTTCGCCAAGGAATCTAGAAGGCGACCAGCCAGAGGCGAAGCAAAAGAAGAAGAGAAGAAAAAACAAGATCCTCCTGAAGACGATGAAGGTGAATATCAAAAAATAGAGCGAGAACTCAACTACATTTATAGGGGCTCAATGGCTTACGAGTCAAAACGGAAGCAGAAACTCACGGCTAGGGACATCAACGCCATCATGCCAGCGGCTCCTCAATACCTCAGATGGTCCGAGGTCCCCATCACATTTAGCCGCTCGGATCACCCGGATCACATCCCGTACCCTGGAAGATTCCCGTTGGTATTGGACCCGGTGGTTCGCAATGTCAAACTCAAGAAGGTGCTGGTCGACGGAGGGAGTTAATGTCCTCTTCTCCAGGACTTTCGATTTAAATGAAGATTCCTCACCCGAGTCAAGCGGGTTCATCACCATTCCATGGAGTAATTCTCGAACTTCCTGCCCACTCGCCAAATCACCTTGCCGGCCACGCTCGAACTAAGGAGAATTTTCTACGAATATCCGAACTCGGCAGCCGACTTCCAGACGCATATCACGCCATCTTGGGAAGGCGGGCTTGGCCAGATTCATGGCCGCACCACATTATTACACCTATCTCGCCCCAAGATGCCAGGGCCGAGGGGTGTCATCTCCATCCGTGGCGATGTCAAGCAGTCGTTCGTCTGCGACAGAGAAAGCTGCGAATTGGCCGAAGCTCAAGAGGTGGCGGACGACAGAGAGAAGATCCGACAGGAAGCCGCACGTCAAGAAGACAAAGGAGAGGTACCGGCCAAGAAGCAGGCCAAGACAAGCCTGAGGCCTGATGAGGGGACCAAGAAGGTAATCCTCGACCCGTCTAGCTCCGCCCAGACAGCTCTGATCGGGACAAGCCTCACCCCCAAATAGGATGACGCACTCGTCACCTTTCTTCGGGCCAACCGGGACATCTTCGCGTGGAAACCATCCGACATGCCCGGTGTCCCCAGGGAGGTGATCGAGCATTCCTTGAACGTTGACGAGAAGGCCAAACCCATCAAGCAACGGCTCCGAAGATTCGCTCAAGATAGGAAAGAAGCCATCAAGGAAAAGATCACGAAGCTATTAGCAGCAGGTTTTATAAAAGAAGTGTACTATCCCGATCGGGTTGGCTAACCCCCGCTATTGTTCGTGAAAAGAATAAAAGTCGGGCGATGCGCTGATTATACCGATCTCAACAAGGCTCGCCTCAAAGATCCTTTCGACCGCCTCAGATTGACCAAGTGGTAGATTCGACTACGGCCGGAACTCCTCGCTCGATGCCTATTCAGATATCACCGATCAAGCTAAAGAGGAGGATGCGCCAAGACTTCGCTCATCACTCCGCTTACGATTCGCTACGTCACAATGCCGTTTGGTTTGAAGAACGCTGGCGCAACTTATCAACGCGCAAAGGAAATCGAGGCGCAATGTGTTTTCACTCCTAGATCGGGCGCAATGTGGAGGCATACGTTGATAACGTTGTTGTCAAATCTCGTGCAAAGGAAAACCTCATATCTGACTTAGCCGAGACCTTTGAAAGTCTAAGGGCCTACAAAATGAAGCTCAACCCGGAAAAATGCGTCTTTGGAGTCCCATCTCGGAAATTACTCGGATTCATTGTTTCGCAGCGGGGCATCGAGGCGAACCCAGAAAAGATCAATACAATTCTGAAAATGAAACCTCCAACCAGTCAGAAAGACGTCCAGAAGCTCACCGGATGCATGGTAGCACTCGGCAGATTCATCTCCCGGCTGGGGTCACGAGGAATGCCTTTTTTCAAACTTCTGAAGAAGCAGGGTAACTTTCAATGGACCACTGAGGCACAGCAGGCTTTCGAAGAGCTGAGACATTCTTGTCATCCCCACCTGTGCTGGTTTCTCCAATGCCCGAAGAGCCCCTTTTGCTCTACATTGCCGCAACAACTCATGTAGTCAGCGCGGCAATTGTGGTAGAGCGGAAGGAAGAAGGGCACCTCTAGAAAATCCAGCGACCTGTCTATTTCATCAGCGAGGTGCTGGAAGAATCCAAGGTACGCTACCCGCAAGTACAAAAACTATTATACGCCGTGTTGCTCGCCTCTCGCAAGCTCAAGCACTACTTCCAAGAGCATTCAATTTCGGTGGTCACCACCTTTCCGCTTGGGGATATACTCCACAACCGGGAAGCCACCGGGAGGATCGCAAAGTGGGCAGTCGATCTCGGGGCCTTCAAAGTCTCCTTCAGGCCACGGGCGGTAATAAAGTCTCAAGTACTTGCCGACTTCACCGTTGAATGGATAGAACTGCAAACTCCGACAGCCATTGAAGAGCTGGAATACTGGAGAATGTACTTCGACGGATCTCTCATGCTCAGTGGGGCAGGAGCCGGCGTGGTCCTCATCTCTCCAACAGGTGAGTGCCTAAAATATGTCCTTCAGATCCACTTCCCAGCATCAAACAACGCCGCCGAGTATGAAGCACTCATCCATGGACTTCGCATTGCGATATCTCTTGGTATCCGGCGGCTAACAATTCGGGGCGACTCCATGTTGGTGATTAACCAAGTCCAAAAAGATTGGTCATGTATCGAAGACATCATGACGACATACTGCCAGGAGGTGCGGAAACTTGAGGACAAGTTCGACGGGCTGGAGCTTATTCATGTGCTCCACCGTGACAACGAAGAGGCGGACGAATTAGCAAGGCTGGGTTCCACTCGGGCAATTGTACCGGCCGGGGTGTTTGTTGAAGAAATCCGTAAGCCTTCGATAAGCCAAAAGCAGGAGCAAAGGAAATCGGAAGAAACACCCAGTAAAGAAGAGGTCTTAGTCATCAACGCAGATTGGACGGCTCCTTTTCTCAATTACCTATTAAGGGACGAACTTCTAGAAGACCGAACAGAAGCAGAGCGCATCTCGCGGCATAGCAAGAGCTACGTGGTGATAGGAGAAGAATTATTCCGAAAAAGTGCATCCGGAGTTCTGAGGCGATGCATATCAAAGGAAGAAGGAAAAAACCTACTCAGAGAAATTCACTCGGGAATTTGTGGACATCACGCGGCGTTAAGCACACTAGTCGGCAAGGCTTCTTCTGGCCAACTGCCGTGACTGATGCAGAGGACATCGTCCGAACCTGTGAAGGGTGCCAGTTCTTTGCTCGTCAAATACACATACCTGCTCAGAAGCTGCAAACAATTCCGATCACTTGGCCGTTTGTCGTCTGGGGGCTTGACATGGTCGGCCCATTGAAGAAAGCTCAAGGCGGTTTCACCCATCTCTTTGTCGCCGTCGATAAATTCACCAAGCGGATAGAGGCAAAGCCAGTGGCTACATTCACGGCGGCCAAAGCCAAAGAATTTTTCCAAGAAATTGTGGTAAGGTTCGGCGTCCCGAACAGGATTATCACGGACAATGGAACCCAATTTCGCGGAGAAGACTTTCAAGACTGGTGCAACAAGCTCAGCATCAAAATCTGCTTCGCCTCCGTGGCTCATCCAAAGAGCAATGGTCAGGTGGAAAGGGCAAATGGCATGGTGCTACAGGGCTTAAAGGCACGAATCTTCGATCGTCTCAAACTGTACGCCACTCGATGGGTAAAGGAATTGCCGTCAGTACTCTGGGGGCTAAGAACCACCCCTAGCAGGTCCACCGGGCAGTCACCCTTTTTCCTGGTCTACGGCTCAGAGGCGGTCCTACCCACCGAGCTGACCTTCGGATCTCCTCGGGTTCGGAACTTCAAGGAGGCCGAGTCGGAGGAAAGCAGAATGGAAGACATCGACCGATTGGAGGAAGCAAGGGAAATTGCTGCGGTCCAATCGGCCAGGTAGCTCCAGGCCCTGCGCCGCTACCATGATCGAAACGTCCGAAACCGAGCATTCTCCAAAGGCGATTTGGTTCTAATAAAGAGTCAAAAGCACGACCACAAGTTATCTCCGAATTGGGAGGGCCCCTACATCGTCGATGAAGTGACACGTCCGGGGGCCTATAGGCTTAAGCGAGAAGACGGTGCCATCATCAGCAACTCATGGAACATAGAGCAGCCACGTCGTTTTTATTCTTCAAAAGTTTAATGAAGTGTCAAATCTTGTCCTAAGACTTGCTATTCAATTGCTACTCAATTAAGCAGTAAGTCGGGGGCTACACCTAATAGTGTTGTGCATGCGCAACTCTAATGGGAAGATTACCTGTTCCAAGAGACATCATGTATCAGAGTTTTTTATTCAATTGACTTGCTACTCAATTGTTTCTCAATTAAGCAGTAAGTCGGGGGCTACACCTAATAGTGTTGCACATGTGCAACCCCGCAAGCAAACCGGTTCCTATCCTTTTTTCCTCTATGATTGCGACTAACTCCGAGTGCTCTAAGCCTTCAATTGTGAAACCCCGAACGAAAATCTAGTTACTCGACGAAAAGCATGACCGAGGAAAAAGGGCTAGGCGCCATCTCGTAATGCTAGGGGACTAGACTAATCGGATGAGGTGCTTAAACTTAAGGAAGGATGGGAACCACTCGGGAAAGTTGGAGAAATTCAAGCAGGGAAAAAAGAAAAAGGCGATAACTGAAACAACATTGCAAAAAGATCAGCATCGGTCAAAGCTTCAGCACCAGGTTTATATACAAACAAAAGTACTACTTCAAGTTCCTTGACAAAGAAAACAGAAGAAGAAATCCTTCTACCCCGACGCGTGCGCCCGACGGCTTCAATGAGGGCGTCCCTAGCTTCAACAAGCTTGGGGACGACCTCGATCAGGACATCGACGGCGGCGGCGTCCCGGGCGACGGCCTCCTGCTCCGCGGCCTCCGCCAGAGCGAGATCAGATTCAGCCCAGAGTCCCGCCAGGTCATCCTCGGGCTCGGTGGGCTCGTCGTCGCCGAAATTGAAGATCAAGTTGCCGATCCAGGGTGGAACCTCTGGACCCTCCGACTCAGGAGAGAGCGGCAGCGGAGAGAGGGGCTTAGGTGGAGAGTCCATGAGGAAAAAGGAAGGAGCCTGCAAGAAGAGGAGTGATCAGACCAACGGCTGCAATTCCACAAAGATGAAAAACAAGAAATCAGGCAAGGAAGAAGGTGAACGGATGAAGGGCTTCAAAGAAACAAGGAAGAAGTTCTTGAGGAACGAAGAGAAATGAGCCAGCGGAGAATGGTAGTGCGCTGCAAATCACAAAAATCAAGGTTGAGTCCACTCTTATACGGGGCAATAGCTGTCCCTAGAGAGAGACTCACTCTTGCTCAAGTAGACGCCTGTCAACAAGGCGAGAAATGGTTCACCTTCGGGATGTACCGGATGTGACGTCGCGTGTGCCCCGAGAGAAGCCAGGCGCCATAATGGACGGAAATCTCGAGACGAGCCGAAACGCCAGAACATGCCTCTTAATGGGCCCAAGCCCAACAAGTGCATCAAAACAGGAATTAGATATTTCACAAGGCTAAATCAGGCCAGAGGGAAATTTTTCAACACTGGAACAATCATCTCTAGGGACCATAAAAGCGCAGAACAAGTTCAGTACAAACAGAAGATTACGCAGGACCCAAGTCCAAGTTTTTAACCAAGGCAGCAGCGGTATCCTTGACTTCATCCATAAGGGCAAGCGCTTGATTGTCATTGACAGTACGGGCAAACCCCACCTGGACAGCCTTGAGCTCCACTCGCGAATACAAAGACTTGGTAATTGCCAACACCTGGCAGGCACTCATGATTGCAATATCCTCTAAGTGTGCAGTAAGCTTCTTAGCGGCTCCTTCCAGCCTCTGAATTGTGATATCGGCGTCATAGGGGACACTGCTGGTACCGGCTTCATCAGGATTCAGGATCCGCAACATCCTCTCTGAACCCGCTTGGAGACGATCGGCTCACGCTTCAGCACATTTGATCTTATCATTAAGAACCTGGTACTGAGCTTGCGAGTTGACCCGATGTACTGCAGGATACCAGTTGGGTGAGTTCGGAACTGACAAAAGAAGGACGACAAGATAGAAGACAAAACCAAGAACGCACCTTCCAGTTCTCTTGTCAGCCTGGCTACTTCTTTCTTGGCATCTTCTTCAGCCCTCTTTAGTTTCTCATTTTGGGAAAGAGAGGACTCGAGCTTCTCCCGAAAATCTAAAAAGGCAATGATCAAGGCATCAGAAGGTGCAGAATAGAGTCAAGGCTTAAGGCACTCGGACAGGAAGAATACCATCAGAGGAATTGATCAGATTCAACTTCTCAGCCTCGAGAGACTGGATGCGACTTCGAAGCCCCTATAGTTCCTCTCGATTCTCTACGCGGGTACGCGTGAGCTCTTCCTCCAGCTCGGTGCAGATCTGCTCAACCTCGGCAGCATAATCCTTCCTCATTTTCATCCTTGGGAGTAATTTGCGAAGAAGAAAATTCCAGTCCTTGGCAAAGGACGACAGGCGCTGAGGACAATAAAGCAACGATAAGCTCCGAAGAAAAACAAAAAGAAGGCTTTTAAAAGAAAACACAACACAGATAACCCACATTGCCAAGACAATAACAAGTGTAGGCGGCATCGCAGAACGACTCCTAGTCCTTATGCTCGTCCTCACCATCCAAAAGGATCACGTCATCGTCATCATCAACAAACATAGCTTGTACCGGAGATTTCGGACGAGGAGGCGGGGGAATGTCTAGATGCGGTGGTGATGGGCGATGGGGGGAAGGAGGATCTTCTGGTATCAAAGAAGGGATAGTCGCATTGACGGGTGACGCGGCGCGGACAACAGGTCCGAGAAGGAAAGGTGGCTGCGAACTAGTCGGATCCAAATTGACTTCGCTGCTTATAGCCTCAGGGGCGGTTGGGAGAACCGCCCCGACTGGTTC
Organism: Guadua angustifolia; assembly: GCA_036346375.1. Classification (NCBI taxonomy): domain Eukaryota; kingdom Viridiplantae; phylum Streptophyta; class Magnoliopsida; order Poales; family Poaceae; genus Guadua; species Guadua angustifolia. Next base: position 412,304 of record JAYEVE010000746.1, read on the forward strand.
CGCGGCAACATCAGAAGCGGCGGATGCAGCATCAACCAAAATCTCAGCCTCCACGGTGCCGGAGTCACCCCCGTGGACAACTATTGGAGACCCCTGACGCGGTGTTTCATGAAGGGCTTCATCGACAGGGTCCCTACAAGAAAAAGCGATCAAGACACGGTCCAGGGGAGTGAGGAAGGGATGGCAAGGAAATCCAACCTGTTGGACCTTGTTATCTTGCACTTTAAACCCCTCCAGACGGAAGGATTATCAGCGGGAACTCCTGCGGCCATACTTTGTGCGGCAAACAAGGGAGCTCCAGCTGGGCGCGCAGACGAAGGCACACTTTCAGCCGTAGGACGTGCCGGGGGCTTGAACACTTCAGGTCCTACAGATTGGCTTGAAGAGGAAGAAGCTGGGGGAGGAGGCCGCGCGGTTGTAGGGTCCCGTATCTTCGGACCACCAGTCGGATGTACACCTTTCACCGACTGCTTCCTCTTGGCCTGGCGGGCAACCGGATTTTTCCCTTTCCCGACAGGATCATTGTCAGGTTCATCCACTTGGCTCCGTTTCGCAACTGGGGCTACGGAAGAAGCTCGGGCGGGGAAGTTTTGCTTGTCACCCTTGTGTACGGGAAATTCAGGGAGCGGCACATCGGAAAAGAAGGCTTCTCGTCCCTGTAAATATGAAAAAGAAGACACATATTCGGATCAAGGTTCAAGCAAAAGTGAGAAGATTCAGCATGGGAAGACCATGGAGATCCCTTACCGGAGGTGCAGGATTGAGCTTTGTAAAAGGTCTTGGGCTTCTGGGAACGACGATCTTCTCATTTGGGGCGAAGAAATCAATGGCACGGACAAAGAACGCCGCCGAGGTAATTTCCTCAGAAACCTCTCGTGTCGGATCGTTGGGGCCCTCATATTCGTATCCAGGATGAACCCGATCCTTGAGAGGTTGGGTTCAGAGGGTACAAAAGTTGGCAACGACGGCCATGCCAGTGAGACCGTTCTCCTTCAACTCAGCAATCAGACCCATGAGGTCAATCACTTAGTCCATTCCATCATCTCTGGGAAGCGATGTCCAGTCGGGAGAAGGCTTAGGTGGCGTTCCAGTAAAGGCGGGCAATGGAGGGTCAGGATTGGCGCAATAAAACCACTCTTGGTGCCAACCCTTGTTCGAGGACTTGAATGGAATATTAAGGTAGGGCTTTTTCATGCCTTCCCTCAGCTGGAACCCGGCACCTCCAACCACTTTGGGGAAGTTCTTATTAGGGAAAGGCTTGAGAAGGAAAAGATGGCGAAAGAGATTGAAGTGGGGGCGAATGCCAAGGAAGGCCTCACAGAGGTTGACGAAGTCGGCGATTTGAAGAATGGAGTTGGGGTTAAGATGAGTTAACTCGATCCTATAAAACTCAAGAATGCCACGAAGAAAGGGGGATGCCGGAAGACCAAGCCCGCGCATAAAGAAAGATTCAAAAACGACCACCTCCTCAGCACAAGGGGTGGGGCAGAATTCACACCCTTGAGTATGGCAATGAGCATCACCAATGGTGGAAAACACCAATGCCTACTAAATCCTCGGCCGCCCTCCGTCACATCAAGTATCCCAATCTTTGGTCGAGGCGGACGGGTGAACGGTTGCGGGAGAAGGAGACGACATCCTCGAACGAAGAAGCCTCGTGATCGCGTGAGATTAGGGTGACAAGAAAAGTTAACCCTAGCGGCGGAGGTCACGAGGGAAAAGAGGTTGGAGAACAAAGGGGCAAGTGGGAACAGTGCAAGGCCACTTCATTTGCTCCGTATTGATAGGGAAGTGGCGCCGACATTCGCCACGAGCGAGAAACCGCACCACCCTTCCCAGGTCCTGAAGCCGCCCTAGGGAGCACTTCAGGGTGGGCCGGCAGACACGCATGACGTGTATGATCACCGACAGCCCAGAAAATTGAATTGGGGAATGGTTTTCCCCAAGACGGGCCAAAAGCCAGAAGCCCGTGACACACGGGATAACGGGTACCACCCAAGGAGTAACATCCTCTTGTGGTATGCCTCATGATAGGCCGTAAGCTGATAACGTTCAAAGAACGAAGTCAGGTGCCGTAAAGATGATTCTAGAGATAGATGCCTGCAAGGCACAAGGAGCGAGTCGGCCTGGAAATCCGGGACAGAGACAGCTCAGAATAAGCACACAAAAGGAATTTGACGAGTCCTTCATGACCTCCTTGCCAAGCAAGAAAGCACTCAGCTAAAGGCACTCGGGGGGACTTGACCGCAGGAAGGCACTCGATCATGAAGCACTCGGGGGCTACTGTGGGATATGTATACCCCAGGGCCCACTAGGCAGACTCATGAGGCCCAACTGTGGAATCTGGGCAGCCGATCAGATGAGGCCGAGGCGCCTTTAATGAGCAAGGCGTGAAGAATCAGGACAAATCCTAGTTAGGGGAAACCAAGTCATATTGGGCAAGGGATGATTGCAATCCAAACCAGTACAGAATCGGGATAGATATGAAGATGCAACTTCCACTTCGTATCCGAGTGGGATTCCATATTGTAACCGCCCTTCTCTACTATATAAAGGGAGGGGACGGGGCACCATGTACGGACAATCTCATTAGCAATAGCTAGCCACATATAATTCCAGAGCACAAGACTAGGGTATTATCTCCATTGTGGGAGCCCGAACCTGTATACATCCGGTGTTCTTGTGCTACCATCGAGTTTGGGTCCAGCGCGTAGCCCCCTTTTCATTATTGTCGGTAACAAACGTCGACACTACTAGACATGCTTATAATCACAAATGCAACCATAGCTTAAGCATATTCATAACACCAGCAATCAACTAAATACCCTATAAGAGATATACGGGTTACACTTGCATATAAACTTGTTTTAAATAAAAGCATAACCAATTAACCATTCTCATTCATCATATCGCATGCAAAATCAAACATAACAATATTAAAGCAACACATGGATAACTGTATTATTGTAAAACCTAGTGGCCACCTAAGCCACAACCGATACAATGCACTTGCCTTAAACCTCTTGAAACAGTGTGGCGAGAAGTTGATGCCACCTGGGGTCCCACCACCTGCAAGTAGAAGCAATCCACTCAAAAAACATGCCAACCAAACAACCGCAAGGCTTAGCGCGAGATCGATTCTACAACCCACTCCGAAACCCTGAAAAACAGCGATCTGCCAACCCGGGATAGCACTCGGTAAAACAGTCATAACTTTTAGTCAGATGCACAAAACTTAGTGATTTTAGTCTCTATTGAAAGGTAATTGGCGTATCTACAACTTTTTCTATAGCCGACCAACCGGGAAAAGCACCGATTATTCTCAGATTTGCGACGAACAGCAGACAAATATAATTTAACTTATTCTGGACAGCAATTCGTAGAATAGCCATAACTTTCAAACGGCTGAACGAAATTTAGCGATTTCAGTCTTCATTAAAAGTTAATTCAATTGTCTACAACTTTCGCAATAGCCAGACCACCAGGAAACGCTTGCAAAATTAACAATTTCGCGCTACAGCAGGGCATAAGAACCTGCTCGAAAACAAAACTGCACAGCTCTAGGGTTACACCTCTAATCCAGACCATACCCAACCAATCAACCACTAAAACTCTATGGAAAGAACCTTAACCCAGCCATCCAACCACACCCAAACCCTAGCTAGGCATTAACACAAACACCATGCATGCACAGAACCAACCCAAACTAATATACCTCCAAGCATAACCATGGAGGAAGAAGGGAGATGAGGGAGATGCTTGCCGGAGGAGAGGTCGACAGCGTCGGCGGGGGAAGGGCTCAGCCAGGGCAACCGATTGCTTCGACTGCAACTCCGGCAGGGGGACGCCGAGCTAGAGGAAGGAGGCGCCAAAGGAGAGGCGCGCCTGGGGGAGGAGCTGGGCGCCAGGGAAGCAGTCGGCCAGCAGGAAGATCGGCCAGGGAGGATGCTTAGCCCAGGAGCAGACGCCAGGGAAAAAGAGGAATTGGGGGAGTCGGCAGGAAGAAAAACTAGCAGCCCATTCCAGGAGGAGCCGACTGGGGGGTCTCTTTTCTAGGGTCCCTCTCTCTCTCTTCTTTTTGCACTCAACAGATGGTGACTAACCAAAAAGGCTAGGAACAACGAGAAATAAAACCCCTCCAAGAACAAAAATCCAAAGTCCGACTTTAAACCCTTAGCGCGAACCAATTAAATTTCAACTCTTGGCAGGAAATGACAATTGTCAAGAAGAGACAACTTACCGCCAAGCAAAACGACTCGGAAGATACCTCATCCGAAAAACTAGGGAGATTTCCAAAACTGCTAATAGAATTATTAGCTGCGAGGCAATAAAACTTTTCTCCAGAATAAATCCTTGAATCGAGAAAATGAAGACAATTCTGGCCAAAAACTCAGGAAAACAATTTTTTTTTGCGGTATTACAATGGAGGGCTTGAGTGAGGTGGGGTAGAAGCGAAGTAAAATTGAGATTTGTGGTGGCGCAGCAATCAACACCGTTTGTTTTCGGGGGTGGGAGGCAGGTGCGTAGGACAGATGACCACCACCAACTCGTATGTTTAAGTAGTAGAAATTTGCAATTGGAATCACCTTTTGGAATTTTTACTGCCTTCTCAATTCAGAAACTCTACTAGCATTAGCATACCGTAACATTTGCCTCACCTACAATTTCAATGATATCATTAGAAATATGTTGCTTTTCTCTTAGTACTAGACTGCAGTAGTATTTTACATTACTACAGAATGGTACAACACTATCGCTTCATCTGGGTCGGTTCTCAACATTTCAGGAAAAAACAAATTGTGTAAGATGATTTGGAGAGGGTGTTAATCATTGGTGGGGAATCACCGCAATCCGCTCTAACATAAGAACCGATTGTGATATGCAATGCATATTACAATCGATTCTAATTTTAGAATGGATTGTGATGTGCCTTGCTAGGTTATATATACCATCAAGCTAAACTCTTCTCTATTGTTGTTCTAGAAGCAAAAAACCGCCGTTGCCTCAAAAATCATAAATATGCTGAAATGGCATATTTATAAAAACACTCTTGAATTGTCCACTTTTTTTGGACAGTTCGAAGATATGTGGTTCGGATAAGTTCCTAATTAAGCAGTTGTACAATTGTTAATTTTGGTAGCATCTCCCTAGTGTCCTCCCGATACACACCCTCTTAACTTGTTGTTGAGACATGTATTTGGATGATAGTGAGGAGATGTTACCAAAATTTTCTCTAGAGTTAATTTCAGTAGCATCTCCCTGGTGTCATCTGGATACACACTCTATTGACTTGTTATCAAGACATGTATTTGGAGAACAGTGGGGAGATGCTGCTGAAATTTTCTCTAGAGTTTACAACAGTGTAGGAACTTGTTTGAACCACATATCCTCGAATGGGATTAAGACCTACCTAATTAGAGACTTGGAGTCATCGTTGATAGTTAATTAATTAGTTGATCAACAGATAGATGTTTCTTTAAGATCATTCAATTCCTCAATTTTGTTAATACTTTCACCGATATTTTGTTTCATTGAATTCAAAAGAATTACAAGCTTACTGCATTAGGAATTAGATATCATTATTGATGTTTTAAATGTATGTCTTCTAACTAGAGAATTGGAAGCTAGAAACCGATTGTGATGAATCTAGTTGCCTATTTTACTTGATCCAACTAGAATCGGTTCCATTCTTCTCCACGCGTGCTCTTGGTCCGTTCTTCTCCAGCCGCCAGCCCCCTCCGCCTGCTCCATTCCTGGTCCTGGCCGCCAGCCCCTCCTCCTGCTCCCTGCCCCCGAGCTCGCCCTCGGCCATGCCCCTGCTGCCCAGCCGCGCCACTGTCCACGCCCAAGCCCCCTGTCCCCGCTCGCCTGACAGTACCAGGTAAACTCTAATCTTGTTCTTTGAATAAGAAGTGTACGTGGCTATTAATCTGCCTAGCTGCTAGTACGTTGTGATCTGATCTTACCTTATCCATGCATGCACAAATTGTCAATGACTACTGTATGAAGATTGTGAACTTGTAGGAAATGAATCGGCTGCGTTTCTTTCTCCAAATACACAGTGACTAATACATCAACAAACGGCAAATTAATCGCGCAGTTAAACACCATTACACACATGGTCTCCTAATTTCGCGAGTACACTATACTACATAAGAGATACGTACGTACATTTATCTCTCTGTCTCTCTCTCTCTCTTCCCCTTTACAACAAACAATGTCATGGAACCTTCCGAATTAAATGACATCCACAACACTGCAAAACAAATATTTTAAGATGCGTGTAGATCGTTGGGCAAAAAATGTCAAAGAAGTAATATAAATCCATACTAGTAGCATTATACCTGTGGGTAATGAGCTGATCAGTATTCTCAAGAATGTTCTCTCACATTACTTAGTCACTAACTGTACATTGTAATACTTAGTTTATTTGTAAATAACTACTACGCGTAGGAGTTTATTGGTAAATAACCACTACACGTATGCCTACCTTAGTTTCTTGTTAATGTAAAGTAATGCCAGTGCCTATATATTGTAATCCTTAGTTTCTTGCTAGAGTAAAGTAATTTCTCAGTGTAATTTTTTTTAAATAAAGGATTAAGATCCGGTCTCTGCAATTGCACACAACCGGGTTTTACAATTATCAGAGCCGAACACTGTAATGAAAAACAGGCAAAAAGAACTTAAAATCAAAAGCAAATTCTATAATTGTTTCTCCATCCATTCTTAGCAAAGATATCCAATGCCACGACCTCCAATGCCATGCTTGCCAGCCAAAAGGTCTCTCTGTTGTTCTCATGCTACAACAGTGCCCAAAACCGCAGCCAGTATGTTCCCCTGAAAGCAGCCTGCATAAAAGAAGAATATTGTTTTTTCTCAAAGATTATATCATTGCGTGTGCATCAAATAGCCCATAATAGGGCAGCACCCCCCCACAAGAATCTGACTTTTTGCACTCGTCGCAATGCGTGTTAACCAACGACCAAGCATATGAGACATAGACTTCGACGAAGATAAACCAGTAGCAATATACACAATTCGCCAAATAGTTTTTGAATGTTGGCAATCAAAAAATAAATATCGTATTGTTTCATTACAATTACAGAAACAATATTTTTGGTTCACATTCCAATTTCTTTTAGCAAGATTGTCTTTAGTTAAAATTACTCCTCGTTGTAAATACCAGAGGAAAATTTTAATTTTTAAAGGAATTTTCATCTTCCAAATGAATTTACTGGTGAAAGGGATATCCCGGTTCATTAAATAACTATACATAGACCGTACAGTGAACTGCCCATGTCTATGTAAACCCTAGTGAAATATGTCCCTTCCATCGGTAAGCTGACAATTAGCTATTGTTGCTACTAGATTATACCATGCCGTCAATGTATCCCCCAATAATACTCTTCGAAAAGTAATATTTGGTGGCATCTGAGTCAAGACCTTTGCCACCGTAGTATGTGGGTAATGAGCAATGTTATACAAACTTGGAAATTGAACCTTAAGTGGTGTAGAACCCACCCAAGTGTCCTCCCAAAACCTGGTTTGTGAACCATCTTTTATCCGAAAGGATCCACATGTGAGAAAATCATCTTTAACCTTTAAGAGCCCTTTCCAAAAATGTGAGTCCCCAGGTTTAATATGCACTTAGGATAAACATTTAGAACTTAGATATTTATTTGTAAGCAAAGTCTACCAGATCCCATCCTCATTCAACAATTTAAATAACCATTTGCTTAGGAGACATTTGTTCTTAATCTGTAAATCGACAATACCCAGTCCTCCTTGATCTTTAGGATGACACAGGATATCCCACTTAGCAAAGCGATATTTTCTCTTATCATTATTGCCTTGCCAAAAAAATCGAGATCGATAAAAATACAGCCTTTAGTAAGATCAACTTCCTTGCATGCTTTGGTAAGATCAACTGAGTAGTTGTTTAGTTTAACTTGAGCTCATGGGCTTTGTCGAGTCCTTTCACCTGATCTGGTAGTATTTACAATATGGCAGCCTATAAAATTTCATCTTGGATTTGTTTATGCTCAAAAGAATAAACCGTGCTTTTATTCAATAGGAGGATACAATTTGAGCGGAGCGTCTAGTCTCATGGTATGGTCAAGTCAAGCAAGTCTACAATGTGAAACAACCTATTGTCAAGTCACTAGTCAATAGATTTGTTCTGTTATTGCAATCTTAGTTGAGAAATTTAAAGTTTTCGTTCAGAGATTACTATGAAATTATTCTATTATTGGTCTCTTTTGTTTCGTGTTTGTATATATTGAAAAGATTGTTACAAATGCTCTTATATATGATTTGATGGCTATAATTGATATTTTTTTCGTGCAATTTCTAATTTGAGTACATTTCTTTTGCAACAATGGTATATGAGAAAATATTATTGCAATATGCGTTGACGCCTCGTTGCAAAAAAAAATGAATTGCTACAGATATAGATCGTTCTTATAATTTATTGCAACAAAGTTATTTCATTGCAATACATCATATTGCCACGAAAATTATTTCGTTGCGACCTCACTTATTGGCATGGATTGGTTTTTGTTGCAACTATTGTCTAATGCAATGCCTAAATGCATGGCAATAGTGACCTCTATTGCCACGGCAATAAAAAATATTGACACGGTATTAAGGTCATTGCACTACTATCTAATGCAACGAATGAGAGCGTGGCAATAGAGACTATTGCCACGTCAAACCATCATTGCAGCTACGGACTAATGCAACGCATATTCCCGTTGCAATTAGCATTACAATTGCAATAAAACGTAAATCGTGGCCTAAACTTTGGACCACACAACTAATAGCCACGCTTGCCAATGATTGTGACATTGTGGCTATTGGTACATATTGCAACGAAATGGGCCCTATTGCAATGATTTCTCACCGTTGCAAAAGCCCGGAATTCTAGTAGTGCTAGCAGTACATATCAATCCCAAATATCAATAAAGCATCGGACGAACTTACTATAGTGTGATAATGTCATTTTCCCTTTGCTTCATGATATCAGATCGAGTTCAAGGCGAGAGTCATGTCATCTTATGACAACTCAATCTCTTTACTCATACCGTAGTGGAATAATTTATCTAGATGGCCATGCACTTCCTTAATCCATCTACCTCGAGGGGCCTAAAGATATATCTCTATTATATAGGAGGAGCAAATTCTATTTTGATCATTCATGTATCTCAGCATGTTTCATAGTAAACCTGAAAGCATCCTTTATAACTACCTAGTTAAAGAGTAGCATTTGGCAACTCCAAAATAAACCATTTCACAACTAGAAAACCAATGACGATCTTAGCTCTATGGAACATACATACACTATGCGTGGGACCAACTGATGACACATAAGAATATATAACAATTCTCGCAGTGTCTCATATGGGTCTATCCAATGCATGTTCTCTAACATGTGTCCATATTATTGATTAGATATCTCTATATCTTTATGACCTGTGAAATATGGTCATCAATTAATACATGTGCTAATCTATGAAACATAATCATCCTATATTATGATAACTGATTAGGGATAACTTGAATAACATCGATATATAGAAAAAGTTACACGAACAAGTCACATACTTATTGATTAATCCAATCGATATTTATTCAAAGGGCAAACAATTATACTATTCCATAAATATAAGGCGTGATACAATCATCTCTATGATTGCCTCAAGGGCATGTCACCAACAGTCTCCCGCTTGCACTTGAGTCAATCATGCAAGTCTCTAATACCCATGGCTCCCGTGTGCACTTCATGCTTTGGCTATGGAAGCGGTTTTATCAACAGATCAGATATGTTTGAATCCATGTGCACTTTGCATATCTTCACATCACCTCCATCCACAATCTCTCGGGTAAGGTGATAACACTACTATTTGTGGTTGGACTTTTGTTGTGATCTAGGCTTCTTTGCTTGCACAATGGCACCACTATTGTCACAATAGAGATCCAATGGACTAGAAGCATTATCAACCACACCAAGTTTAGTGATGAACTTCTCAATCCAAACAGCCTCCTTTGCAGCTTCTGAAATCGCAATGTACTCGCCTGTATTGTAGAATTAGCAACTGTACTCTGCATGGAACTCTTCCAGCTTACTGCTCCTCCATTCAGCATGAATACATACCCATATTGCGAACGATAGTTATCTATATCGGTTTGGAAACTTGCATCGGTGTAACCACGTACAATGAGCCTTTCTTCACCTCCATAAAAAAGGAACGCATCCTTAGTTCTTTCCAAGTACTTGAGGATGTCCTTAACTGCTGTCCAGTGACTTTCACCTGGATATGACTAATATGTGCTCGTAACACTTAGAGCATAGGACACATCCGGTCATGTACAAATCATGGCATACATTATAGACCCAATTGTCGAAGCATATGGAATCTTACTCATCCTGTCCTGTTCATCAGTGTTCCAAGGACATCGAGTCTTGCTAAGGCTAATACCATGTGACATGGGCAAGAAACCTCTGTTGGAATCTTGCATGTTGAACCTCTTCAACACCTTGTCAATGTAGGTATTTTGGCATAATCCAATTAGCCTTTTAGACCTATCTCTATAGATCTTAATTCCCAAGATATATGCTACCTCTCCTAAGTCCTTCATAGAGAAACTCTTTTTTAATGAAGAATTTATAGATTCTAGTATAGGAATATCATTTCCGATCAACAATATATCATCCACATATAAAATCAAGAATACAAGTGTGCTCCCACTAGTCTTCTTATAGATGCAGTGCTATTCTTCATTTTTGACAAAGCCAAACACTTCAACTACCTCATCAAAATGAATGTTCCGACTCCGAGATGCTTGCTTCAATCCATAAATGGATTTCTGAAGCTTGCATATCTTTCTAGCATTCTGTGGATCAATAAAACTTTCAAGCTATGTCATGTACACATCCTCACTTAGGTTTCCATTGAGGAAAGTCGTTTTGACATCCATTTGCCATATCTCATAATCGAAATATGCAGCAATAGCTGAAATAATCCGAATAGACTTAAGCATAGTGACAGGCAAGAAGGTTTCATCATAGTCAACAACTTGAATTTGTTTGAAACCCTTTGCCACCAATCAAGATTTATAGATGTGAATATTTCCATCCAAATCCTTTTTAATCTTAAAAACCCATTTGCACTCTATTGTTTTTACACCATCAAGTGGATCAACCAAGTTCCAAACTTGATTGTCATGCATGGATTTTATTTCGGATCTCATGGTTTCAAGCCATTTCTTAGTGTCTGGGTCCATCATTACTTCCTCATAAGTCTTAGGCTCATTGTTGTCCAACAACAATGTTTCTCCATTATCCAATGATAGAACATCATGCCCATACATTATGAGTGTTTAGCATTGTCTACTAGACCTACGTGGGGCTGGTGTATCCTCTACATGTTGTACAACATCTGTATAGCCTTTGGAGTTTCGGTGGAAACTGAAACACTTTCCAATGGTTCTCAAATCTCTTTGAGTTGCATCGTGCTCTCACAAAATCCCTTGAAAAGAAACTCTTTCTTCAAAAATACACCATTATGAGCAACAAATATTTTGTTCTCTTCTTTTATGTAAAAGTAATATCCTTTGGTTTCTTTAGGATACACCACAAAGAAGCATTTTCATGACTTGGGTGTGAGCTTATTAGACATCAAATATTTTACATAAGCCTCACAGCTCCATACTTTGAGAAAAGATAATTTGGGACACTTTCTAGTTCATTTCTCATATAGTGTCTTCTCTGCTGATTTGGATGGAACCCTGTTAATAGTGAACACAGGTGTTTCTAGAGAAAATCCCCAAAAGGATAATGGCATAACACTTTGGCTCATCATTGACCGAACCATATCCAACAAAGTTCGGTTCCACCATTTGGATACCCCATTCTGTTGAGGCATTCCTGGTGGTGTAAGCTATGGAACAATTCCACATTGGTTTAGATGATCACCAAACTCTTGGCTCAAATATTCTCCTCCACGATCTGATCATAAAGCTTTGATTGTCTTGCCAAGCTAATTTTGTACCTCATTCTAAAATTGCTTGAACTTTTTAAAGGATTCAGACTTGTGCCTCATTATGTAGATGTAACCGTATCTATTAAAGTTATGAAATACAGAAAACCACCTCTGGCTGTTGTGCTCATCGGTCTACATACATCCATATGTACAATGGCCAATAAATCACTCGCCTTCTCGCCTATACCGGTGAAAGGCGTCTTAGTCATCTTGCTAAGTAAACAAGACTCACACATTTCAAATGATTCAAAACCAAATGAATCTAGAAGACCATCCTTATGGAGCTTCATTACGTGTTTCTCATTTATATGACCTAAGCGACAATGCCAAATGTAAGTGGGATTCAAATCATTAGGTCGAAGCCTCTTAGCATTTATGTTATAAATCGGCACATGATCAAGTTCCAAAATATATAAACCATTAACTACAGGACAACTACTATGGAACATATCACTTTTATAAATAGAACAACAATTATTCTTACCAACAAAGTGATAGCCCTCTGCCTCCAAGCATGAAGTAGAGATAATGTTTCTACTCAAAGTTGGAACATAATAACAATTATTTAGTTCCAAAACTAGTCCTGAAGGTAAGGATAATGGATAAGTGCCGACAGCCAATCTAGCAACTCTTGCTTTATTACGAACACAAAGCTCTACTTTGTCTCTTGCCAAACTTCTACTCTTTATTAGACCCTGCATTGAGTTGCAAATATGAGCACCTGATCTGGTATCAAATACCCAAGAACTAATATGAAATATAGCAATATTGATCTCTATAAAATTAATACCTGAAGTGGAAATCTTACTTCCTTTCTTCTTGTCTTCCAGGTACTTTGTATAGTTCCTTTTCTAGTGCCCTGTCCCCTTGCAGTAAAAGCAAACGGCATTGGGTGCATGTCTAGCCTTTTGCTTTTGAAGCTTAGACTTGTTGCTCAAGATCTCATCTTGAGACTTATATGCACCCTTATCTTGACCACTAGTCTAAGAGAACTTCTTCTTGAACTTAGTAATCTTTTGAACCATCATCACTTGACTAGAGCTTTTCTTAATGCTCTCCTCAGTAAATTTGAGCATCCCATGTAGATTGATCAAGCTCTTCTCCGTGCCATTCATATGAAAGTTCAAAATAAATGGCTCATAGCTCTGAGGGAATGACTGGAGAACCAAATCAATGGCCAACTCTGGACCAAGGGGAAAACCAAGCTTTCCTAAGCTCTCAATGTAACCAATCATTTTGATTACATGAGGACTGACTGGACTCCCTTCAGCTAACCTGCATGCAAATAAGGACTCCGTGGTGTTGTACCTCTCAGGCCTTACTTGGTTCTCAAACATGCCTTTCAAACCCACAATCATATTATAGGCATCCGCGTCCTCATATTGTTTCTGAAGCTTAGAGTTCATGGTCACAAGCATGAGACAGCTAACATCAACGGTATCAGTGCAATGCTTTTCATAGTCATTCTTTTAAGTTCAAGTAGCATTCTCAGTAGGTTCATTAGGGTAGGGTTTCTCTAGAACGTATTCCTTCTTTTCTTGTTTGAGAACGATTCTCAGATTGCGACACCAATCAATAAAGTTTGTTCAGTTTATCTTTTTCAAGAATTAAACGCAAGCTAAAACAGGGTGCAGAGGAAGTAGTAGGTGCCATTTAATCTATAGCATAAATTTGCAACAGATAAGCACTATGTTTATGCATGACTTTGTACTAAAACAATTTAATAAAAGATATCCCCACTATATGAAACCATGTTCCCTCTAACAATATATAGTGAGTCAAGAACCAAATTTCATTAAGTTCTAGTGAGCTTTGGCATCACTGCTAGAAATATAATGTCATTCGGTAAGCAACACCTTGTTAACTACATCTCATATAATTCTTGTTGGTTGAGTGACATCACATGTCATCGACTCAACACCATGCTCCTAGGTCCAAAACCATTTTGATACCCTAGTTAAGTTAAACCAATGTTCACATATATGTGTCCGACACATACTCTACCATGTCAAGATATGTAACCGCACTTTGCTTTGGCAGATGCACTAGTCAACAATCAAGACTCAATAGTTACAACAATTTGGCAAGGCATCAAATTAACTTAATTTTCTTTGAGGGATACTACTCTAACATGATCGAATTATCTAGTAAAATCATATGTAAAGCAGTGTAACAAAAAAATAAATCATAGATAATCACATTAAGCTATGAAATATCATGGCCCTTGACATAGCAATCTCCATTACCATATCATCTGTTCATCGAGCCATCATGCTAGTGATCTCCATCCTACCTAGCTATTACTCCTATTAGCTATTAATGAATTACATTGATCATCAAACATCATAAATTGATACGCAGGCCGTTATACAATTATGTGTAGCCTTTGGCAATTTTTCATGACACGCAGGTCATGACCATGCATCACATGCATGAGAGCCATATTATTCACATATTATCGTGCATAACAAGTTATGCAAAGAATCCAATACAATTTTGGGCATGTATTCGGTATGTAGATTTTCATGGAAAATTTTCATTAGATCAATGAAATTCTGAATCGATCTTATCGACTTGATTTTCATTGAAAAAATCACTTCGCTTGATTGCACCCGTGCGACTAAGCATCGTTGCTCACCCTAATGGCAGAAACCGACTGGTAAGGGTGATCAAACAATGCGACTATGTACAGCCGATACAACCAGAACATATTGATCTATCACGAAACCCTAAATCTAAAACTAAAACCTGATTAATCTCATCAACCGATTACTAACAACTGATTCATCTCATGAACCAATCACGGTCATCATACCAAACCAGCAGTAGATACAATCTATTATTGCCGCACATCGCACATATGCAGATTATCTAGAACATAAACTAGACGAGTTGGCTCTGATACCACAAAGTGGATATGAGTAGGCTACACTAGCGCAGAATTAAAAATTTCTACCTCATAAACTAGAAAGCCACACAAGTAAATGATCATACATCGTTACCACTATACGCGCAATGCAGTAGAAGGAAGTTGATGCAGCTCGAATCAATGAATCACGCGTCTTGATATAGTGGTAGATCTTCCTTGTGCGGTCATTGATCCTCCTTGTGCGGTGCTCGATCATCCCAATCAGAGTCACAGTAGTAGCAACACCTCTACTAGCATCCACATGTTTGCGAAAAAGAACGCTGTGCGTCGATATGCCAGCATCAACGTGCAGGAGAAGGCTCAAGAGGTGACGGCTAGGGTTTCGGTGGCTGCGCCCTTTGATCTACACTATTGCAACCACGAACTCCCTTTAAATAGCCACCCCTCCCTTGCTGTGGAACCCTACATTAGGGCCAACTGAAGGATAAAGCCCACTTGACCTATTAGTGACGGATCCAATCTGTACCACTATATTCCAACCCCTTAACTGTGTGACCCTGTAGGTTCATGTATATTTGGATACGACTTGGAAACACCTTTCCGACCGATAATCGATAGCGGTACCTAGCAGTACATATCAATTCCTAAATATCCATAAAGTATCAGACGAACCAACTATAGTGTGATAATATCATGTTCCCTTTGCTTCACGATATCAGATCTAGCTTAAGGCGAGAGTCGTGTCATCCTATGATAGCTCGATCTCTTTACTCATACCATAGTTGAATAATTTATCTAGATTGACTCTCAATCACATTTGGTATGGCCATGCACTTCTTTAATCCATCTACCTCGAGGGGCCCAAAGATATCTCTTCGTTATGTAGGAGGAGCAAATTCCATCTTGAACATTTATGTACTTCAACATGTTTCATAGTAAACCTGAAGCTTCCTTTATAACTACCTAGTTAAAGAGTAGCATTTAGCAACTCCAAAGTAAAACATTTCACATCTACAAAATCAATGATGATCTTAGGTCTATGGAACATACATACATTGTGCATGAGACCAACTGATGACATATAAGAATATATAACAATTCTCGTAGTGTTTCATATGGGTCTATCCAATGCATGTTCTCTAACATGAGTCCATATTATTGATTTGATATCTTCATATCTCTATGAGCCACGAAACATGGGCATCAATCAATGCATGTGCTGACCTACGAAATATAATCATCCTATATTATGATAACCGATCAGGGATAACTTGAATAATATCAATATATGGAAAAAGTTGCAAGAATAATTCACATACTTGTTAATTAATCCAATCGATATTTATTCAAAGGGCAAACAATTATACTATTGCATAAACATAAGGCGTAATACAATCATCTCTATGATTGCCTCAAGGGCATATCACCAACAAGGTCCTCCCAAGTATATGGGGCGCTGTCGATCTTTTCTCGGCCAATTGATGCGGGGGAGAGTGCTGATCACGGTTATGGACTAGTGGAAGGAAGTCAGCGCTGAGAAGAAGAATTGATTGTGCGACAAAGTTAAGGGGAAATGGATTATAGTAAAGGAAGATGAAAGTAATGTGAGGTGGTATGTCTTGAAGAGAATGGGTGTGTCTTTAAGGCACTTCTGGGTTATCAGGTATGGTGAGTACATGCTGAAAGGCCATACTCTCTTCGAGAGGTACCCATTTGTGACTCCTAAGGTTTGAGAGGAGTTCAGAAGGATGAAGAGTACACTCGAGGCGGAGGAGCTGAGAGAGAAGAACATTGCTATCCAAAGGCAGAATACACACACACCACCTTGGTTCTACCAAATATGAAGAGAAGAAGGCAAAGCCGGTGTGACTAGCCTAGGACTGTGAGAACTCTGAGATGGCGATGCCTTACTCCCACATATGTGAGGAGCGGGCACGCGACTGGGTATTTGCAAGGATGAAGGAAACCTTGTGACAATGCAGATCATCTCCACTATCGTAAGACATCTAACTTAATACATTGTAGTTGACTCTCCCCTTTGTATTTTAGAACTAATTTATATTCGCTTCTTGCAGGAGGAGGTAAGCTAGTAGAAAGAGTAGGGGACCTTTCAGAGCAAAAATTCAAATGACATCCTGCCTTCAGTGATCTGCAAGCTCGACCATAAGGGCTGGGTGCTGCCGCAGGTGCAGAGAAAACGAAGAGGTTCTTTTTCCAAGAGGATGCTGCTAGTGCCAAATCAAGATCATGAAAGGCATGTGCGGAGCGCCTCAAGGACAGGCTGAGGGAGGAGCTTAAGGAGGAGATGATGGAACGTGAGGAGTGCTTGAGATGATGGTGATGATGTCTCAGAGTCAGAGTCAGATGGCTTCGCCTCTCTTAGAAAGGCTTATGCCCTGCCCTAACAACTACGCTTCCAAAAGTAATAAGGCCGGACTCTAGCTAAAGGTAATAATTGTTTCTGATTTAAAGGTACGAGAGTAAGCTAAATAATATTTCTGATCAAGTTGTGCACTTTTTGTAGGCACATCAAAATGGAAGTCAGATTTTCCATTAAGGTTGGAGGGGGATGCATTTCCATGCAATGAGGCCGACACAGTGGATGGTAACCCTTTGAGGAAGAGCTACATGAGGGTGCAGGTGGACTATGTCCACAAACACTTCCTATCTCATGTGCTAGAGTTTTCCCCAAATGAAGATATCACCACTCTCGGGCATGCTTGAATGTCATTTATCAAGTGGCTCACGATGGGTGTCATACTACTCAAGGCTAAAATCGCTCGCGTCTTTTCGATCATTCCAGTACTGCAACAAGTTACATATGCATGTGCTTTGTTGGTTTCTATTATATCTGCACCTGCTCATATCCTGCTACCTCCACCATGACGAGTCCTCCGTCCAAGTCAACTCCTACACAGAAGCCAAGCGTCACGTCGATTTCAATGTGAGGTATCGAGGGGGGACATTTCCACCGCGATGAGTGTGGGACATTCCTAGTGAGTTTTGAGGATCTATTCTATTTGTACAACCTGAAATCCATTGATATTTCTACTACACAATCCTGGACATTGTGAGTATTGCACCATACAGTATGAGCCTACAACTATTATAGGATTTTGTATTATGTTTTTTAACATTTGACATGAATTACTGGATAATGAGGCAGCGAACCATGATGGGTCAATACCCAGTTAGGTTCATCGACCCTAAGATGGTGTCTGTGACCATGGCTAGGTTTCAGTCAGAGTTCTTTGCCAACTACATCAAGTAAACATTGCAGGCTGAGGCGAAAAAGACTTGGTTCTATACCCGTACCACAAGAAGTAAATACTACTTTACCCTTCAATTACTTGTACACACTTAAACTGTATATGAACTTATTTTCTTACACTGCATACTATTTAATAAGCAACCATTGGGCTCTACTTGTCGTCGCCCCGAATGAAAACAATATCTACACATTTAACTCGATCGAAAAGAGACCGATGGCCTTTGCGATCAAGCTTATTTTGCAGAAGTATATTCGTCTAACCTAACACTTTTTTATTTAACTATATTCATTTTTTGTTACCTCAATGGGATCTCTCCAATGTATGTAGGGCGTTTTTGTCTTGCATTGCTAAAGAAGAGCGACACGATCACAAATGAGGTGACTAGCTGGGGTGGAAGCGATTGAAGGTACTTACAAGTGCATAGCATAGGATTAATTTTTTTGACAAATATTCTTCGTTTCTTAATTTGATTTTCTTTGTTCGTAGTGTCATCAACAGGGGTGCAATGAGCTCTGCAGCTTCTACGCCATGCATCATATGCTGATCTTGGTCGGTGGCTCACACATTTTTCCTAAGGTATATATATGCATAATACATAGTTTTTTACATATAAATTTTAAAACATAAATTAGTGCACTCATTTCTATTTTGCAAAAGATCGATATTCCCCTCAAGAGCTTACAAAACAAATATTTCAACAAATTACGAGACCACATATGCCAGTAGTTCTGGACAGAAGTTATAGCGAAGAACGGTAGGTTTAAAGATCCGACAGGCTCCTACGTATTCGTATGTAAATAATATTATATCATGTGAATGTTATATGTGTACTAACTGTTAAGTATGTTTGTGTTTTATATTGTTAACGAATGTGATATGTGTATTGTAAAGTGTTTGTGTTCTAGATATATTATGAATGTGATATACATACTATGTGTAATCTATATGTTGTTTTCATGAGAATGTTCAAAGAAGAAATACCAACACCCACTTCACAATCAGTTCCAATCTAGAATCGATTGTGTCAGTTCCAATCTAGAACCGATTGTGATGTAATTTGATGGTTACATATCACAATCTATTCTAGCTCAGAACCGATTGTGCTGTGAATCCCATCACGATCGGTCTTGAGTTAGAACTAATTGGGATGACAATTGAACACTATTGATCTAAAACCGACTGTGATAATATCTCCTTATCATTGTCTAATAACTTTATATCACCACTAAAATCGACTATAATGACAAACAAGAACCGATTATAATGTACATTTCTGTAGTAGTGATAGTTCATGAACCCAAGAGATATTTTTCGAAAAGAAGAGGAATTTGAAGTTCAGTAAGGCTCTACATTCTGCATCTACTATCGTCTAGTAATAGTGACGAAAACATTTTTAAAATGTGTTGCATTAGAAGGAACCAACCTTCGAAGACATGGCCATGTGTAAACATTTAGAGACAAGACCCGATAACCAAGTAATTTTTTTCATAGTTTGATTGTACTTTATTCTGCAGTTTTTGGCATGCATGCTAGACATTTGCAAGATAAATTTTTGTTGGCAATTTATTAAGTGTATGAAAGAATGTATCTACAGGAGAATTATCTGACCATTTAAAAAATGCTTCAAATTAAAGAACACTTCCGCCATTACTGATTCAAGAAGTGCCAGAAAAACATCTTGACAAAATGTTTGTTTCCAGACACAAATCTAAAAGCGCCTCTACAAAATGGCATGACGTCATTTTCTTTTGTTCATGATATCCACACTATTTAAGTAGCATATCAAGTCCCTATCCGTCCTTAACCACGACATTGCTAGGTGGTCCAGGATCTTGACAGAACACCGTCAATGTGTCCACACCTCAGTTGCCGCCCATCACATAAATACATATCAGGGGTATGCTATTGCACTAACAATCAGATCTTTGCAGCATTCACATCATGTGGGCAGCTAAGCCCAGATACGAGTAAATCCTAGATTCATCAGACCGGTATTCAAGATATGCCCTAGAGATGATCATGAGATGATTATTTTTTTATATTCTTGATTTATTATTTTATTCTTTGAATATTATTATTATTATTATTATTATTATTATTATTATTAGCAAGTATATGACTTATTTCTAAAACTCTATATATGACTTTGTGATGATTATTATAAAGTGACACTACTACAGAACTGGCATTTAGTACCGATTAAAAACGGCCTTTAGTACCGGTTTTTGAACCGGTATAAGCTATCCGGGACTGATGCTCAAGTACATCAGTCCCGGTTCCCTCACCCGGTACTGATAGAGTAACAGTACCGGTTGGAGATCACACGTGGCAGCGCATCGTGAGCCCCTGAGGCTCTTATTAGTACCGGTTGGTGTCTCCAACCTGTACTAAGGAGGCCCTCATCAGTATCGGTTGGTTTCTCCAACCGGTACTGATGTGTTGTATGTGTATATATATGTGTGTGTGTGTGTGTTAAATCACAACTAATTAAAGCACATATAATCAATCATGCACATCTGACTGATAATTAAATCACTAAACATTCATTAACAAATTTAATTACAATATGTACACATATTAGTTCTGTTCATCGATCGGGATCACAGAATATTCATTAACAACTTTAATTACAACTTTAGTCTTTCTTTTTCTTCTATTCATCGAGATCCTTTACGTGCATCGCTATTGCTAGCCGTCGACCCCGACAGTTCACCGGTCCTTATCAAAAGGCCCAACCTATTTACATTTGGTTCATGAAACTCGCCGTTTGGATTTATGACCTCATCGTAAATGAAGCCGACGAGTTGTTCTTGGATTGCTCTCACTCGCGCCGGCGAGAGTTCCAATCCTTGTTCCACCAAATATTGAGGCACCTGTCATTAAGTCATTAACTAATCAATCCTTGAATTTGTACAAGATATAAGGAGTACCTAGACATCATTAAAGCTAGTAATTATATTTACTCACCCCTTCTCGCCTTTTAGCGTGCGGTCAGCGGCTCCAGTTTGGGTGTGCATAAACTCACATACATAGTAGCCGCATAAATTGTTGCCCGACGGCCGTCTCATGATCTACGCTGAAAAAAGTTGAAAGCGTGAAATGGATGCAAGGAAATTAAGTTAACTAACTAAAAAGCTAGCATTATGATATACGTACTTGAGAGGCAATTGTAATATCAAATTTCTCATTGAATACGCCCCTGTTTTTAGCACGGAACCATGCAAATGCACTACATATGTGATTGCGAATTGTACATGATTAGAATTTATTTCAAATGGAAGGAAATAGAACTAGTACAACAATAAAAGGAACAAGAATTAATACCGGTTGAGCATGTTGATAAAGTTTTGAAACTTTTTAATTGGTTTCCTTTTCGAGTCCATAACTGTGATCAGGCTACGATCTAGCTCGATCATAAGAAGAATCCAGTGAAAACTGTATATATATATGTCAACGTAGATAACTAATTAGTTCTAACATCGTGTTATGAAAAAGGAGTAGAACGAGGCGATACGAAAACACGTACTCAAATGCGTTGGGTAGATATATCTTTGACTTATATTTTTGTCCCATTAGCGCATTGTATATTTTAATCTCTGTTTCGCTTGGGTAGTCACTAACAGTTGTCTCGTTTATAATTACTGGGTCCATGAAGCCGATGTCAAAAATACGATCCCTTTGGCATCTTTGTATCTCCATTCTACATAAGAAGAAATTAGATAGACTTGCAAGTTAGTATAGTACAAGGGAGCGCACGATGGTTTTTTGTAAATAAGACACTTACAGAGTCCAAAGAACCCAAAGATGGCGCGATGAGGGCGTCATGCGGTATAGATCATACATGACGTTCCATTCGACATAAAATTCACTGTCCCCGTGGAAAAAATCTTGTTCCTTGTACTTGACAGTGAACAAATCTAGACCATGCTTGGTCGCGTCCAAGTACCATTCATGGAATTGCTGCATCTTTGTTGTTAGCTGGAGCAGCTCCTCATGCCTGACCAATGATGCGCCCGATGTAAATGGCCATCTTACTTGGGCATTCTCAATTTTCGTCATGCCTATTGATCTGCATCAAATCCAGTTTCATCGAAGAATTTTAGCATCTCCTTGGCCTTCTCCTCAGCTGACATCCTCTCCTTTGATGTCTTCTTCTTGTGGCATTTCTTAGTCAATGTGCGCTCGTAGTTTGATAGGCGAGGCATTTCTTTTTTATCCTTCAAATTTTTAATAGTCCTCAAGCCTTTGTGAAATTCTTCCGTGCCAGGTTGAACCTTCTTCTCTGGTGACTTGGGTTTAAAAAATTTAGTTACCTCTCCTTGAACTATCTTCTTGGTCTCCTCGTCGGTCATATCATACGCCCACTTCGGAACTGGAGCCAGCTTCTTGGATTGGGTGGAGGACCCCGTCTTCTTGGGAGCTGCTGCTGAGCTGGCTTGTTTGTCTTGGTCGGCACCTTCTTGGGAGGAGACGGGCTTCTTTTGGGGCTTATATGTGAGGGAGGTGGTGTAGGAGTCGGCGCCTTCTTGGGAGGAGACGAGCTTTTTCTAGGGCTTATGTGTGCGGGAGGTGGTGTAGGAGTCGGCGCCTTCTTGGGAGGAGACGGGCTTCTTCTGGGGCTTATGTGTGCGGGAGGTGGTGTAGGAGTCGGGCTTCTTCGCGGAGAGGACACGTCCATGTTATCTCAAAAAATTATGTACCGTTTGCGCCATAGGATGAAATTGTGTATCGCCTCTCCTAGCTTCGTAGTCCCGTCACCTCTGGAATTTCGAGGTTAAGGTCCTCGTACCCTGGGCAAACCTTCCCCACCGAGACCTTGGAGTAGCCTGACGGTATCTGTTGGCCATGGATGAGCTGCTCCAGCTCCACTGGGTGAGCCATGCTGTGGGCCGCCTTGAAGGAGAGGTTCTACGCTTGGACGTGCAGCTCACAAGGTGTCCGCTACCTGATGTCGTCTATACGATAGTGGTCCAAGTCCACTTCGAGCAGCCCACCAGAAGCGCAGCTGCTCCACTACACAGAGGGGCTAATGATGTTAGGATTACTTAGAGGTTCCTGTACCGTCTCCCGCTGTTGGCTCAAGGCTAACTGCACCTCTCTTCAGATCTCTTCTTGCATTCTCTACTGTGTTTGATTCAGGCATTCTTCAAGTGCACTGAGCTGTTGTATTTGTCGAGCTTTGCTTCTCACCCGACTCCTATAGGTCTCGGTGTCCTAAGAGAAACCAACCTTCCACGGAACGACGCCAATGCCTCGTGTATGTCCAAGGTGCTCTGGGTTTTGTAGGGCCCTTGTTAGCTCGTTGTTCTCTCTATTTGGCACGAAGGTGCCTTGGGAAGACTCCTCGATCGACTGTACAAGCCTTCTCGCCACATCTCACAGCACCTCCCCAAACACCACATTGCCTTCATCGTCAAGGGCACCGCTGTGAGCATAGAACCAATGCCTTGCTCTGTCGGGCCATTCTATTGTTGCGGGTGCGACACCCTTCACTAGTAGGTCCTGTTCCCTCTTCTCCTATTTGGGTATTGCTTGGCAGTAACCACCAGGGTCGAGTCGGTAGTGGTAATTCTTTTTCTATGCATTCAGTTTGTTCTTCTCACTCAAACTTTGACCTTCGTTCGAAGTCTTGTAGTTCACAAACGCATCCTAATAATCCTGCAACTTTGGGTACTTGTTGAAGTCGGGCATTCGATTCTTCTTGATGTACTCTGTGTTCAACTTCTTTTTATAAGTCTGGAATGCAATGGCCATCTTCTTCAGAGTGTAACTCTTCACCTTCTGTTCGGTCCCTTGGGGGAAGGTGAATGTCTCCTTCATATCGTTCCAAAGTATGTTCTTCGTATCTTCATGGACCTAATCCCATTTCGCTATACTAATAGGCACATGGTCCCTAACGTGGACGCCACATGCCGAATTTAATGGCCCAAGCGCCCCCAAGGGTGCAAGAGGTTGGCCATTCTTGCCGACTTCGGTGATAATGTGTCTTGCCTTCGACTTCTTGCTTGGACCTCGCTGACATGATTGCCTGCTTGGTTGACCGATATGAAAGCATGGTACAATCATGAACGGGTTAGAATGTTGGCTTAGCATGATAGTGGAACCGACAATCATGAACGAGACTGATTGTGACCTCGTCGGCCTCATCGTGCTCTGCGGCCTCGGCGGCCACGGGTTGATCCACGAGGGCGGGTTCAGGCTCCCCCGCCTCATGACCATCATCTCCCGCAATCAAATTTCTCATGAATTCTTCTTGATCAAATCCTTCGCCTACCATCATTGTTTCTTAGGCTAGAAGAAGGCACTGAATATTAACAAAAATAGATCAACAGAAGGTCAAATACTATCGACAAGTAAAGATCACGTTTCATGTAAAGCTGATGGTGGGCAAGAGGAGGTAGAGAGGACAGGGTTCCTAATTCAAGGGAAAATCATCAATTGTTGGGTCAAGTCAATAGGATTAGGGTTCTATTCTAGTAGATTTATGGACCACACCAACCTCTCTTTCTAGCCGTAATCGATAAGAAGGAAATATCAAGCGGCCCAAAAATGGTAAGGTTTTCTTTTCAAAGAAAAAGGAATGGGATGGGGTATGAATCCTTAACTACAAAACTAAGCACCTCTCCTAACTAATTAGTTAGTATCACCACTTTTCTTCAAGTGGTTTTATGCTGAGGTATGGCGTGTTTCTGTTAAGATCCATCAGAGGGTTGCACATATAGCTATGTTATTAGTAAATAAATTCTCTGGAAAAACACCTAATATTCCACAAAAGGTGACGCCGAAGATGTTCTTATGTTAAGTCGACCAAATACTATCGACAAGTATACATTTGACATTTCACATATACTTATGCATTTCACATATACTTATACATTTCACATGATACATATACATTTGACATTTCACATATACTTACACATTTCACATGATACATATACATTTGACATTTCACATATACTTATACAATTCATATATACTTACACATTTCATATGATACATCCATATTAACAAAAAGACTAACTTACTTTTTTATTCACAAATACATCCATATTAACAAACTCATATTAACAATCTCACTCATTTACTCACAAAAAATACATCCATATTCACAACTACATCCATATTCGCAAAAAATACATCCATATTCGCAAAAAATACATCCATATTAACAAAAAAAATACGTCCATATTCTCAAATACATCCATATTTACTCACAAAAAATACATCCATATTCGCAAAAAATACATCCATATTAACAAAAAAAATACATCCATATTCTCAAATACATCCATATTTACTCACAAAAAATACATCCATATTCGCAAAAAATACATCCATATTAACAAAAAAGACTAACTTACTTTTTTATTCGCAAATACATTCATATTAACAAAAAAGACTAACTTACTTTTTTATTCACAAAAAATACATCCATATTCGCAAATATATCCATATTCACTAAGGGAAGCCTTATTCCACATTAAATCAAGATAATCCAAAAATCTAAACATATTGTCATTTATACATTGAAATATATCTCCTACTACATATTGATGAGTATATGCTTATATATATTGCTCTCAGACTTAGGGTTTAAGTGAAGATTTAGATCTTCAACTTTTATCACGAATGGGCTAAACAATTAAATCAGCTAATAAGGCCTCAAACTCTTACCACCTTAACATGCACAAGAGAGGAAATATAGGTATATATGATTTGCTCTCATATTTAGGGTTTGGATGAAGATAAGGATCTTCACCACAATCACAAATGGGCTAACAAATTATTTAGTTACTAGGGCCTTGAACCCTTACCATCTTAGCATTCACAATAAAGAATTGTTTAACAAATTCACTGTTGAAAGAATTAGATTGATGCCAGTTTTATGAAAGACAAATTCATCAACCTAACAGGATCAAGAATATTCAGGGCTAGCGACTAAGCAGCTTCTTCAAGCAATCAAAGCAAGTCTATTCAGCAATTGCTTCTACCACAGACTAGCAAATATCGGTGAGCGGCTTCACGGTGACCTAATGAGTATAAGAATGAATATTGAACTAATGCGAAACTAGATACACATTCAGAAAGATGAAAACAACTTATCGTGACCGAAAGTGTCCGGACCAATAGATAACCGGACTCATCGACTATGTCAATATCCTTTAGAACAAGGTAATTTATCTATTCTTTTGAACACGAGAGCGCTACAATACTAATATAAGCAAGCCAACTAGCCAACAGGAGACTCTCGATCGATTAACAAATAGTGAATTTAAACAACACTTTCAAGCATGTATTTCTATCAGTTCAAGGCCCAGATCACAGAATAATTGTTCTGATCATATTTAACCCTAATATCATCATAGAGCAATAGGGGCAACCGAATAGCAAATCAGAAATTAGGGTGAAGGCCTTATTCACATCATTAACTGTTATATTCATTAAATAACCCAATATCATCACCGAGCAATCCCACAGGTAGTCAAAACAGAATGAGCAATCCCTCAAGTGATGCTGTGCAAGACAATCATCCACACAATGTTCGGTACCAAGAACTGAATCCATGGCTCCACTGCTAGAAAACACAGCAAATCGGCGCACGTATTGGCCACAATCATCGGAGTCCTTACTTACTAGCAAATGCTGCCACACATGAACAGAAGCTTACAATGTACTTAGGGCAGGGCGGGAATGACGGTGGCACGCGCGGGGTCATCGGAGGCGAGGAGGACAGCGGTGCACGTGGGGTCATCGGAGGCGAGGAGGATGGCAGCGCGCGCAGGGTCGACAGGAAATCAACAGCGGCGGCGAGAGAGAGAGAGAGGCTGGGAACGAGCGGGAGAAGCAAAAATTGGGGAATTGGGGAAGAGATAATGGCGTGAAAGATATATAAGGGGCACCATTAGTCCCGGTTAGTGTCTACAACCGGTACTGATGTCTTAGTCTTAGCAGAAGCCCTAGGCACTATCAGTACCGGTTCGTAATAAGAACCGGTATTGATACCTATTTTTTTTACTAGTCATTTATAAATTTCTTTTATAGTTTACTAGTCATTTATAAATTCCTTTTATAGTTTCTACAAATCATCAATAATATGAAAAATTCATATATCCTTTAGAATATTATTTTCCAACCATCTAATATAAATTAAAATTATAAAAATATAAGAAATAAAGTAATTTTTGCACTCTTATAATTCCATTGCAAAGTTTCACCTTGTCATATAAATTCAATTCTTCCTTAATAAAAAAATAAATCATACCTATTCCACACTAAAATGATTTTCAAAAAAATAAAATGAGGTTACTAGTCATTTATAAATTCCTTTTATAGTTTATACAATTCAGCAATAATATGAAAAATTCATATATTCTTTAGAATATTATTGCTTATTTGCTTAATGAAAAATAATGAATCATTCTTATTCCACACTAAAATAATTTTCAAAAATAAAATAAGGTTATAAATCCACAACTAGTATGTTAGTAGTCTATTACACCAAAAGAAAGCAAAACGATCTATCCACAGCATTACGGGGCATTAATTTAGACCTTCCGTATCAACTAGACACCAACTCGCTTGGTGATGCCTTATATAAATACAAAGAATTGATTGTTGATCATGAGCTAGCTACCCATAAATTGGCATTCGCATATATATATATATATGATGCATGCAAATTGTACAGGTAATACTCAACAATGAATTGTTGTTGTCGCTGTAGAATTTGAACAGAAAATACAGAGCAACAGGAGAACCACTAGATGGACGAGAAATTAGTATGTTAGTAGTCTATTACACCAAAAGAAAGTAAAGCAATCCATCCACAAACACAAGGAATCAATTTAGACCTTCCATCTGAACCAAGCACGTCGCCTCGTGGTTGTCTCTCAGTGTACCAAACGCTCTCCTGGTAGCCATGCTTCTTGAACTTACAGGGTCTGGTCAAGCCAGCCAGGACCTTCTCCAACGGTCGGCACTTGATGTCGCCGATGGGCTCTTTACAGCTGAAGCATGTCTGGTTCCTACCCTGATCAATAAGACAAGAGATAATGCTAATTAGCAGAGTGATTAATTGTGCTGGTGTATGAACAAAGTGTAAGTACTCCATGCTTGTATGTTGCAGCAATCAAGACACTACAGTGTATGATGAAGAAATCTCGAGCTAGATACTTGCCATGAACACTTGATCTTCATATGTCATGAAGCAAATCACACACTCCACTGTCTCCTCTTCGTCATGCCGTGTGGTTGGCTTGGTTGCTCTACATGAGACGAATGGAGGGAAAAAGAAAACCTACACGTTTGGATCCTTATTTGCTAACATACTTTGTTTTTACAAGTGATCCTTCATTATGATCGCGGCGTAGGTAGGGAGATTCCTCTGTATCATTCAAGACACTAATATCTACGTCCACCGTGAAAGGAGGCAGCTCGTCGAACTGATTATACTCTTCTTCAACCCTGACGCCCTGAACTCCGACAATCCTTTTTTTACTTGGAAGAACCACGTGGCGCCTTAGCTGATCGCTACTGCTAGTCTTCTCCTTCTACTTTTTGTCCTTTTACTTTTTCGGTTTGCCATCCATGTCTATAACATAGAATACTTATGTGACATCATTAGTGAATGGTTCGTCCCTATAGGCCACTTGCTTGAGGTCCACAGTTGTCATACCATACTCGTCGATCTCTACGGCTGTCAGTTTAACCCATTGTCACTGAAACAGAGGGACTTTTAAAGATCCATACTCGAGCTCCTAGATCTCCTCTATGAAACCATAGTAGGTGTCCATCTTTCCATTTTTGTTCAAGGCATCTATACGGGCGCCGTTGTTTTGGTTAGTGCTCTTGCTATCCTGGGCTGTCGTATAAAATGTGCACCCATTTATTTCATACTCTTGAAATGATATAATTGTCGTGGACGGTCCCCGAGCCAAGAGTTTCAATTGTTCGTCATCTGTCTGGTTGCCCAACAGTTGCTTTTGTAACCAACCGCCAAAGTGATCTATTTGCTCGACTGCGATCCATTTATCTGACTTCTGTGGGTATTGGTCGCATAGATTCATCTCGTGATCATAGATATACGGAGCCACTACAGTTGCTTATTTCAATACTGTGAAATGTGCTTGTTTAAATAAAAGTAGATTGTCGCTATAGGATTCTTTTCTTCCTAGAGTCCCTTTTCCCCGTAGCCTCCCCTCATAGCATGATACAAGGACGCTAATCGGATTCAGATCATTAATGTAATTAACACAAAAATCAATCACCTCCTTTGTGCCAACACCCTGCGCAATACAGCCTTCTGAGCTAGATCAGTTACGAACATACTTCTTTAGGACACCCATGTACCTCTCGAAAGGGAACATATTGTGGAGGAACATGGATCCGAGAATTTCTATCTCTTTAACAATGTGGACCATGAGATGGACCATAATATCAAAGAAGGATGGAGGGAAGATCATCTCAAGGCTAACCAGACTATCGACCATGTCATCCTGCAGATTAGATACCTTATTCAGCTCGATGACCTTCTGCGACACTGCATTGAAGAATGAACACAATTTTATGATTGTTCCTCATACCCAGTCCAGCGGAATACCTTGCACCACCACTGGGAGCAATTGTGTCATCAACACGTGACAATCATGGGATTTTAGGTGTACGATTTTATTCTCTTTCTTGTTTATGAGTCTCCCTATGTTCGAGGAATATCCAGAAGGGAGCTTCACACTGTTCAAGAACTTAATCATATTTTTTTCTCTTCCTTGCTCAGAGTGTAGCTCGCGGGGTGGAGGTAATGCTGTCCTTTCTCTCTCTTTTTCAGATGTAGGTCATTCCTGAGTCCCAATAGCTGTAGGTCCTTTCATGCTACATGGTCGGTCGAAGGAGCCAGAAGGTACTCGGGGGTACGCTGGTGGTCAGGCGTGAAGACATACATCGACGGAATGGAATAGCTCCGCCTCGCAAATCTTCTCCCCCGACACCCTGTGTCAAAACCATTGAATGCGCGTGGCTCTGCTGATGACACGATAGCTTATCTCTCTGTCGTCTTGTACCTAACCCATCCCATACAAGTCACTTCCCGGGCGGACGGGGCGGAGTTGGACAATGGTGAAAATAATGAGGCCAGTGGATGGGGCTATAGCGACTGATGTAATAAATGAAGTGCAATCAATGTGATGTCATCCTTTTCACATACCCGAGCCAGCCTGGCCTATATAAGGGGGGTTCGGTGCATGGGATAGAGCGGGGAATGACGACAAAAAACAACCAGAGGACCTAAAGCCGAAGAAAGCTAAAGAGAACAAGAGGAGAGCACTGAGAGAGCTCAAGAAGAACCCGGAGTGTGAATTGTGCACTTGTAATCCCCCAAAACACATCAATAAGAGCAGAAGTAGGACGTAGGACTGTTACCCACAACGGGGGCCTGAACCTAGGTATATCGGTGTGTTCTTGAATCCTTGTCTACGTAGATCCCCCGAGAGAGCTCATAGGTGTCCATCCGTGAAGATCCCCTCTATCGAACCTCGGACTCCGTCGAGGCATAATAGCTGGCCGGTGAAAACTGTCGATAGCAGCACGCCAGGTAGGGGGGTAGCTGTTGGCTCACCCTTTCACCTCTCTAGCGGATCCTGGTCATCCATCCGAAAGGATCCCGCTTCTGGTGATGGCGGGTTCGCGTTCTCAGCAAGAAGAACTAGCGGAGGCTAGCAGCGCCTGCAACGCGTCCCGATACTCCCGTCGGGCAGGGGACCATCTCACGCCCTCCCCGGAGGGGGGCGACGTCATCACCCCGGCGGTAGCAGAGCTGCCGGTTCGGCGGTGGCTAGCCATGGAAGAGGCCACTCCGGCCCAAAACTTGCATGTCGTCCATATCTTCTTGGGCCACCCCTCGGTGGAACTTGCAGGAGACACCCCAGCCACACCGTGGCTGCGGGACATCGCTTCCCTGATAGATGCGGCTCAGCTCCATGTGGGGGCACCTGAGCGGCCGGGTACCTCCGGTGTCCCACGATCAGGGTTGCATGCGAATCGCACCAAAGCTTCCAGCCACCCGAGCGCGAAGTGCTCTGGCCAGGAGGGCCGGAGCAAAGGAAAGGGCTTGTTGGACATGGACCCCACTGGTGCGAGGCGCCGCGCAGCTCCCAACGTATCGTCTCATGCATCTCCCGGGCACTGGGGAGGCCGTGAGGATTTGAGGGCTTAGTTGGAGAAGCGTCGTCGGTAGCACGACGATGATTTACGCAATGTACTGCAGCGCCATCGCGCGCAGGGGCAGGGCCGCTATAGGTGGATGGTTCCTGATGGCAACAGCTCCTCCAATGATACCCACTCTAGGATAAGGAGGAGGCCCTCTCCTCCGAATCCTTGGGGAGCCAAGATCCGCGCTCCATGGTACGGTCTCCGAGCCGAGGTTCAGGTGGACAACGTAGCTCCCCCTATGGCGTTGGGTGCCAAGCTTTCTCCAGTTGGTTGCGCCGCATTGCATGGCTGGAGAGGTTTCACCCGGTGTCCATCGAGAAGTATGATGGTAGCACCAACCCGGAGGAGTTCTTGCAGATATACACGACGATGGTGCGGGCCGCAAGCGGGTTCGAAAAGGCTATGGCCAACTACTTCCCAACAGCCTTGACAGGATCTGCCCGTTCTTGGCTACTGAACCTGCCACGAGGGTCAGTGCACTCGTGGGAGGAACTGTGTGACCTCTTCGTCACCAACTTCCAAGGCTCATACACACAGCCGGGCGTAGAGGATGATCTCCATGCCCTCGAGCAGAAGAAAGGGGAGTCGTTATGCGACTTCATCCGATGGTTTAGCTACTGCCAGAACATGATCCCCAAGATCTTCGAGCAATCGGTCATCATCGCCTTTCGACGAGGCGTCCGGGACCACAAGATGCGGGAGAAGATGGCTACCTGCAACATCACCACCACTTATGAGCTGTTCTCCTAGACGCACAAGTGCGCGCGGGCGGCGGAAGCTCGGAGGAAGGTACCCGGCCCGACCAGCAGTCACAACGGAGATGGAGCTGGGACCTCGAAGGGTCTCAGCTCCGCGAGCAAGAAGAAGAAGCATGGGGCGACTGAGCTTGGATAGGTCCTGACCGCAGAGCGCGAGCACAGGGACACCAGGTCGCGGTGGCGCAACCGTCGCAACCGGCAAGACTACCACCGTGGTCGGCAGGACGACCACTACGAAGAGAAGGAGAGCAGGCCCTACAACCCGATCCATCAGTCCAACATGCACGACCTGGCCAGCTGCCAGCTTGTGAGCAAGATGGTGGAGCAGCGCCTCAAGGAGCGTCGTCCCCATGACGATAACCAGGATGAAGACCCCGCCCCGTTGGCTTTCCAATGGTAGGCGGAGCACTGATGGTGTATATACAATGGCTCGCCACCTATCCCTCCAACACGAGGTACAAGCAACTGATGAGGGAAGTTTGTGCCCCTGTACCGAGCTCAGGGGCATGTAGGCCACTGAAGTGGTCGGAGGAGCCGATCACCTTCAGTCGGGCCGACCACCCTGAGAGAACTATCGGCCTAGGTCACCTTCCAATCATGGTTTCGCCCATGATTTGGAACGTGAAGCTTGGGTGGGTGCTAGTGGATGGAGGGAGCTCCATCAACCTCTTGTCCTCCAAGGTGTTTTGGGTGCTCCAGATATCACGGCAGGAGCTGCGCCTAGCCCTACCTTTCTACGGGGTTACCCCGGGGGCTGGCTCAGTGCCCCTGGGTTAGGTGCGCCTCCCCATCACCTTTGGGGATGAGAGAAACTACCGTATGGAAGTGGTGGATTTGGAGGTCATCGACTTGACCACTGGCCTAACATACCTTGGCGGTGTTGGCCAAGTTCATGGCAGCAACCCACTATGCGTACATGGTGGTGAATATACCAGGGCCCGGTGGCCCCATAGTCATCCGGGTGGACAGGCCAGAAGCCTTGCACTGCCATAAGCAGGCATTGGACCTGGGCGGCGCCACCTGTGCTTAGCAAGCCGATGCTGCCTACTCGGGAGCCCCTCCAGCAAATACCCGTGCCTCGTCCGGTCAGGTTAAGGTGGTCTCCTTGAGTGTGGCCAAGCCCGAGAAGGTCGTCAAGGTGGGCACCCACCTTGGTGCCAAATAGGAAGGCACACTCGTCCCCTTCCTCTGGTCTAACTCCGACGTGTTTACCTGGTAACCGTCCGACATGACTGGGGTCCCCTGGGAGGTGATCAAGCACTGATTGGCAACGCTTCCAGGAGTGTGTCCGGTCTGATAAAAGGTCTAGAGATA
Source organism: Guadua angustifolia (assembly GCA_036346375.1). Lineage (NCBI taxonomy): Eukaryota > Viridiplantae > Streptophyta > Magnoliopsida > Poales > Poaceae > Guadua > Guadua angustifolia. Next base: position 445,764 of record JAYEVE010000746.1, read on the forward strand.
GGCACCAGAGTGACAAGATGCCATTTGAGAGGAGCTAGAGAAGCTACTACACGTAGGCATCATCAAGGAGGCCTCTCACCCCGAGTGGCTTGCCAACCCTGTGCTCGTCAAGAAGTCCAACGGAAAGTGGTGGATATGCATTGACTTCACCGACCTCAACAAGGCCTACCCGAAGGATTCGTACCCTTTGCCGCGCATTGATCTCATTGTCATCAACTCTACGGCGGGGTGCGAGCTGTTGTGATTTCTGGATGCGTACTCCGGGTACCACCAGATTAGCATGGTGGCGGAGGATGAAGAAAAAACCGCTTTTGTAACTCCGATGGGCATTTATTGTTATATCAGAATGGCATTCGAGTTAAAAAATGTTAGTTCTACTTATCAGCGTGCTATGCATACTTTCTTCCATCCACATATAGGACGGAACCTCGAGGTGTACATCGACGACCTAGTGGTGAAGGTTAAGAAGGGCGAAGGACTGATCGGAGATCTAGAAGAAACCTTTGTCAACCTCTAGAAGAATTGTCTGAAGCTCAATCCTGAGAAGTGTGTGTTCGGCATGCCCTCTGGGAAATTGCTAGGGTTCCCTGTGTCCAGCCGGGGCATTGAGACCAATCTCAACAAGATAGCGGCTATCGAGCACATGAAGCCGCCAACTCGGCTCAAGCAAGTGCAGTGTCTCGCTGGTCGACTAGCGTCCCTCGGGCAGTTTATCGCTCGCTTGGGGGAAAGGAGTCTACCCCTATTTAAACTGTTGAAGAAGACCAACCACTTCGAATGGACCCCGGAGGCCCAGCAAGCGTTTGAAGACCTGAAGAAGTACCTCTCCTCCCCACCAGTGCTGGTCGCCTCTAAACTTTATGAGCCATTGCTCCTGTATATTGCGGCAACCCCTGCAGTGGTGAGTGCGGTACTGGTGGTGGAGAGGAAAGTCATACAGAAGCCAGTCTACTACATCAGCAAGGTTCTATATGAGGCAGAGACCAGGTACACACAGGCACAGAAGATGTTGTACACTGTCCTAGTGGCGTCCAGGAAACTACGACACTACTTCCAGGGACGAAAGATCACGGTGGTCACTGCCTATACCCTACGAGAGATCCTCCACAATCGGGAAGCCGAAGGTCGCATCGCCAAGTGGTCGGTAGAGCTGGGGGAGTTCTGCCTCAAGTTCACCCCTCGCACTTCTATCAAGAGTGAAAGACTAGTGGAGTTCGTCGCCGAGTGGACTCCCGCCACTCCTGAAGCTGAAGGGATACCTGCGCCTTCTCCTTGGACTTTATTCTTTGACGGCTCCTTCAGGCTCGAGGGCGTGGGGGCTGGGGCTGTTTTGGTCTCCCCGACCGGTGACATCCTTCAGTATGTGGTTGTTCTGGACTTCAAGGCCACCAATAACACCGCTGAGTACGAAGGTTTGCCGGCAAGGCTGCGCGCCACCTCCGCGTTAGGCGTCTGGCGTCTCCAAGTCAAAGGCGACTCCCTGTTGGTCATCAATCAAGCGCAAAAGGAGTTTCAATGCTCTGACCCCGCCATGGCAGCGTACCTGGGGGAGGTCAGGAAGATGGAGCGCCGCTTCGAAGGACTGGGGTATATCCATATCCCCCGACGCGATAATCACATGGCGGACGGGCTTTCACAGCTCGCGCTGTTAAGAGCCTCTGTTCTGGTCGGGGTCTTTGAAGAAAGGCTTACGCGACAGTCCGTCGCTACCCCGGTTCATGGTGGGGACGATGGAGCGGCTGTCTCAGCCTCCGACTTAGGTGGGGAATGTGGTGCGGCTGTCCCAGCCTCTAGTTCAGGGAGGGAAGATAGTTTATCCACCTTAGCCCCCGATTCTAGGAGCACTACTACAGACTGCTTCATCCACGACCCCCCCATCACTGTCGGGTAGGCCTGACCTGGCAGTGATAATATTATCACTACCAGTTCTAATTTCACCCGGCAGTGATAATATTATCACTACCGGTTCTAATTTCACCCGGTAGTGATAATATTATCACTACCGGTTCTAAATTCAACAAGCAGTGATAAGAATAGTATAATTTTTGCACACGAATGGAGGCACGCATGTAGCGAGGAAGGACAACTCCGACGCAGATTTCCTCTCCAAGCTCAGGTCGTCCGATGACGAAGTCCCTCCGGATGTGATCCTGGAGACCCTAGCGTCGCCCTCAATCTCCGACCAAGGGGCCTCGGTCGCCTTCATCGAGGGCATTCCCTCGTGGGCCGAGCCAATTCACAATTACCTGGTGACGGGAGAGCTCCCGGCCGACCTTGCTGAGCGGAGCAGAGTCAAGCGCTGAGCAAGCTCGTACAGACTTGTGGACGGCAAGCTTTATCGTCGGAACGTTTCCGGCATCCTGACGAAGTGTGTCAACACGGAGGAGGGTAAGTACCTGTTAAATGACATTCATTCAGGTCTTTGTGGGGCGCATTCTTCTTTAGGACCATGGTCGGGAAAGCTTTCCGCATGGGGTTCTATTGGCCAACATCGCTCCAGGATGCTCGCAACATCGTCCGCACCTGCCAGTTCCATGCTTGAAAGTCGCACCAGCCTGCTTATGAGCTCCAGATCATCCCACTAGCTTGGCCATTTTTGACCTGGGGGCTGAACATCCTCGGCCCTTTTCCGCAGGCGGTCGGAGGGAAGAAGTTTTTGTTCATCGCCATCGATACCTTCACCAAATGGATCAAGGCCGAACCCATCTCGACCATTACAGCTCGCGCGGCGGTCAAGTTCTTCTGCTTGTTCGTTGTCACCAGGTATGGGGTTCCATGCAGAATCATCACTGACAATGGAACACAATTTACTAGTGAGCTGTTCTAGGAGTACTGCAAAGACATCGGCACCAAAGTATGCTATGCTTCGGTGGCCCACCCGCAGAGCAATAGAGCAGTGGAGCGCGCCAATGGACAAATCGTTCAAGGCGTCAAAAAGCGAGTATCTGATGAGCTTGAACGATTTGGCAAGACCTGGGTGGATGAACTTCCGATCGTCTTATGGTCTATTCGTACCACGGTCGAGCGAACAGGGTCCACACCCTTCCGACTTCGTGTTTGGTACCGGCCGCCCCGCCTCCAGAGGTCCGCTGGCTCTGCTAGGGTCGGGCTTTGGTCGACGGATCGACTTGAGCAAGAACGGTCCCTTGACCTCGCATACGCGAAGAAGTAAGATGTCGTGCCTTCGCTACGATCGGCGCACTACCTGCAAGCTCTTCACAGACATGCGTCCCGGTCGGTATGACCTAGGGAGCTCCTTGTTAGGGACTTAGCCCTAAGACGGATTCAGGCTCCGTCCAACACCAACAAGTTATCCCCGCGGTGGGAGGGCCCCTATAGAGTTGTTTCAACAGATCGCATGGGGGCTTACCAGCTAGTGATGCCTGATGGCAGAGAGCTCTCTAGCTCGTGTAATATTGATCAGCTTCAAAAATTCTATGTGTAACCCTTTTACCTCAATTTCCAATAAAGCTCTTGTTCAATTGTGATGATTGGTCTTTGCGCGCTTTTTTCATTCTATATTTTGTGTTGACAAGAGTTCGGGGCCTCTTTGAGTCTGACCTATGGATGAGCCCGCTTGCTCTTGGCCTAGGTGTCGGGGGCTTAAACTTCACCCCCAGTGGTCGAGCTACTTGTAAGCCGAACCTCTTCGCATCAATGCTCCCCCTGCGCCAGGGTTTGAACTAAGCCCACGACCGGGTCCAACGAGCAATGCTCAAATCGTTGTCCTGACTTAAGAGCCATGCCCTGGGGACGTTCCTAACACTCTCGAGCCTAAGTCTCTCCTCGCGCGCCTATGTTATACTTTTTCGATGTTGCAGGTCTTGGTATCTACAGGTTTTTTACCTTGCGCCCAAGGCTGGCGTTGCTCGACCTTGAGCCCAACGGGGGCTGGACGGGATATACCATGACCAGAAAAGGCTAAGTGCACGATTAGAGAAGAAATTTCTTGATCGAGAAATGACAAAGCAAACCAAGACATTGAACTATTCTTGACAAAATAATGTCGTTCCATTAAACCTTTTTTGTCTTACAAAAGGTCTTGCTTACAGAAAATCTAACCCTATTTACAGGTCGGCCATCTCACACGTGAGCTTCTCCTGCTCAAGCTCGACGACTTTGGCCCTTAGGGTCGAAAGCTCGCCCTGGAGTCGGAGGGCTTCGGTAGAGGCTTCGGCAGAGCGGCATTGTTCTTCTTGAAGTTTAGCCAAGGCGCTCTTGGCCGCCTTGCTTGCCCGACCCAGCTTCTCCTCGAGCTCTTGCACCTTGGCCTCGAGCTCGGGGGAGGCCCTCGACGCGCCGGCTGCTTGGTCCGCAGCGGCCTTGCTTCGCTCTTCTACTTTGACTCGCTCGGCCTCGGCGTCTTGTCATGTAACATCCCAAAATTCTGCTTAATATTATTTTATTGCAATTTATGATTTTTGTGAATTTTCTGGACTTATTGGGATTTTCTGGGATTTATTTGAATTATTTTAAATTAAAATATATTACCTTTTGTCAAGAATTAATTTTAAATAGAAAAATATAATATAAAGTTTTGTCAAAAATATTTTATTTGAGTCGAGAATGTCTCAAAGTATTTTTGAGATTTTTCTTGGAATTTTTCTGATATTTTTATTGCCCTAAATAAATCAAAGTATTTTCTCTAATTATTTTAAATGGAAAAATCACGGGAATATCCTTCGGAACAGTAACAGGCCGAAGCCCATTACAGTGCTCGTGCGGTCCGTGCGTTGTTTAGCCTAGCCGACCTAGCCTTCGAAGGAATCAACGACCGCCGTTGGATTTCAATCCAACGGACTTCATCAAGCTGTGCCGTTTCCATAAACCCTAATGCCATGAGCCATTGGATCTCCATCATAGGGTCTGCATCGCGCGATACCGTTTCAGAAACTAATTGACCTGGGCCGTCGGATTAGGCAAGTGACCGAGATCGTGCTGCATCTGGATTCCTTCGTGATCGTTGGATTATGATCGTAGGGATGATGGTCGTCGTGTTCGCGCGGGACTTGGAGTTCGACTCGTATCCGCCGCCGCCGCCGTATCCGTGGAAAGCCTCGACTTCCGAGCCCACCGCTGGGAATTTAAGGACCCCGAGACTTCTCCCGAGGTTCATCCGAAGCCACCGCGTCTTTTTCCCCAAGCGCCGCCGCCAGTAGCATTCCGAGAAGCCCGTGCGAGCTCGTCGGAGTACCGAGGAGCTTCGCCGTGCCATTGCCGCCGTTAGGGACCTCCTGCTGCCACGCTGAAGCCAGATCTGGACTCGTCGCATCACGTTGCACCCGTGTCGCCACTTCTTCCTCGTCGGAGAGCACCAGAGCGCCGTCGGGTGTGTCGTCGTCCCCAAGCTCGGTGAACCAACGCCGTCGCACTGCCATCGCTAGAGTCGAAGCACCTCAGTCGTTGGATCGTTATCGAACGCATCAGATCGAGCCACGTCGCGGGATTGCACAGCGCATCGTTTAGGTAAGATTTCAACCGTCCAATCGTCGATCAAGGGTTAAGATTATGCCACGTTAATTAGGGCAACAGTGTAGGGCTCGGGTACTCGTGACCATCGGATCTTGATTGGGTGGTCGACATATCGCCACGTAGTTGATAAACTGTGAGCCGCTAGATTGATTTTAGTCGGTCCAGATTATGCCACGTGTCGACCGCATTGACTCAGCCCAGGGCTGACGTCAGCTGACGCATTAATTCATATTTTTCTTTATAAAAATAATTCGGTAAATTCAGATTTTTCAATTTTGGATATTTTTGGATTTTTGAATCTTCCAAGGACTCGTTCTCCCTCATACGAACTCCGATTGAGGTGATTCAAATTTCTAAAAATTTGTAAAATTGAGATCTATCTCATGGTAGCTTTGGTTTGAATTTTTGAGTTCATTTGTTCTTTGTTTTTGGTGTTTATTTGCTATTTCTTCTCGATTCGCGTAGACGTTGAATTGTGCGAGGCTTCGGAGGAGGAATTGGCAACTCAAGAACAAATTTTAGATCAAGATCGAGAACTTAACCAAGGTAAGTTGTGCTTTGATCATGTTGCACCCATGTTAGGAAAAATTGCTATTTTGATTTAATCCATTGCATGTTATTTTATGTGTATAAATGATTTTAACCTAAATTTGGGATTAGTTAAATGTACCCTTTTGAATTACATCCTACCTTGCTAATTGTATGCCATGATTCACTTGTCACCTTAGGTTGGTTCACTATAGTTGGTTAATAATGAAATCAACATGGATGGTTAGATCGAGTTAGAATGCTTAGCCGTGCCACGTCATCACATGTTCATGAATTACTGTTTATTAATCTTGACTAATGGAATATGGAACAATGATGAGAATTTGTGTGTCATGTGTGGTCACACAAAGAGATTGAGTTGTTGCGGCGAGGAGGTCACGCAACGATGTTGATTTGTGTATAGCACGTGGTGCTTGGTAATCAACCGGGGTTGGTAATCACTTCGATTGAAGCAAGTGGCAAGGGCAAGTGTGCTAGGGTGGGCCTGATGGGCTGAGGGTATGTTCAAGTCTTGCTTTAATCAATCCTAAGGACTTAACCTTGCGAGCCTTTGACCTGAGTCAATCGTGCAACCACATGTCTGTTATGGGGCAGCCTAGCTGACTAATTTGCAAAGTCTTAGCTTAAGTACTATCGTGGTGGTGTGAGTCCAGGTGTACGGAGGAAACTCACATGGCGCAAGAGGGGGGCCCTGTTGTGGTGGTGTAACCCTTCAGTGTTGAAACCTCAGTGGGTAGTACTGGGTTAAGATGATGCATTGTAAAGGCTTTGTTATAATCGTTCATCTGTGTGGTGCATGGTTGTATCATGTGGGTAAAGTGCATAACCTCTGCAAAGTGTACAAACTATTCAGATAGCCGTGCTCATGGTATTGAGCAATGCTCGGGAATTACAGTCAATGGGTAGTTAATTAAAATGGATAAATGCTTGGGATGGCAGGATGCCTTGTGGATAATGGAATTTGGATTAGGATGGACACTTGGTCTATTTGAGAAACACTGAATCTACTTAGCCGTTATTATTTGTTTTACTGTCTTTTCAACCTATGTAATGTATGTGTTCTTAAATGCTGCTTAGTTGCAAAATGGACCATAAGCCTTCCTTTGGAATAAGCCTTGCATATAGCTATGGTAGAATTGCATTATGTGCACAACTTGTTGAGTACGTGTTGGTGTACTCACCCTTGCTTAACAATCAACAAACAGTGAAGGAATCATCGCCCAAGTTAGAGGAGGATTTCCAGGTGGACACAAGTCACTAGGCCAATCCTTGTCAGTTGCCTGTGGTGTGCTAATGGGACATCTACGTCTTTTGCTACTTTCTTCTGCAATTGTCTAAGTTTATTCTCAAGTCTAGCCCATGTGGTTGAGTAATGTAAGTGATCATAAGATCATACACTAGTTATATTAAATAAATAAAGTCTTATTATTCTTATCGTTGTGTATGATGTGATGCTTACCGATGTTAAGCTGTGTGCACTAGCATTGATCCTGGGACTAGTGCGGTATAACACAGTGGGTTCGAATTGGTGAATTCGGGTCCTGACACTGACCTCGCGCGCTCGTCCTCGACGGCCTTGTACGCGTGGTCCCGCTCTGTGCCGATGGCCCGCTCCAGCTTGGCCTTGTGGGCGGCCTCGAGTGTGTTCACCACCTCGCCGAGGCCGGTGATCTCGTTGGAGTTGTCTGCCGCCTTTTGCGCAGCCTCCTCCCGCTCGGCTTGCAGGTCCTCCACGAGCTTGGAGCGCACCGTTTCCTGGTCCTCCAACACATCGAGCAAGGCCCTCAGCGCGTCACCATACGTTTGAAGGCCTTGCAGCCCTTGGGTGACTGAGTCGATGGCCTGCGGGGCTCAAAGGATCAACATGATACTCGCCAGAAGAACGAGAGAGAAGAAGGAAAATGGCAGAGTCCGAGCTAAAGTTCGGGGAAAACTCATGTACCTGGGTAAGACGGCCCTCGAAGATTGCACGGGAGTACGCGGCGAAACTGCTGCCCGGTGTTCCTGGGGCGGTGTCATCCCCCACTGCCGTCGGGTCGTCGGGGGTGTGGCCTTCAGGCGCTTTGTCGTGGGCGGTTGCGTCTCGAGCTTCCCCTCCAGGGGGGCTCGGCCCGCCCCCATGCTCGGCCCCAGTGGCGGCTTTGGCCTTGTCCCCCGCAGCTAGAGGGTCTCTAGCCTCCACCCCAGCGGTGGTCCTGGCCTGATCCGCGGCTCGGTCCTCCGTGCTTGCCGTGGCCAGAACATCTTCAGGATCAGTAGCTCGAGGAGTTTCGACCACCACGGTCGGGGCGACTTCGGCGGTCGTGACGAGGGCATCCCCGGCGCTGTCTCCTTCGGCAGCCTTAGGCGGGTCGACGTTGTCTTCGGCGTCTACTTCGCCGGTGGTATAATCCTCGCTGGTCGCAGGGAGGACCCCTTCTTCATCCGAGTAGTCGAGCCCTTGGTCGAACTCGCCGGCGGGAGCCTGGCTCTGGGGGCTCAAAGGAATGCGTCCCTGGCTCGAGGATTGGCGGGGTGCCAGCACGTAATTGGCCTCCTCCTCCTCTTCAGACACGGACTCGCCCTGGACAATAGTCATTGTCAATACAGGCAGGTATTGAGCTCGGGCACTCAAAGTCTGCGATTAAGAGTGACTACTAAGCTAAACAGGTACATGGAGGACTGAGCAAATGAAGGATTGGAGACCTACAGGTCGGCGGTCGGCAGATTTGCGGGAGGTCGGCGAGAGCCCCGACCTCGAGGTTGAAGGGGCGCTCGCCTGTGTTCCCGATGCAGGACCTTAGGGCTCACGGTGGCTCTAAGTCCCCTGTGGCGGAGGTCATAGAGACCCGCGGTTGAGACCTTTGGGCCACCTGAGGACTCAAAGTCCTAGCATCGGCCGCCGCGCTCAGGTACTGTAAGAAAGATGTGTCAGGAGATGAGGAAGCACGAGCATGAGCTCGGGGGCTCGACCATGGGAGTTCTTACCGTTGCGCGGTTGGCCCACTCAACATGGGGCTTTTTCGCCGCCCGGTTGTCTGCTTTGCCCGGCGGAGGCTTCTTCTTCCCCTTCTTGCTCTTGCCCACGGGCGTGGTGGGAGCATCCTCCTTCTTTGTCTCAAGCGACTCGATGATCCTGCGAGCACAACAGGTCAATGGAAGGCATCGATGGTGTGCGGCGAAGAACGCTTTGGGAGTGCCTACCTCGGCCTTTCGGCGTAGTATGCTTTTCGGGACATGGTCGTTGATGGAATAATCGTGCGCCCCTTTCCCGAACATCTCGTTCATCCTGGCGGCGACCCAGGATTCCTTCAGCGCTGCAAGGAAGCAAACCGTCAGGAGGGACCAAAGGTCGAATTCGAGCAAGTCCCTAGGGCAAGAAGACACTCCAGATGTACCCTCGCGTGTCATGTCATCACGCCTCTTGATCTCGTAGAACGGGTGTTCCCTCTTTCGAAGGGGAAACCCGGTTCCACAAGAAGTAGCAGGCGATTGCCTGCCCGATAAGGCTGCGCATGGCATAGATGTGGATGGCGGCGATGGCCTCTTCGTCGACCTCCAAGTCGTTCGCCTCTGGGGTCTCCTTCCCGGTGATGGGGTTCTCGTCGAACGACAGCGCGCCGGTCTCGCCCTTCTTCAAGTAGAACCACCGCTCGGTCCACGGGCCGAGGGAGTCCCGAGATTGGATTTTGGGGAAGGCCCATGGGATCCCCGTTCACATCCAGAAGTAAAGGCATCCGACCACAGGGTCCTTCCCAGAACGGAATAGATTGAAGAAACGAAAGAAGAGCGAGGGGGTAGGAAGGATTCCAAGGAACCCCTCGCACAAATGTTATAAGATAGAAAGGAGAAGGACGAAATTGGGCATCAGGTTGATGAGCTCTATCTCACAATGGGCAAGGACTGCCGCCATGAAGTCGCTCTCCGGTGTTCACAGACCGAAAAGTGCATAGTGCTGGGTGCAGACGAGCTCGTCGTCCCTGGGATGTGGTTCGATCTCGCTGTCTGGCAGCCGCCACATCGCTGGGTCGAGCAGCCCCAGGTTCTCGAGCTCCTTCATCCTTGCCAGCGACATGGAGCTTCTTCCGAGTTTTGCCATGGCGGCTGCTTTCAAGCTTGGTCGAGGAAGGAAGAGTTGCACTATCAAAAGGCTAGGAGATGAGGAGCGCAAGGAAGTCGGGAGTTTTTCGGAGGTCGCAGAAGGCTTGGGCTTATAGGCCCGGATCGTCGCCAGTTTTAGACTAAGGTGCCTCAAAAGGTGTGCCGATGACGGTTTGACAGGCGCAATTAAAGGTCAGGCAGTGGCTTCGAGGCGTTGCAGGCATTTCCTCTAACCAATCGAGTCCGTAACAGCATCGTGAAGTCCAAGGGGCGCCAGGTGTCTTGCAGCCGAAGTTTTTCCTGGAGATCTCCACTCGACCTCGACTTCAGGCTTGAAAGTTCCAGAAAGCAGTCCCCTCTATTTGCGTGGGGAGGCTCGAGGTCGGCTCGTGTTCTTGCCACGACCTTGAGCCTCGGGGGCTAGCTGTCGGGGACTGGGAAACTTCTGACAAGGTCAACACACGGTCAACAGGGTCCCAGCTCGGGACGATGCAGCAACGGGCCTTGACCACAACCTAAGCGACGCTGATTCCCGCATGACCTCGACCTTGGCTCGGGAGCGTGCGTTTACTCGGCGGTTACCAAGACCGAAGATCCTGGAGTTAAGGCGAGCGTGGGCGACAATTCCGGGACGGTTGCAGCACGTCTTCAATGCACGACATGCACGTCCCCGGGAATCTCTCCTGGCCGTTTCTGGCAACGGCTGGGAGGGGTATAAAATCCCTTGAAGCAAAGTGACGAAGCAGGACATAAGCATACCATCAATAGGCCATTAGACACACAAAAGACACTCAAGCTCGAGCTGTAGACCACACTCTGTACTCAGATAGTGAATTCCTCCACCTCAGGAGAAGACTGGAGTAGGGCTGTTACCCTCACAGGGGCTCGAACCAGTATAACTCGCTGTCTCTTGCTCGTTGACGCCTCGCCCCAACCTACGCCCGGTCCATCGTTGAGCGCAGCACTTTCTGGGTCCCTCATTCGTACTAACCCCATTTCCACATTTGCGGTCAGGCGATCCCGATCATCGACAGCACGCCTCGAATGTCTTGAACCCAGCGTTCTCGTGTGTTTGAGCTGATCAATCCTTTCCCAAATTTTTTGGTGCCAACACACTTTTGCACCTCCTTGTGGGACACGATGTCTTCTTCTAACAAGTCGATTCAGCTATCTGATGTTCTGTCCAAAGTGATAATCATCCCAACAAAGGACGATTTGACAACAGAACAGCACAAAGAGATCAAAGATCAGAAGGCTATACTCGAGGAGATGATGCTAAATTGCTATCAAAAAACCCGATGTGGTGTCACTCAAAAAGCCGTGCTATTGACAATCAATCCCTTTGGCAATATGTAGACCATCAATGCATCGATAAGCTGATGCATGCCTGCACAAGCTAAATTATCTGCTATGATTAATCAATTCATGTATCATGCTTTGATCAAGTAGTCAAAAACTTTGGTAACAACTCTTATGCCGATGGTAGCCAACAGTGTTAAAACCATAGGTCAAGAGTTAGCATCGGCGGGAAGTCTACTAGATCCAATGCTAGCTCTACCAAATTAACCAGTCAACCTGGTAGCACCAAACACATAGAGCCCAGTGTTAGTAGCTGATCCTAAAACATCAGCTCTGATTTTGACATAATGCCAACCCAGTTGACCATAATACTGCCACGGGATCCCTATGAAAGTGGGGTTGTGCATTATCAAGCGTATACAGATATTGCCCAATTAGAAATGCAAGCGAGCTTACCACCGTCGGCTCCATTTTATGCCTACCCACAATGGGTCCCATAGCCGATTGTCACCCTTGGCATCCATAATACATTGAGCTAATCCTATTGAGGAATCCAGCCCCATACAAGGTTGTGACTTACTCGAACCCTTTGTTCCAGTACCAAAACCGATTACCAGGAGGCCAAACATAGGCTATGAACAGCTGAGCAACATATCCACCCAATCCTACGCCCCCCAGGGGGGTAGAGTGCTAGTTATGATCATAATTGGCAAGCCCCTAACACTTTATCGGTCAATACAACAAACTGGGCCGATTAGATTGCTATCGTGTTGCGAGATCAGTTCAGCATACAACCAAAGGGAAGAATAACCAGCTATCGGAAGCTGTATCCTGATTATATTGATCGAATTCCATACCCTAATTGGGCCAATTAGATTGCTATCGTGTTGCGAGATCAGTTCAGCATACAACCAAGTGGAAGAATAACCAGCTATCAGAAGCTGTATCCTAATTATATTGATCGAATTCCATACCCTAATAATTTCAATGTCTCCAATTTTGCTAAATTTTCAAGAGACGATTCGACCACCATCTTAGAGCATGTAGGATAGTTCATTGCATAATGCAGTGAAGCCACCCACTCTGATGGACTGAGGATAAAATTGTTTCCATTATCATTATGTGGGGCAACTTTTACATGTTTCAAAACATTGCCCCCAAATTCGGTTAACATTTGGACTGAATTAGAGAAACGATTCTATGAATATTTTTTCTTTGGAAGCTTGGAGCGTAGGATTTTCAATCTAAGCTCAATCTAGTAGAAATATGGTGCATTGGTTACATATTACATTAAGAGTTTCGGTGAAATTAGGAATCGATGTTTTAGTGTCACTTTGCCCGATAATCAATTAGCTGATTTGGCCGATAAAATTTGGCGGATAGGAATTCACCGATTTAAGTCATTTGGTACATCAGATATCTGCTCAAGAAAGCTGTTTTACTAATAATAGAGGCTTTAGTGATAAATTTAAAAATAATAATAAGGATAAAGATAATTAAAGCCAAAGTTAACCTCGTTGAATATTGTTCAAGTGATTTGTCAGAAGACGAGGAGGTAGAAATAAATATGGTCGAATGGGTTAAAGAGTCTAAAAAGTCTTTAGTCTATTCATGGCTTAAGCCGATGAAGAATAAATCAAAAAAAAATATGCTTTTGATGTTTTTAAGTTTGAGCGTATTTTTGATTTATTGCTGCAAGAGAAAATAATATGGCTGCTTGAAGGACACACTATATCGTCAGTTGAAGAAATTAAAAATCAAAGGTATTGCTAGTGGTATCATTCTTTTTCTCATAACACTAATGATTGCAATATTTTCTGACAGTGGATACAATCAGCTATAAAACATGGTTGACTCAAATTTGCGGAAGAGCCGACATTACAGTTGGATGCTAATCCCTTCTCGATCAACATTGTCCAAAGCTCTAGGAAGGGAATTGATGCGGACATCCCAACAGAACATGCACCATTGCGCATAAATCATACAACCAAATAAGTGAACCAAGACCAAGCTGCACCAAGTCATGTAAACCAAGGACCATTGACAAGAAGTCATGCCAAGAAGCTGCAGCAACAAGTGACTTCACTCCTAACTGAATTTGATTATAATATATCTGAGAATGTTATACTACCTAAATATTCTACGTTGGTAATTCTCAGGTTTAAACATGAAGATTATGAAGATCCTCAAGAGGAAATGGATGAGGACTGCATGGATTACATGAAGAAATTCGAGTTGACAAGTTCGGACTGCCAGCTGTTCAGTTCGGACTGCCATAATGGATCGACTATATCCTGATTCCCAAGGGCAATGGGGGTCCATGAGTATTGGATAGAAAGCTTATCAAGCCTACTTTCCAATACAACAAACCTTGTGTCGTTTGGACTTCCCATTAGGGAGTAATGGCCAATTTACTGTAGACTGCCAGAAGCTAAAAGGTCTGCTCGAGGCTCTAAGGGAATTCATTTCATGGTGACCATTAGCTAACATATCCACATCAACTGAAGGGTCCTTTCACACCTAACTAGGAGGGATTAGTATAAATATCTATGTATCTCAGCATTAGGGGATTTTTGGTCATTCAAATTCAGAACCCCTTTGTTCAGCTATGTGCTAACAAATTCAGAGAGTGATCTCTACCCCTTTGCTCTTGTGATTTCTTCGTGGGATTACAGAAGCGGCCGCTTCATCGGCTCCCAATTGGTGCTCCTGGTCCATTGATTTCAGATTGTGTTGGTTGGTTCTTTGAGAGTGTGGTTGGGTGAATCCTCGATTCAGTTAGCCGGTTAAAGACAGTGGTTGGCTTTGAGTCTTATTTGTCAGGTTGCACTAGTTATCTGGCTGTTTTCAGCTAGTTATCTTGTTTGTGATCCTACGTCATGAAGATTGGGAACGTGATCCGTATCAGGAATGGAGCTGATACAAGATACAGGGTCAAAAGTTGCACGTCATGTCGATGTTGAAGGATCGAGATGGCGATCAGGGGATGGATGATCGTAAAATATAATTTTCCCAAAGAAAGATCCAAACCAAGAACCTCACTTCATTAAAGCAAAGTGGATAACACAAAATTCTAGAAAACTTTAGCAACAGGTGGCATTACCGCAAAATGGCCTGGTAGTGCTAGATAAATAGTAGTCTAGCACTACCAAGGTAATGTAGCGGTACTGTTGGTGATATGCCCTAGAGGCGATCATGTGAGATGATTGTATCATACGTCTGTGTTCATGTACTTATCAGTTCCATGAATAAATGTCATTCCTTTGTTCATTGAGTATGACTTAATTGTGAAACATATTGGTTATATGATATTATTCTAAACGATCTCTGGTCACATATCATTATGTGGAACAATAGTGATCTGACCAGCACATGTATTGATTGATGGTAATGTTTCACATACCATAGATATGGAGATATCAAATCAATAATGTGGGCACATGTTAGAGAACATGGGGTTGGATAGACCCACTCCGAGACACTGATGAGATTGTTATCTTAGAAATGCCATCAGGATGTTGTCTCGAGTGGTATACCTATACGATCCTTCGACCTGAGATTCTTATTGATTCTCAGCATGTGTAATTGTATACCTTGGGGTTGTCAAATGCTTCTCCGTAACAGGGGAGCCATAAAGGTAGCTTACGGGTATGCCATGAAACATGACGTGAGATATAAGAGATCAAGATGGAATTTGCCCCTCCTTGATAACGGGAGAGATATCTCTAGACCCCTCGGTGTGGATGGATAAGGAAAAGTGCATGGCCATGCCAAAGTGATTAAAGTGTTAATCACAAATTATATCCATTACATTGACGAGTGAATGGGTCGAGCTACCACAAGGATGGCACGATCTTGCCTTGAGCTTGACCGGTATCGCATGGCAAAAGGATCGATATATGAGTATATCAAGGTTCAAATTGATACGATCATTACGTGCATTCGGGGACAACATGTCCCGCTAGGAACCACTATTTTCTGATGGTCTGGAAAAGAGGTTTCCAGAGCCATGGCCATATGCGCATGAACCTAACGGGTCGCACACTTAACGGGTTGGATCATGTCTGATGGATTGGATCCATTAGTGGGTTTACACGGATTTGGATCCTCTGGCATCTTAATGGATTTCTACTGTAGAAGATCCATTAGCGTGAGTCCTAGTGGGCTTCTATTGTAGAAGGCCCGTTAGTGCACTCTATATAAAAGGGGGCGTGGGGGTATGCAGCGGTGAGGTTCTCCCCACCACGTAACCCTAGCCGTCGACCTCTACCCCTGCCAGAAACCCTAGCCGTCGCGCGCGTGGTGCTAGCACACCGGCGCACGGCGTTCCACCCCTGGACGTGTGGATACCGTAGAGGCGCCGTTGCATCTGCCTCGACGCTGATCGGTGAGAACGTCTACTTCCTCTACAGTGTTGCATGCGCGATCGTGAGGAGGAGGCGATTAACTCCGGCATCTACTATTGTGCTTCGGAGCACGCGGGGAGGCTTCACCCACTCTACTTCCGCTGCTAACGTGCTCCAAGGGTAATGCTCCATGATCTTTGACTCGCATGTATCCTGGTGTTCGCGGTAGAAAAATTTTGTTTTCGGCTAGCGTAGCACCGCTTTTCCAACAAAGGGTATCGAGCCGATCTTGCGTTGTCTTGATCTCGATCTGCGCATATGTTGATATCTTTGTTTGATTAGTCACGGGTTGATGTGATCAATCGGTATAGGGTTCATGAGGTACGAGTTGGTTGCGCTGCGAGGCCAAAAAGATTAGTTCGTGCTTTATCTAGATCATGTCGTGACTAGTCCATACCGGCTGGAAACACCATCTGGACTTCCGTCATGTGCTATCTATGATATTAGCCAACAGATCGAGGACGCGTGCGCACAACCTTCTCGAGGGGCCTCACGCATTGGATGTATGAGTTGATGGTTCTACACGATCAAAAGATTAGTTCGTGCTTGGTTTGTTTCATGCCCGCATTACCCCTACCACCGGGTAACACCATCGGGGTAGTAGCCCGTCTTGAATAGATCATGCCAGCAGATCGAGATCGGTGTGGTCGCCGCCTTCTCAAGAATCTTATGGAATTGAGGCATTACGATGGCTCGTAATCGATATGATAGTCACAAGATGGCCGTTAAATAAAACTTGACTCCCATCGCAGGTAGAATACGATTCCGCCGCTTAACTTGTTTTTTGCAGGAATGATGTGAATAGTATGGCTCCCTTGTGTGTATGTGATGCATTAATGTAATTTTCATAGCTGCGTGCTATGGTTAATTGCAGCAGGCTGCCATGTTATTGTATAACGACCCACGTGTCAATTTGTGATGCTTGAAATCCTCATGTAAATTGTTTACCAGCTATTAGATGTAGTAGCGTGGTACTTGATCATGGAGGCCGGCTTCAAGCATGATGGCTCGATGGACAGGAAGCACGACAATGGAGATTGGAGTGCTTTGGGCCATACTATTTCACAAGTTAATGTGATTATCTGTGCTGCAACCGTCCTAGATCTAGCGCCCACGTCTGCCTTAAATCTGGGATTTTCGACCTTGGTAACCGCTGAGTAAACGCACACCTTCGAGCCAAGGTCGAGGTCGTGCGGGGATGGGACCCCCACTGCCCGAGCTCGAGGTCGTGGGGGGATTGGCGCTACCCTGGTCGTGGTCGAAGTCCCACGCCGCCGACCCCGAGCCGGGGACCTGATGATCGTAGCTGACTGTCAGAGATCCTCGCCCCCGACAGCTAGCCCTCGAGGCTCAAGGTCGTGGTAAGAACCTGGGATGACCTCGAGCCTCTCCACATGGTAAGAGTGGACCGTCTTCTAGGATTTTCAAGCCCGAAGTCGAGGTCGGACGGAGGCCTTCCGCCAAGCCTTGGCGACGTTACACCTAGCGACCCTTGATCTTCAGAATCCTGGTACAGACATGGCCAAGCAAAGGAATCGCTCATAACGCCGATCCCGCCAAGACCTCTTAATCGCACTGTCAAATCACCTGACTGGTGTGCCTTTTGAGATGCCCCAACCTCCAACCTGCAGCGCATCGGGCTTATAAAACTTGAGATTATCGCAACTCCGAAGAACTCTCGACCTTCTCGCAATCTTTTCCTCCTGACTCCTCGCTCAAGCCCTTCTTCTCCCACCGACCAAACTCTCCCTCAACCGCCATGGCCAAGCTCGGAAAGAGTTCCCTAATGGCAGCGAGGATGAGAGAGCTTGAGGGTTTGGGACTGTTGGACCCAACGACATGGCGGCTGCGGACGGAGAGACCGAACCGCAACCACGGGACGACGAACTCGTCAGCATGGAGCACTACATGCTCTTCGGCCTGCGGACGCCAGAGAGCGATTTTCTTGCAGTCGTTCTCGCACAATGCGAGATCGAGCTTATCAATCTAGTACCCAACTCCATCCTTTTGCTTTCCATCTTTTCTCATTTATGCGAGGGGTTCCTTGGTATCCTTCCCACCCCCTCGCTTTTCTTTCGCTTCTTCTCCATCTTCCGCACTGGGAAGGACCCCGTGGTCGGTTTCCTCTACTTCCGGCTACGGACGGGAATCCCTTGGTCCTTCCCCCAAATCCATCCTCGGGACTCCCTTGGCCCATGGACCGAGCGGTGGTTCTACTTGAAGCGGGGCGAAGACGGCGCGCTGGTGTTCGACGGAACCCCCATCAACGGGAAGAAGCAGACCCCGGAGGCGGGCGACCTGGAGGACGACCAAGAGGCCATCACCGCCATTCATATATGTGCCTCGCAGGGACTCACCGGGCAGGCCATCGCCAACAACTTCTTAAGAAGCCGGGTGTTCCCTCTGCGGAAGAGCAGATCATCGGTAATCTTTTTGAGCGTGTCACACGCTCAAAATCAGGTTTATCTTCTTTTTGCCTCCACTCTGCCTTTGTTGGCTCTTTTGAGCCGAGGGATGTTACTCATGCATTGTCCGATGAATCATGAATCAACGCTATGCATGAGGAATTGGAAAACTTTGAGAAGAACAAAGTCTGGTAGCTTGTTGAGCCCCCATCTGGTCATAATGTTATTGGGACCAAGTGGGTGTTCAAAAACAAGCAGAGTGAAGATGGGGTTGTCATTCGCAATAAAGCTAGGCTAGTTGCATAGGGATTCACACAGACTGAGAGTCTTGACTTTGAGGAGATCTTTGCCCTTGTAGCTAGACTAGAGGCAATTAGAATCCTACTTGCATTCTCTGCATCCTAGGGCTTCAAGCTATCAAATGGATGTCAAGAGTGCATTCCTCAATGGCTTCATTGAGGAAGAAGTGTATGTCATGCAACCTCTAGGATTTGAGAACCCCAAATACCTGAACCATGTCTACAAGCTTTCCAAAGCCTTGTATGGACTTAAGCAGGCCCCTAGAGTTTGGTATGAGAGGTTTAAGTCCTATCTTCTCAGTCATGGTTTCAAAATGGGTATTGCAGACAAGACTCTGTTCATCAAGCACTAAGATTCTCATTTCCTTCTTGTCCAGATTTATGTGGACAATATTATCTTTGGTGGCTCTTCTCATTCTCTCGTATCTCAATTTTCTGAGGTAATGAGCACAGAGTTCGAGATGAGTATGATGGGCGAGTTGAGCTACTTTCTTGGCTTCCAAATCAAGCAAATTAGGGAGGGTACTTTTCTGCACCAAGGAAAGTACACCCGGGACCTCCTGAGGCAGTTTGATATGTCAGATGGGAAGCCTGTGATGACTCCTATGGCCACCACTGCTGTCCTCGAGCCCGATGAGGATGGTGAGCCCGCTGATCAAAAGGAGTTCCAAAGCATGATTGGCTCTCTCTTGTATCTCACTGCCACTCGGCCGGACATACACTTTGCCGTATGTATGTGCGCTTGCTTTCAGGCTTCTCCTCGCGCCTTTCATCGCCAAGCGATGAAGCGCATCTTTAGATACCTTCGAGCTTCCATTGATTATGGTATCTAGTACTTTTCTTCTTCCTGTTTATCCCTTAGAGCCTTTTCTAATGCAGACTTTGTCGGCTGTAGGATAGATAGGAAGAGCACTTCTGGCACTTGCCAATTCATTGGCACTTCTCTTGTTTCTTGATCTTCTAAGAAGCAGCCTGGAGTCGTATAGTCCACCGCTGAGGCCGAGTATATTGCTGCAGCTACGTTCTCTGGATGAGCTCAACCTTGCGGGACTTTGGGTTAAAAATAGAGAGTGTTCCACTTTTCTGTGATAACACTTCTGCTATTTGCATTGCCAAGAACCTAGTGCAGCACTCCCGGACTAAGTACATCGATGTTAGATATCATTTTCTTAGAGACCATGTGGAGAAAAGAGACATAGTGCTTCCGTTTGTAGAGAGTGACCGCCAATTGGTCGATATCTTTACTAAGCCTTTGGATAGCTCTAAGTTTATTGCCTTGAGGAGTGAGCTTGGGGTTGTGTGCCCTTACGGCCTTTTGTGAGGGGGAGTTGATCTGTATATTATGTATTATATCTTATTTCAGTCTATTCCTTCTCTTTATTTTTTGGGTGTTTGTTCATTATTCTTGTGTTTTCTCAAGTTCTCTTCTTCTTTGTTACCCAGAAGTCTGAAGTCTGGTTCTTGCACTCTCCTTCCTGTTCTGATCTTCTGGTCTTTTTGTTGAGTTACCCCTGATTTCTTCGAACTGATATATTTCTTGAGCTTAATCTTGCTAATAACTCAACTTAAACCAGATTTGTGCTTATATTGGAATCACATATTGAGGGGGAGTTTAAGAATTTGTCTCATGCATTGCATATAGACTTGATTTTTCATTTTATAAGTTTTGTCTGTTATGCGAATGATCCATGTTTCATTTTATACACCATGCTATATTATGAAGAAAATTACTTGCTTAGATTGGTCCAAGTTCATTTAACTTGCTAAGCTTGCAAGAGAATTAAAATGATCTTTGAAAGAAAAACTTGATAAAATATGTTGCGTTTACTTGCTAAGTTTCTTCTCTAGGTGTATTTGCCACGATTTGTGAAATTCTGGAATTCTCTAGAGTCTCTATAGCAACTTAGGTGAATCTTGTTTGATCCATACTTAAGTCCTTCACTAGCTTAACAATGAAAATGCTAAAATGAAAGTGAAGCAAAATTGACTCTTTTTATGTGCATTAGACTCAACACTTCACATTCACAAGACGGCTTCTCATTGCACTTGAGATGAACTTAGAATGTGTTGTGTATGACTAAGATCATTCTCTTAAGAGTCCCTCTTGAGATGATCGAATATGGCTTGAGTCAATTGCTTTTAAAAATGCAAAAAAAACATATGTGGGTAAAGAATGCAAATAATGTCAAACATTTGCACCCCGCTATGTCTTTCAAGAATTCAAAGAAAAATTTGCATACAATAAAAACTATATAAGCTCGAAGGACTTTGTATGAATTTCTAGATTCCCCAAAGTGTTGAGTAGATTGAACTCTACGTTTTCCATTTGATCCTTTGAATGGCTTTGCTTCTAGTTTTGAAACTAATGACAAGTGTTGCTCATGTTCATTCTTGCTAAAAATGACATGGTTTCAATTAAATCTTGCTAGCAAAATATTTATTTGCACTTGGCCATGCCTTCGCTTAGTCTATTTTTGTCGTAACTTAGCTTGGTGTTATAACTTGTCTTATTGGTCACTCGGATAATATTCAAAGCTCCCTTAGGTTTCATTTCTTGCATAAAATCAAACAAAAGGGGAGAGAATAGTAAATGCTATCTTGATGCCTATATTGATAAAAGGGGGAAAGAAGTTATCCAAAAAGGCATCATGGAATGAAATTTTTGTTACCAACTTGGAATTTTCTGTTACCAACTTGGTTAAAATCTATTGTTGTCACTATCTTCCAAGTTTCAGTCTAGTAATCAAAATGCTTTCATTGCTCAAACTCATCTAATGCCTTTTCTGTGTGTTTGTCAATATACTCATCAAGGGGGTGATTGAAAGACCTTGTGGAGGTCTATACCTTTGTGTGATGAGTAATTGACTAGATTAAAGGTTGATCCGATGAGTAAAAGACTAGATTAAAGGTTGATCCGATGAATAGCTGACTAGATTAAAAGGTTGATCCGAGTCAGAATGGTCTTGAAGCATTTTGATAACATCTCAACCAAGTCGTGTTCCTTTGCTGAATTTCTCTAGCTCCTTGACTGGTTCTTTTTCTTGGCTGTTTGCTAAGTGCCGAGTGCTGCCAAAGACATTGCTGAGTTCTTCTAGCTTTTTGACTAGTTTCTTTGCTAGGTACTGTGTTCCGAGTGGTTCCTATCTTTGCTAAGTGCGTCTAGCTTTTTGACTGGCTTTCTTCCTTTCGTGAAGGCCGAGTGCTTCCAGTCCTTGTTGCGTGATTTTTAGCTTCTCGACAGGTTTTCTTCTGAGTTGAGTACCTTGCTGTGATCAAGGGGTTGTTAAGGACTCACCAGGTGGTTAGCCGAGTGGTTAATTAGGTGGTTAGCTGGGTGAATTAGCCTTGTGGCTAGCCAAGCGTTTCAGCCAAGTGGGCTTCAGCATATGGGTTTGCCGATTGGTTTTTGTTAAGTTGTGTTTGACTATTTTGAGATAGTCAGCAAATATGATTGTGGGCATTACTATGTGAAAGGTTTCCTTGTCTTTGATGGTTGCAAGACGACGGTGCTAGGTCATGGTGAGGATGAAGATGACCGGGACTAGGCAAGGTGCGTCGGAGGTCCAGAACGATTGGGAGATCGTTTGAAGATGACTGGAAACGGAGTTCGGGCAAGCCAAGAAGGTAAGGAAAAGAGCAGATACTAGCTAGATGCTACAAGGATCAATGAGGACTATTGGAGAACAGTCTAGTTGATAGGAATAGCAGGTCTAGCAGTATGCTTTGAGAGCCACGCAAGAAAAACCCTGTGTTAGCGTGTTTAGGGTTTCCGCTTACAGGCTATGTGAGTGGGCGCTTCCTAGCCCTTATACGAGTCTCTAGGGTTGAGAGCTGCATCTATGGGTGGTAGGTGGCCCAAGAGTTGTATAAATATGGAGGGATGCCTCCCTCAACCGGTGTGGTGGTTGGTGGGGATCCTAGAAGGGTTTTAGAGGTTTTGAGTGCTCTGTTGAGCTTTGCCTACTTTTGTGTGTGTGGCTTTGTAACCTCCCTTCCAGGAATATAAGATACGTATGAAAAATTTCAATACTTGCATTTTTCCTTCTATTATTTACTTTATGCAAGTTACTTTCTACAATTTAAGTTATGCAATTTACTTTACACAAGTTGATTCTTCCGTCTGCATTCTTTCTTGCATCTTTTGCGTTCTTGAGTTGATTGATCTTGTATTTTATTTCTGTGCCCCTATAGCTTGCTGTGTTTGAACTTCCCTGATCTTTTCATCAAGAGCAAGTTTTACATCGAATTCTCTGTTCTTTTTACTTTTCTTAAAGTGTTCATCATTCTCGGACAGAAAGATCGATTCTTTGAGATCAATCTCGTTGATTGATCCTTTCGGGAATCAAGTTTCTTGGTGAATCTAGATCACATCTACCAAATTTCTGAGAGTTTTATTGAGGTAACCAAAAGTTCTTGTGATTCTTGTTCTGGTTGAGGCTTTTGTTCATGAGGAACTTTTGGGTCTGGTACTCTCACCTACTCCTGTAGGGTACTACCAGCTTTTCTTTTCTAGAACCTCTACCCTTTTGAGTGATCTTTTGTGTTAATCTCTTGGAATACTATGTGTGGGAAATTTTGATTGCGACCATTCACCCCCCCTCTGTTCGCCATTCTGATCCTTCACAGCGCAAGGCTTCCGGCCTGTCCACCTTAATGACTATGGGGCCACCGGGCCCTAGTATCTTCATCACCATGTACGCATAGTGGGTTGCCACCATAAACTTGACCAACATTGGTCGGCCGAGCAGAACGTTGTACGGAAGGTCGAAGTCGGCGACTTCAAAGTCCACCACCTCCGTACGGCAGTTGCTCTCGTCCTTGAAGGTGACAGGGAGGTGTACCTGGCTCTGGGGCACCGAACCAGCCCTCGGGGTGACTCGACTTAGCTCCTGCTACGATATATGGAGCACCCAAAATGCCTTAGAGGACAGGAGGTTGATGGAGCTTCCTCTGTCCACCAGCACTCGCCCAAGCTTCACGTTTCGGATCGTGGACGTAACCACGATCGGAAGGTGACCCAGGTCGACGGTGCTTTCAGGGTGGTCGCCCGACTGAAGGTGATCGGCTCCTCCGACCACTTCGGCTGCCTATCTACCGAAGCTCTGCATCAGGTGCAAACCTCCTCATCGCCTCTTATACTTCGTGTTGGAGGGATAGGTGGTAGAGCCACCGTGTATGTATGCCACTGTGTGTTCCACCCGCTGGAAAGCCAACGGGGCGGGATCTTCATCCTGGTTGTCACCGTGGGGACGGCGCTCCTTGAGCCGCTGCTCCACCATCTTGCTCACAACCTGGCAATCGGCCAGGTCGTGTGCATTGGATCTATGGATCGGGCAGTAGGGCCTGCCCTCCTTCTCCTCACGGCGGTCCTCCCTCCGACCACGGCGATCATCTCCCTGGTCACGGCGATCGCGCCACCGTGACTTGGTGTCCCTGTGCTCGCGCTCAGTAGTTAGGACTAGCCCAGACTCAGCCGCTCCGCGCTTTTTCTTCTTGCTCGTGGAGCCGAGACCCTTCGAAGTCTCGGCTTCGTCTCCGCTGTGACCGCCAGCCGGACCGGATACCTACCCCCGAGCTTCCGCTACCTGTGCGCACTTGTGTGCCAGGGAGAATAGCTCACAAGTGGTGGTGATGTTGCGGGTGGCAATCTTCTCCCGCATCTTGTGGTCCCAGACGCCTCTTCGGAAGGCGATGATGACTGACTGTTTCGAGATCCTAGGGATGATGTTGCGACAGTGACTAAACCGTCGGATGAAGTTGTGCAACGACTTCCCTTTCTCCTGCTCGAGGGTATGGAGATCATCCTCCACGCCCAGCTGTGTGTACGAGCCTTGGAAGTTGGTGACGAAAAGGTCACACAGTTCCTCCAACAAGTGCACCGACCCTCGTGAAAGGTTCAACAGCCAAGAGCGGGTGGATCCCATCAAGGCCGTCGGGAAATAGTTGGCCATGGCCTTTTCAGATCCGCTTGCGGCCCACACCACCATCGTGTATATCTGTAAGAACTCCTTTGGGTTGGTGGTGCCATCATACTTCTCAATGGACGTCGGGCGAAACCTCTCCGGCCACGCAACGCGGTGCAGCCGACGGGACAACACTTGGCACCCAACACTATAGGGGGAGCCACGCGCGTCCACCTGAACCCCGGCCCAAAGACCGTGTCGGGGAGCGCAGACCTTGACTTTCCAAGGATTCGGAGGAGAGGGCCTCCTCCTCATCCTGAGGGTGGGAGTCGTGGGAGGAGTTGTCGTCACCAGGAGCCATCCGCCTATGGCCACCTTGCCCCTACGCGCGACGGCGCTGCAATATATCACGCAAATCAGCGTCGCGCCACCGGCGACGCTTCTCCAAATGAGTCCTCAGATCCTCACGGCCTCCCCTGTGCCTAAGGGACACGCGAGGCGATATGTCAGTTGCTACGCGGCCCCCTGTGTAAACGGGGTCCACATCCAGTATGCCCTATCCCTTACTCTGGCCCTCCTAGCCAGAGCGCTTCCCGCTCGAGTGGCTGGAAGCTTGGGTGTGGTCCGCACGCAACCCTGACCGCGGAGTACCAAAGGTACCCGGTCGATCAAACGCCCCCACATGGAGCTGGGCCGTGTCTATCACGGAAGCGATGTCCCGCAGCCACGGCGTGGCTGGGTTGTCTCCTGCAAGTTCCACCGGGGGTGGTCCAAGAGGAGACGAACGGCATGTAGATTTTGGCCCGGAGTGGCCTCTTCCATGGCTAGCCGCCACCGAACTGGCAACCCTATTACCGCCGGGGGCACATTACCACCCCCCATCAGGGAAGGCGTGAGATAGTCCCCCACCCGACGGGAGTGCCGGGACACGTTGTGGGCGCTGCTAGCCTCCACCGGCTCTTCTCACTGAGAACGCGAACCCACCATTACCAGAAGCAGGATCCTCCTAGATGGATGACCAAGATCCGCTGGAGAGACAAAAGGGTGAGCCAACCGCTACCCCCTACCTGGTGCGCCACTGTCGGCGTATTTCGCCTAACAGTTATTCTCCCTGGACGGAGTCTAGGGTTCGATAGAGGGGGTCCTCGTGGAAGGATGCCTAAGTGCTCTCCCGAGAGATCCACATGGACAAAATTTCAAAAACACGCCGATATTACCCAGGTTTGGGCCCCCAATGTGGGTAACAGCCCTACGTCCTGCTTGAGCTCCTGTTAATATGCTTTGAGTAGATTACACAGTTCACTCGATCCTCACTCTCTCTGGTTCTCCTCTCTTCATTTTTTCCTCTTCCTTTTTCTCTCGAGTCCTCCCGAGCTCTCTCTCCCCCCATGCACCGAAGCTCCCTTATATAGGTCGGGCTAGCTCGGGTAAGTGGGAAGATGACATTACACTGATTACACTTCATTTATTACACCAATCACTGTAACCTCATCCTCTGGCCTCATTCTTTGCACCACTGCCTAACTCCGCCTGGTCCGCCTGGGAAGCGACTTGCATGCGATGGGTTAGGTGCGAGACGTCAGAGGGATAAGCTATCATGCCGTCAGTAGAGCCACGTGCATTCAATGATTCTGACATGGTGTATCGGGGGAGAAGACTTCGAGGCGAAACTCCCCCACTCCTTCGTCGTACACCTCCATACTTGACTGATAGCGGACCCCCGAGTACCTTCTAACTCTGTCGGCCGACCACGTGGCCCAACCGCCTCTGCCGGGCTCGGTCGCCGCTTACTCGCCAGTCGCCACGCGGCTCGCCGCCAGCACGCCGGGCTTGGTCGTCACGTTGCTCGCCGAGTGCCACGTGGTCTTGGCCGCCGGGGCACTGGTCGCCTCACTGCCGCTAAGCCGCCATGCTTCAAGACTCGTGGCCCTCCCGACTATGGCGGAGAGGGTACCCCGGCGTAAAGTACGCCGACACATTACGCATTTACTTTATATCTTAAATTTAGCATTTAAATTCTTGCATTTTACATATTCTAGCAATTTGGATTTGCCTCCCCTCTTTCTACATGCTTTTGCTTCTTGTGCCAAGGATGATGATTGATGGATGAATCTCTTTTAGATCATATCCCAATCATCTAGGCAACTCTATGCAATTTTCTTGTAAGAAACCGGTTTTATGTTATTGAAAGGATTATTCTTCAAGATTGTGTTTTTGTTGTTTTGAAGTTGTGGTTTAGCTTGCTATGACATGTGGGAAGCTATTCAACATCATCTTGATCATCAAAAACCCACAAACAAGTCTTATATCAAGTTCCTAAGTTTTGCTCAAACTTGAGGTGTTCTTCCTTCAAAATGAAAAAGGTCGAAACTTTGACGTCAATTCTTACAATTGATGGTTGGAACAAGTTCCTGACATTCTAAGGAAGATATCTACCAAGTTTTATAAGTTTTTTCCCATCCAATCAAAAGTTGGATCATTTTTGCTTTTGGAGTTTATGTTGAATTTCCCTGCAGTTCTTGAGCCCGGTTATACCGCACCCTCTCTGATCATACCGACTTCCGGTCATACCGCATCATCTCCAGTCATACTGACCTCATAGGGAAAAATCATCTTTCTGAATTGCTTCCATTGATTGATTTGTTTGGGGACTTATTTTTGGATTGTTTTGTTTGGGAAAAATTATAACCGGGATCATTCACCCTCTCTGATCGCCATCTCGATCCTTCACATAATAATTAGATTTTTTATTAAATATTAATCACCAAAATCAAATGGAGCTTGAAATTAAGCCTTCCCAACCGTATTACCTATCACATAGCTGAATCGGTGACAACTATTGTTCTGTGGAGATTTTGTTGTTCAACATCCCCAGGAGTGCCCTTCTGATGCGGCCTCCCTACCCCTGTCCATCTCCACTCCACTAGTGCCTTCTCCCTCTCCTCCGCTGCTTCTAAGGACCATCCACGCCCAAATCTTCCCACACCACCACTTCTTCTCCGCCAATGCCAGCAGCCACAACAATTTGATGCACACCACTGTCGAGGTCCTGTGCATCAACTCCTTCATACTAATCACCCCGGATCCAGACTCCCCCTATGTGAAAAAGAATTGAACTGGCCCTCGGCTCCTCCCCATCATCGATGGCGCTACCGACGAACCTCTTACTTCCCTACGGCCTCAATGGGGAGTTAGGCTAATTAGCTGCGCTAAGGTAACACTCATGTTCCCCCTGCCTTTTTTTGGCAGTTGTGAGCCAATTATGTTATTCTTAGTGATTATCATCACCACTGCCTCTGCTGTTCTCGAGAGCCTAGCTCATTATCTGCTCCGAGGTAAGCCTCCTAGTGCCCTTTCCCTTTTATGCATGTCTGAGCCAATTCTATGATTCTTAAATGGTATGTGCAATTCTAAGCTAGCAAAGGTATTGCTTCATAATGTTTGGATAACAGAAATAGTTGCTTCATGAGGTTAGCGATGCCTCATCTGAACTGAGTAGTTTTGAAATGCCTTAAGCATTGTAGGAAAAAAAATCATATGGAATTGTTATTATGAGGTATCATCGGTTTCTATTCTATTGCTTCATTTTGCTAAGAGCGTATCTTCCATGCAAAAAGGTGGGAATTTTAATCGTTGGCACACATTATCTCTTTCAACCAAAATTTTGTTGCCTCATTTTGTGAAATTAGGTAGGCTGCTTCTAAAGTTCGGAACCATTCTTCTCTAGGTGCTTCTAATTGATCATGCCATTGATTGAGCCATATCATTTGTGTTTTCACCAGGATGCTAATCAAGCAATTATATTATCTTTGTTGTAGGATTTATAAAAATACTCTTTTGCCATCAATGCTATTACTTTTCTCTAACAACAAAGGATCATCTAATGCTCAATGTTGAGTGCCTAATGGTGCTTGAGCTCATTGAGTTCACTA
Source organism: Guadua angustifolia (assembly GCA_036346375.1). Classification (NCBI taxonomy): domain Eukaryota; kingdom Viridiplantae; phylum Streptophyta; class Magnoliopsida; order Poales; family Poaceae; genus Guadua; species Guadua angustifolia. The sequence goes on from JAYEVE010000746.1 coordinate 474,109, forward strand.
GGGCAGTCAAACATTCATTGTATGGGGAAGCCATTGCACAGCCACCCCTACAGCTCAAGCCTTTTCTGTGAATGGATAAGCCGTGGGTTTCTGAAGAAGAATATCTTCTACAGATGGTGGAAAGTTGCATTTGCCGTGGGGAAGATATTTATGAAGACTAGACAACCTGTATGGTTTCACTCGAATTTAAAGGTTCTGGTTTTTTCTAGGAACTCCACTTTTCATTGTTTTATTGTTTTGTCTACAATTGTCGGGCTTCGAATCGAATTGATTGGTAACAGGCAACATATTAGAACAAACAAGGTCAACGCATGTCATTAGAGTTTATTGCATATATATTCGTTACTTAAGGTGACAATGGCTTTGTTCGCTTGTTTTTGTTTAGTCCGGTCTTTCTGCCAATTGAAATGGATTTCTCGTGGTCTGCCTGATCTTTCTACTAGGCATATGTGCTCTAGCTCAAGGAGGTTTGTGGCAATATTTTCCATTTTTTGTGTTATTGTCTGAAATAGAGTGATCTTATAGAGTGTGCTGATATAGTGTCAATGCCATTAGTTTAATGCAATTTTGTTGCAGCTGTGCTGCATCTGCTAGCTAGAGGGATATATGATGGCACTTCTTCGTATTGTGATTTGCCATTTGTCCATAATATGTGCAAGAGATATATGATGCCACTTTGAAGCGATGTTAGAACCTTTTCCTACTTCAGTAACTCTCTAGCTGGTTTGTTTTCCTTGCCTCAACGCATTTTGTTTATTCCATTTGAGTTACGCTGTGGTCACAGAGCTAACATAAAGATGTCTGTATTTTTAGATCAAAAGGGCAACAAATGCCCCAGTTCCATTCAAGAACTGGAAAACAACAACGTTAGCACAGTAGCACTTTAACCATTCAGACCAACAAAAAAAACGCCTAAACACGCTGCCAGGCCAAAACAAAATCTCCAGATCATCACACGCAAAAAACCATCATTACATTTTGCCATCCACCAGATTACTAACAAAGCAAGAACGGATTTTCAGCACCAGGCCAACGTCATCCTCCGGAGATTGCTTCAAGCCGAGCTCTCCCTGTGATGGGACGCCCTAGTCTCCAAACACAGCGGCGCTCGAATCCTCATCTCCAAATCCTTGCAAAACTGGTCCATCAGGATCAACATGTCCTCCTTGTACAATGGCCTCCAGTTTTTCAAAACAATGAGCATCTTTCTCCATATCGTTTTGACACTTATCCAGCACTGACAACGAAAAAACATGTCATTTCTAGTAATCCATATGCTCCAAAGAACAGCAGCACAAATTGTGTTTAAAGTAGCATTTTTCTTATTACTAAGCCAAAACAGGCAAATGATTCATAATTATAGCCAATGTACAAATCAAAGAAATCACCAATCAAGTTCCAAATACTTTTAGCTACCACACACTCAAAAAAAGATGATTAATGATTCTCAAGCATCACAAAAGCTACAGCAATAACCTCTATCCAAACCTCTTTTTAACAAATTCTCCTTAGTCATCACTTTGTTATGAGAAACAAGCCAGAGAAAGAAATGGATTTTAGGAGGAACAACCAGACTCCAAACAGCAGGGATGAAAACCGGCAACACCCCTCTAAAATTCAAAATAACATAAAGAGATTTAACTGAGTAGATGCCATTACTATTATACTGCCACACCAGAGCATCCTCTTCATTGGAGAGCCTTAAGGTATTAGCTACTTCAACCAGCTCAAACCATTTGATTAGCATGGAATCACAAAACGTTCTCCTAAACGTACATTTGACATTAGAACCATCCCAGATATCGACAATCGTGGAGCCCTTTTCATTAACCAACATATAAAGATCACAAAATTGAACAGCCAAACAAGAATTGCCGAACCAAATATCTTCCCAAAATCTAACCTTCCGACCATTCCCAACAACCCATTTATACCCAAATTTAGTAGCCTGCATAGCCCAAATAACCCCTTTCCAGAAAACAGAAGCATGATTAGAGTCAGAAAGGAAGATGTTAGGCTTATCAGTACGATATTTGTATTTGATCATATCAACCCAAAGCTTATTCTCCTTGTTACAGAACCTCCTGATCCAAGAAGCAAGAAGACACATGTTCAAATCTCTAATATTAGGAATACCAAGGCCACCAAAATCCTTTTCCATGCACACAAGATGCCAGTTAGCGAGGTGCAGCTTCTTATGGCCTTCATAATCATCCCAAAGACAATTAGCCATGTGAGAATTAATGAGATCCAGAGCCCATTTAGGAAATTTAAAAAAAGAAAGAAGATATAACGGAATGCTAGCTAAACAAGATTTAATAAGGACTAAACGACCACCGAAAGACAAAAGTTTCCCTCTCCAACCAGCAATTCTTTTTAGCATTTTATCAATCAAAGGTTGGAAATCTTCTCTTATCGTGATATGGACTGCCAGAGGAATAGATGTATAGCTATGAAGAGAATTAGAATCATTTAGCAAAAAGATTTTGTCTTTTATTCCTTTTGCATTTATTGATCTACTGCTAGCTATGTAATTTTCCTTTCAAAATTTACAAAATAGGTTGACCTTACAGTACTGTAAATCTCTATAGTCTATATAGCTCATTTTCTAGCGATTTTGTATGAAACTTCTACACCATTTGCCAGGTTAGTGCCTTCTTCTTTTCTGCACATATATATACTTCCAGCTGATTATTCGATTATTAGCGACCCCTACCAAATGAGAAGATCACAACATAATATTGTCACATGTAGGACATATTTATTCTCTTTTGTATAACTAAAGAAACTAAGATTGGGTTGTCATTTTACAAAATAAACTAAAGCCATGCACAACTGAAAAAAAAATGTTATGCCTTGCTCTCATGTCGAACCATATTACTTTGCCCTTTTTTTAAATTTGATATGTTGCTTGCTTCAAAAGAAAAATATTGATATATCCTCAACATAGCAGTAGGCATTTGTCCTTTGCTCTTTGAAAGAACAGAGTTCTATTTTATCTTGTGTTTATTATGTTTTGGATAAGTATTGCTCTTTTGAACATTATTTAATACTCCATTTCAGGAATAATAATTTGATCTTTGCTGAAGCAAACAATCATTCTTAACGTGGTTTCTGAGTTGTGGGTTGAACTAATTGAAGAAGATGCATGGTGAATTCATGACTACAATATAATGACATAGCCTATCCCTAGCTTCACGGGCTCTCTTGCAGACTGCTAGCAACTAATTGAGGAAACGTTAATCTACACAAACTGTCCCTCTGAACTGTCATATCTATTAATTCTGCATGTAAATGATATTTGCTATATCTAATCAATGAATTTTCACTCATATTAAATACATTTGTATTTAATTTCAAACTCTCTCATGTTTCATCTTGCGCAGCGTGACACGCGAAACCTACCTAATGTGAAAGCAAAGGAGCTTCTCTAGCCAATGCTTCGATCTATATAATGTTACCCTTACATAGCGTGGCGCCGCATGTCCCTATCTAGTAATTTCTACTTGTACTAGAAATTAAGCACGTAACATTAATTCAGGTCGTCTCAGAGAGATCTATACAAATTTTGGATAATAAGCTGGTCTCTCTTGAGCCTTAAATTCGAGGATCTACCAGCCGGCTATGATACTACTACAGTAGCGGCAGCAGTACACCACTAGTATCATACCTGATCAACATACTCCACTGGTACAAGCCCAACAAGCTCGACGCGACCCGACACCTGATTCAGAGAATCAGAGTTAAGAGCAAACAGGTTGTGGACAAGCGTGCGGCGGTGAGTGGAGACGAAGGCCGCTGGAATGCTCCGGAGAGCAGGCACTCCGCACTCCAATCAACAATTATTGGAGTCATTTTTCGAGCATCGCGCACAATTTCTTTGTTACAGCTTCCGATCGAATAAATCAGTAAAAATATTTTTTTCTTATCACGCAAGAGATGTAGGTAACACATATTATCCATCGCGCTTCTATATCATAGCAAGGTTTTCAGCTGAGCTCTTTGACCAATTAATCACTTCAATTATTTAATCACTTTACTAGTGACTTTACTTAATTAAGTCACTTAATTAATCATGCACCTACATGCGAACGAGCTCTAGCTCGTTTGGCTGAGCCCGCTCGGTGACGCGGCCAGCCACCTGAGTTTGAGCCCCGTGCTCGCTCGGTGCGCGCGAGAGGTGTTGGGGCGGCGTGCGTGCGTGCGTGCGTGTGTGTGGTGTGCGTGGGTGCGTGTGTGGGTCTTCTTCTATACTGAATGCCAAAGCTCCTGGCCAATTTCAAAAAAAAATCATGCACCTACATACCGAGCTAGACATGCTTGGCAGGTCCCTGTTGTCGAGCTTGTGCTACGCGGCAGATGACATGCCGAGCCCAAAGCTGTCACTGCTACGATAGATTGTGTTGCCGCGGTACGAAAGTATGATATGTGACATATATCGCTTTTCGTTGCTTCTATGGTTATAGATAAAGCTAATTTTCACATTCGTTCACAAAGAGGTTATATTTACAAAAACAAACAATAATAAAATACGTCAGCCAAAAGAGCGAAAAACTCCGATTATTGCAGGAGCACTCCTACAAGCACAGCTAGCTTACTAGTCTTTCTAATCTTAGCTTAAACCCACGTCCGGAGCCTGTATACGTGCTTGTTGACTAGGGCACCATAAACTGACACCTCTCTTAATCAACTCTGGAAACAATCTGCAGTACCCCAATCCTTAAAGCTCGGAGCCAGATAACATTAGAAACTAAAGTAGCTAGCTCTAGAACAAACACCCACTACTACAGCGAGGCTTATATCAGACGCACGATTACAGACAGTTTTGAAAAACCGTCTGTGATATGGAACAGCACAGACGGTTATGTACTCAAACCGTCAACGTAGATATCACAGACGGTTTTATATTACAGCCGTCTGTGATATAAGAAATATCACAGACGGTTTCTAAATATAACCGTCTGTGATAGCTATAGTACTCATTACAGACGATTTTTAAGTAAAACCATCTTTGAAATCACAGACGGTTATATAACACAACCGTCGTAATATCTCTGATAGTCATTACTGCATCGTTATATTTAGAAACCGTCTGTGATATTTCTTACATCACAGACGGCTGTAATATAAAACCGTCTGTGATATCTCACGTATAAACAGAGCCTCCAGCCACTTCGTTTATAGGGTTTCGGTTTCTATCCTGAGACTGGCGGCTGTGGAAGTGAAGCGATTTTGTGAAAGAAGGCCATTGATTTTGAAGGGTGATATTAGATTCATTTGATTTTGATGATCTAAGGTTAGTAATGAGTTCTAATTGCATTCATCCAATTTAATATCTAGGTTGGTTAGGAGAGAATTAATTTAAAGATTGTTTGATTAGATCTAGCTTGTAGCTGGATCCATATGTTGTTTGTGATATTTAGTTAGTAATGTGTTTTAATTGCATTATATTCAACATCTAGCTTGATAAGGAACGAAGGAATTTGATGATTTTTTAGATCTAGCTTGTAGAACGATGTGTTGGTTGTTTGATCTAAGGTTAGCTAGTAATGTTTCTATTTGCATAATATTATATTCGATTATGATGTAGCTAGGTAGCTTGGTAAGGATAGAATTTAAAGATTATTTAGATCTAGCTTATAGATCAATTCAAGTCTTTTGGTGATCTAAGGGTAGTAATGGGTTCTAATTTCATTATTATATTGAAGATTAATTTCAATTGTGTTAATTATTTTTTTTGTGATGTAATTAAGGTATGTAATTGCATAATTAGTTTAAGAATATGTGCATACGCACTACACCTGGTGCACTTAATATTTAACACTAAGTGTTGCATGTGTAGCGTAGATAGATCGAAGTCGGTTGTCTGTTGAGAACCATACGAGTGTTGAGTACCTTAATGGCGTCTCCACTTTTAAAAGAGCTGCAGAGGAGGATATGTTTAATAAGGGGTGCAATTCATGTCATGTCCGTGCATTGATTGCTAAAATCGAAGATGTTTCAAACTCAGTAGCAGATCGAAGCTAACACTTGATTCGCAGGGTTTCAAAGGGATATACATGTTGGACCACCATGACGAAGAGCATAATATACAGGAAGCAGCAAGTAGTGTTAATATCGTCGACAAAGTCAATGATATGTCGGATGATCATATCGATTGTGCTTCCGATGAGGACAAGTTGTAGGATGACAATTTGGATCAGATGCTGTGCGATGCAGAAGGAAACCTTGATGATAGGGAATATGGAAAGTTCTAGGGCTTGATAGAGGACTCGGAGAAACCTTTGTTCACAGGGTGCAAGTTGAAATACACAAGGTTATCATCTGTGCTTGAACTACTCAAATTGAAGGCAAGCAACGGTTGGTCCGACAAGAGTTTCACAGCGCTGTTACGTCTATTGGCGGACATGCTTCTAGAGGGAAACGAGTTGCCGACAACCACCTACAAAGCCAAGAAGGTTCTTTGTCCCTTGGGAATGGAAGTAGAAAGAATACATGCATGTCCAAACGATCAGATCTGTGCATCGCAAAGAGTACACAAACTTGCATATATGTCCGTGTGCAACGCATCCGGTACAAGCGTAAGAGTCATTCAAATGATGATGGCGAGAGCATTGAGGTGAAAAAAGGACCTCCTGCTAAGGTGGCATGGTATCTGTCTGTAATTCCCCGTTTGAAGTGTTTGTTTGCGAACCCAAAGGAGGTAAAACTGTTGCGTTGGCACTTTGAGGAGCGTAAGAATGATGAAATGCTAAGGCACCCTGCTGATTCCATCCAGTGGAGAAACATCGATAGGAGCTTTTAAGAATTTGGTGCGGATCCGAGAAATATAAGGTTTGGATTGAATACAGATGGAATGAATCCTTTCGGTAACATGAGCAGCCGACATAGTACTTGGCCCGTAAATCTCTGCATCTACAACCTTCCTCCTTGGTTGTGTATGAAGCGGAAGAACATTTTGTTGTCTGTGCTTATCCAAGGACCGAAACAACCTGGGAACGATATTGATGTGTACTGGGGTACACGATGGGATGCGTACAAACGAGAGAACTTTACTTTGCACTGCTTGTTGTTCTGCACCATAAATGATTACCCTGCCCTTACTAACCTATCAGGCCAGAGTACAAAAGGAACCAAAGCCTGCACTCACTGCTTAGATGATACTGACAGTGTATGGCTGAATCACTCCCACAAAATCGTGTACATGCGTCACCGTAGGTTCCTTCGGAGGAATCACCCATATCGCAAGATGAAGCAACTTTTCGACGAAAGAAACGAAAACGGTTTAGCTCCAAGGCGTTTGAGCGAGAGAGATGTTCATGACATTGTTAAGGATTTGGATGTTGCATATGGAAAGGGATGTAAATCAAGTACCCGTGAAAAGAGCATGTGGAAGAAGAGATCAATATTCTGGGACCTACCTTACTAGGAGCACCTAGAAGTTCACCACTGCATCGATGTCATGCACGTGAGAAGAATGTCTGTGACAGCGTGATTGGTCTCTTACTCAACATTAAGGGTAAAACAAAGGATGGTATCAACGCACGGCTTGACTTGGTCGATATGGGCATAAGACCTGAGTTAGCACCGAAAGAGACTGATAAAGGTCGTACGTACTTGGAACCTGCTTATTATACTCTATCAAAGGCCGAAAGAACTGAACTGTGCCAGTGCTTGCATGGTGTGAAAGTTCCGTCCGGTTACTCCTCCAACATGAAGAGACTTGTTTCGTTGGAAGATTTGAAATTAACCGACATGAAGTCTCATGATTGTCATGTGCTGATGACACAGATGCTCCCTATCGTAATTAGAAGTATTTTGCCGGTCAAGATCCGAGAGACAATCACTAGGTTGTGTTATTTCTTTAACACAATCGCTCAGAAGGTCATCGATCCTGAAGGACTAGATGTTCTGCAAGCTGAGGTGGTGATGACTCTATGCAATCTTGAGATGTATTTCCCTCCATCATTTTTTGATATTATGGTCCATCTCATTGTTCACCTTGTGACAGAGATAAAGATATATTGGCCAGTGTTCGTACGTAGCATGTACCCGTTCGAGAGGTACATGGGAATTCTCAAGTCTTACGTATGGAATTGATCTCGTCCGGAGGATAGTATTATCGAAGGTTATGCAACAGAAGAGGCCGTCGAGTTCTGCGTTGATTACATGGCCCAGGTCGAACCGATAGGTGTGCCTTGATCTCGCCATGAGGGGAGGCTCCAGGGTCTCGGGACCATCGGAAGGAAAGCAATCACGCCTGATTCGGTTGCGTATGCTCGAGCCCATTTCACGGTTTTGCAACACATGGCTGTAGTGTCCGCCTATATCTTCGAGCACATGCAATGGCTAAGGCAAGAGAATCCAGCACGGCAGGAATCTTGGATCACGAGACAGCATAACCTTCAGTTCAACAAATGGTTGAAGGAGTGACCTATCACTAGGAGCTCGTCAGATGACATGCTGATATGGTTGGCAAAAGGACCAACTTTTACAGTTGTCACATGGAAAGGATATGACTTAAATGGGTATACATTTTACACGAGATATTAGGATATGAAGAGCACAAACCAGAATAGCGGTGTCCGCATAGATGCATTCAATAATACCGCTGGGTTGACGAGGAGCTCCTATTATGGGTTCATAGAGGAGATATGGGAGCTCGACTACATACTTTTCAAGATTCTCCTATTTCGGTGCCGTTGGGTCCACCTCCAGCCTGTGAAGGTTGACAAGAATGGCATCACTACTGTGGACCTCGAACGTGTCGGATACCAAGATGAACCATTCGTACTCGCTAACCAAGTTGTTCAAGTCTTCTATGTAACCAACCGCCCAACAAGAAGCGCCACGTAGTTCTTCAGGAAAAAGGAGAATTGTCGAGTTGAGAATGTAGTAGATGAGGAAGAGTACAATCAATTTGATGAGTTGCCACCTATCGGAAATGATATCCTGGTCCCATAAGAACAACATGAGGAAGCAAGCTACACACGCGTCGATCATCATGAAGGGCTAATTTTCATACAAAAGAATAAGCATGTGGAGTAGTTATGAGAAGGGTGCATTGTCACCATGTTTACTAATTTTCATGTGTAATAATATTACATTAATGCTATTGTAAGGATGATACAACCCATCATGCTTTGTACATATGATTGTGATGATCTTTGTAAGTAGCTTGTGAAGCATCTGAATTATGTATATAGGATTGTGATGATCTTTGTAAGTAGCTTGTGAAGCATCTGAATTATGTCAGTGAAAAGTGATAATTAACATCACAGACTGTTATGTTATAGAACCGTTTGTGATAACTAAACATCACAGACGGTTCTCTTTTAGAACCGTCTGTGATATGATCTCCACAGACGGTTCTATTTTAGAACCGTTTGTGATATAATCTCCTATATATATCTCTCACGCGCAGACCTTATTCACAGCATGCCAAACCCTAACCCTCTGTGACATTTTGTCTCCCATGGCAGCCTCCCCCTCGGCGTACGTGCTTCCGCGACGGCCTCCCCCTCTCGGCGTCCTCCCCGGCATCGACATCCCCTTCGGTGTCCTCCCCGGCATCGACCTCCTCCTCGGTGTCCTCCCCCGCAGCGACGTGCTCTCCATCGTTGTCCTCCCCCGCAGCGACGTGCTCTCCATCATTGTCCTCCCCCGCAGCGACGTGCTCCCCCTCGGCATCCTCCCCCTCGGTGACCTCCCCCACGGCCTTTGTGAATGCTTTAGATATATTCCTCTATGAATGCTCTATGAATGCTTTGAGTGCTATTCCTCAGTGAGTACATTTGTTGTTTTGCTCTCTGTGATTGTTGCATTGTGGTTGCTCTATGATGAACTAGGGTAAAAGAATGATTAGAACATTTATCTCTGTGGATTAGGCCTTGAGTTGTAGTTCTGAATGCTTGAAAGAATTAATTATTTTAGTTGTTCTGTTGTAAGTTTTTCTCAGATTCTGCGTTTGATTTTTGCTGGCTGGAGGGAGAGGTATTACTCTGTGATGACATTGGGTTGCTTAATGAATATGACATTTAATTACATGAAGTAGACCTTGAACTGATAGACTTGCATGTTTGATATTATAGATTCATTTCACTGTTCTGTCTAATTGGTGAACTGCTCGTGATTTCTTCTATCAGTATCAAATCTCTGTATGTTCTTGGTTCGGTTGATAAGATTGATAATTATTGATCTGAACACTTCAGAGAGGCTAGGTTGATCCTGCTTATTACAGATCAGAACATTATTGCCGAACTCAATTTGTAAGACATCTGAATTAATTCTACTGGTAGAAATACTTAGTTGCTGGGCAGATTTCTTCCTGTTGGTTCGGTTGGATAGTGTTGTTGATACTGATCGGATCATTTTCTTAACTGTCGGTTGATATTATATCACTCTGTTTAGACCTTTAACTATATGTTCTGATGATATGTTGCCACTTGCTGAACTGAACTTGAATTAATCTCATAACAGTGAAGTATATATTCTTGTACATGCTAAGGTGGTAAGAGTTCAAGGTCTAGTTCATTAAATTAAATTGCCAAGCCCATTTATGATTGAAGTGAAGATTCTAATCTTCTTTCAAACCCAATAATCTGAGAGTAATCACACTTAATTACCTTCATTCTGCCATAGTAGTCATGATTCATTATATGAATGAGATAGTGTTGTTTTTGTGTGATCTATTGCCTTGGGTTGTAGTCCTGAATGCTTGAAAGAATTCATTGTTTTAGCTATCCAGATTATACCCGTCTGATAACTTCCCGTCTGATAACTTGATATTGCTAGTACTTTGAATCTTTGACATTGGTGACTGATATTAGTCTGATAGCACTGTCTGACTTCTTGAACCAGTAGAATTCTTTATTATACATTTTAAGGTGGTAAGAATTCAAGGTCTAATCTATTGAATAAATTATTAGCCGATTTGTGATTGTGGTGAAGATTCTAATCTTCACCCAAACCGTAAGTCTGAGAGCACTATAATAATTTCTTCTCCTCTCTCTTAGAGGTTGCAGACATAATTCATGTATATCATAAGTATTATATTGTTTATGTTATTCTTGTTGTTTCGAAATATGTATTCTTTCGTTTTTGTCTCCGTGTGGATGTCCTAGTTTTAGGGAGGTCTTCTTAAATTTTTATTAAGTTCGGCAACCTCCTAGTTCTTTTAAAAGGCTAATAACAAGCCATGGTATCCACAAACTTATTCACTCTAATTTGATTTTATTTGTTCTTCTCTTTTAGTTCGCTTGAAACTATTTTAACTTACAAAGAAGATGTCGTCCTCTAATCCTTCGTCTGAAGGAAATGATGTGCCCACAAAAGGAAAATCGACCCGCGCTACAAGAGGACCAAACAAAAGGCCAACAGACCGATATACCATTACGGAGATTGATCCAAAGGATGGGACCCCTACAAAGCCAAAAAAGGCAGCGAATGCATTTCGGAATATGTGCGGGATAGTCGCACGGGAACGGGTTCCGATCACGCTATCTTCCTGGAGGTTGCTGACTATTGAGACTCGCAATGTCTTGCTGATGGAAATTCTTTCATTGTTCTACATTCTAGAAGAATCCGCTCCCCTAGTGCGACGGTATGCACTGCTAGCGGCAGGAAAGGCATGGAAGACCTTCAAGCACACGCTTTTCAATGACTACGTTAAGAAGGATATGGTTTCATACTCTAAGTATGGGTTCATTGATGAGGACACGTGGTGGCGTTTTGTTGAGATGAAGACGACAGACGAATTCGTGCATCAAAATGAAGCAAACAAGGCCTTGCAGGCAAGGAACACTCACCCCCACAGACTCGGCACTGCTGACTACGCGGGGAAGAGAGCGCAATGGGACAAGAAGGACGAGGAGGGTATCTCACCATTTGCATCGATCACAGATCAACGTGCCAGAGACTGGCTAAGAGCGAGGTTAGCTGCCACGTCCTCCGCAACCGTCTCCTTTATAAACCCCGTGGACGAGGAAGTCTGCCAACGCCTAGTAATATATAAATCGAACTACCAATTTTACATAATTAGTCTATGACTTCATAAGTGAAATAACTTGTCGGGATCTTGCAGGTAGCGTTGAGTACAAAATCGGGCGATGGCTCTTTTTTGCCAGACAGGGAGAAAGATGCACTGTCCATGGCCTTGGGAAACAAGGAACACCTCGTCGTACCACGAGGCAAAGGGTTTTTGTTCCATGGAAAATCTGGATTCCTGCATTTACTCGGACAAATGCCGAAATAAGAAGAGAACTAAAGCCGAGCGTGAGTCAAAGCTTATAAAGAATTTGGAGGAGAAGTTGAGAGAAGAGTTGAGGGGAGAATTGAGAGAAGAATTTTATGATATGATAAGAAGCCTCGAGGAAAGGCTCAACAATCAAGAAAGAAATATCTTGCACAAGCCCCGTATATGTTCCGCAAGTCACCCCATCGCCCATAAGAGCATTGTGCATCCGCCCCTAATATAGATGAACATAGCGGGAATTATCCTGTATGTGACATTAAGGTGGCCACGCGGTGCAATCTCCAAGTGAGAATTAACAATGGCACCGTTCCTCTTACGGCTGCTTGGGGCATCGCGTATCCATCAACTAAGGGGACCATGGTGCACGATACCATGATAGCCGCCAAACGACGAGATCGTGAAACTGGGGTATGCCATTGGCACATTCATCCAATGGCCTAGCAGCGACATCTCCCTGGTCGTCCCTTCTGTCATGCAACAACCGCAACGATCTGATTCGCCTACTGTATGTGATCAGTTGGCTACCAAATCAGCAGTCGTAGCCCAGACTCCACTTGATCTACATAATGTTGACTTCTTTCCTGCCCATTCCTCTCCCGTGAAGGCATCATACAATACAAAGAAAGGCAAGGACAAACGGAAGAAAGAAAGGCAAGAACAAATCGACTATCTGTCTGCTGTGGCTAAACAATACAAGCTGGGAGAGCCGTTAATAACGAAAGACATCCTAAATTCACTTAGTATGTCTTGCCAACATTTGCATTTTTGGCACACCCAACAAGCTGGAAAGCTAGAGCATGAACGTACAACAAGTATCATGGTTAGGTTCAAGTATGAACATCTATTCAACGAGCCAGCGGGGGCCTTCTTTGCGGTCGATTTTTTGGACTTGTTCCATCTCTACAACCTCGACGCCCTCGACGCCGCACTCATGAGATCTGGACATTATAAGTGTGTGCTATCACAGTCTACATTCGTCTAATAGTGATAAATATCCTCCAATATATATATAATTCGCCTTTGTATATATAGATACATGGTACTTGAAGCGACAAAGAAGAAACAATCGTTGGGTTTCCTTGACCCACATATAGTCTCAAAGCAAACAATGAATGAAGATATAAACATGGTCGAGAAATATGTGACACAGGCATTGCTAGTACAAAAAGATAAAGAATTTATACTTATACCCCATAACCCAGGGTAAGTGCTACACCACATGCTATACTTTGGTTTATACTATGCACACAACTCTATTTCGTTCATTGTCCATTGTGATATACCTGTGTAGATTTCACTGGGTTCTAATTGTAATTGAACCAGCCACAAACCGGTTAAGTACCTTGATTCCGACGTATGGCGGAAACCACGACTTGGTACCTATCGCAAAATTACTCAAGAGGTAATCACGTTTCTCCGCATATAACGCATATGGTCGTGTAAGTTGTTCCAGTGTTTATATTGCTATTGGAATGGCTTAGGCTAACATTTTGCAATCTCGTAGAGCATTCAAAGTGTTCAAGGATCGGACTAAACTACAACATGATTTTGGCTTTCCGGTATCCGCTATACACAATAATCCTATATCAAACCCCATAATAGTGACTCTAGAACTAACTTATTTTTTATTTGCAGTGCCACCAGTAAGGTCAGGGAAATAACCTATGTGGATTTTATGTTTGCCACAACATGCAAAACATCATCAATACAAAAAATAGCAGTACGGTTACAGCTGCGTTGACTGAGAACCATTTGAGCATCATTAGAGGGAGACTTTGTTTCTTCCTGCTCAACGAAGTAATAAATAAAAAAGGCACGTTCCACGCAGACTGCTAACTTCTGGAGTTGTACAATTGTCAAATGGTATTCATTTGGAAAATATGTCAAAAACTTGCGGTTATTCTTGTTTGTACGATTCATTGTATTGTCACATGATATTATCCTTAATACATATTTTCTCATCTTGAATGCAACAACTTAACAATGTCTTGCTTGTTGGAACTAGATGTTTTTCCTACACCCTCAGCAGAACCTCCATCATTTATGGTTTGTTGTTTAAAAATATTCATCTACTTAGGTATTTCTGCAACAATATTTACGAGACACGGCCAGTTATAGATTTTGTAATTGAATATCTACACTTCCTATATGTATTGAGGCAACAGTTTGTCTAATCAGGATAGATTTAAAATATAAACATTTGTAGCGCTTTTTCTCCCTTCTTATGATAATGTTGATGGAACTCAACTAATAAATCAACCAAGACCCACACACAACATGACGAGGTGACGGCAACCTCGGTCTGCTTGATCGAACCTGACACACTAGAGTGTGTGGTTTGTTTCATGCCATTCGAAGTGGCCTTGCGCAGCGTCACCATCATGCCACGGTGCAGAGTACCCGGACGACATGCTCTTACACAGCGTCACCGTCGTGCCACGGTGGGAGAACATGGTACATTGAAAAAAATTGTAGATGTACTTCATACCATGGTTGCCGTCACCTCCTCGTCATGCTGCGTGTGGGTAGGTTGCGTGTGGGTAGGTTGATTTATTAGTCGAGTTCCATCAACATTATCATAAGAAGGGAGAAAAAGCGCTACAAATGTTTATATTTTAAGTCTATCCCGATCGCATAAATCTGGTGCCTCAATGCATATAGGAAGTGTAGATATTCAATTACAACATCTATAACTGGTTGTGCCTTATAAATATCGTTGTAGAAATATTGATGGAAATTTCGAACAACATGTTGACGCCAAAAACGTGAAGAGGGTTTCTGGTTGCAACACACCGCATTTAACACCGGTTCAAAGGTACGCTGAAGGCTAATCGATTTGACCTCGCAATCGATAAGGGAATAGTTGTAAATTTAATCAAGCGATCCTCGGGCGAATCAAGAAAATCAATAATCAGCCGAAAAGCCGATTAGAAGGGTAAATAGACTAGTCGATTAAGACTAATCCAAGGGTAAAAGGTAGATCAATTCTGAAAAGGCGATGCGCAACAAGACAGAATAAATCAAACCTAAAAAAGCCAATGACGATCAAACAATCGGCGATACGCAACTTTATTTGATCGATGTCGACTTACAGAGGAAAGATTACAACGCTAAAAATACTAAGAACTACGGGAAGTAAAAGCTGGTAGATGTGTTGATTGTTTATAGATGGATCTTCAAGCAGCCTTGGTGCGCCTTATATACCCGCCTAGCCGATCCGAGTCCTGATCCAACACGACAACGTAGTCCGAATCGGCTTCGTAGTTTCCTACCCGATCTCTAGTTTCCAATTGTTATCTGCACGTCATATGGGATTTCCATGTGTTTATTCGAACTCCTGCAAATATTCTCGTATCTTATCCAAATTCATGCTTTTCTGCCGATTCTTCTAGAAATTTCCAAAACTGGTGCAAACACAACACCATAAATAATGGAGGTTCTACTGGGGGTGTGGGAAAAAAGGTCATCACAAACGGTTCTTATTTGAAATCGTCTGTGATAAGTTAGTATCACAGACGGTTATGATTTGAAATCGTCTGTGATATTTAATTATCACAGACGGTTTATTTGAAACCGTCTGTGATAATTAAATATCACAGATGGTTTATTAATAGAACCGTATATGATATATATTTTCTCAGATGGGTGGAAAACTGTCTCTGATGATCTCCTTCATCACAGACTTATTGTTACTGACGGTTCACAAAACCATTCATAAAACCATCTCTGATGACGTTTACGAACCGTCTGTGATGATGATTCCTGTAGTAGTGATCAAACATGCTAAATGGTCGTAGTTCTTACGGCGGTCTTATAAGAGTGACATCATCAAACATTGATACAAGGAGAGAGAACTAATTAATCAAGGGTATAACAAATCCTGTCGGCATGATTAATAACGGTAACAGTGAAGATAATTAAATTTGGAAACAACAAATCATGCGGTTGGCCCCTCCCTCGTCAGCCGGTTTCTTCAATCACACTCACATGCACAACATCGACCAATTCCACCCAGAGCTGGGGGGAGCAAGCAACTTAGCTAGCTAGGGCCCACGCCGCAGTTGTCTCAGATCCCAACAAGTTGACTGCTCACCAGCTTAGTTGCTGGGGTTGCGCCGGAGAATGTACTAGTGGTACGCCGCCGCTGCCAGCGCTCCGACGAGCGGGCCCACCCAAAAGATCAACTGCATGCATGCAAAGTTGGTGTTCAACTTCTTTGAAGAGAAAATAACAGGGGCGTTGAGCAAAGGAAGAGCTTTGGAGATTGGAAGCTTGCTTACGTGGTCGCCCCATGCCTTCTTCTGGTTGTAGATGATGGCGGCCCCGAGGCTTCTGGCTGGGTTGATGCCGGTGCCGGTGATGGGGATGGTGGCTGTTAGCTAAGTGATGTAATCTTGAGCATGTAGGACTAGTTAAGAGTTATTTGTTTTTGCATACATTCTTAGCGCTGACTGAATCAGCCGGATGAATCGACATTTTCAGTAAGCTTTGACGTTTTCTGTTCGGTTAGTGGCCGTACGCTGAAGCGGTCACAAAGTAGTTGTTTTGGTTGTAGATCCGAATTAATCGTTAGTCGTTACTGCATGTAAGCATGGGAATAAAAGGAACGCATCTAACACAGAAAACGCTGCGATTCTTGCAACACAAAATAGCTCTTGTTCTTTCTCTGTTTCCAATGTGCGTATTGTCATATTTCTTTTAGTCTTTCTCTGTTTTCAATGTGTGTATTGTCGTATTTCTTTTAGTCTCCTGTTTCAGTTCGACAATACAGAGAAGTAGTTTCTTCCTTCAGAAAACAGAGAGCGATAGCTTGTAGAACAAGTGTCTTTTCTGTCATTTTGTATCAGAGCCCAAGTGATCGATCCCTCCACCATGTCTACGAGTTGCGGAGGACGTTACACGACGCCGGCACGACGCAATAGCACAGGGAGTTTCTCCAATCAAGCTGAGAACGATGGAGCAGTGTTGCCGGCGACGGCGTCGCAGCAGGCGCCAAGGGATTCCGGGATGTCATTCCGGTATCCAATGCTAAGAAGAACCAATTATGCAGATTGGGCGTTGTTGATGAGGGTTACCTCAGTAGGCTCAGGAGTCTGGGTGCAATCCAACCCGTGGTGGAGACTACAAAGAAGACAGATGGCACTTTTCGCCATTCTTCAAGCCGTGCCGCAGAGATGCTCCAACCCTTGCAAAAAAGGATTCGACCAAGGAGGCATGGGAAGCTGTGAAGGTGATGCGAGTTGGTGTTGATCGTGTCCGGGAAGCTAAGGAACAATCACTGCGTCAAGAGTATGAATCAATCCGATTCAAAGAAGGGGAGACCATTGAAGATTTTGGTCTTCGACTCACCAGTCTCGCCAGCGACATCCGCGACATGGGAGGTGAGCTAGATGATGAACACGTCGTCAAGAAGCTTCTACGGGTGGTGCCGAGGAAGTATCGTCAAGTTGCTATTGCCATAGAGCAATTGCTTGATCTGAAGACCATGCCGATGGAGGAGCTTATTGGGCGCCTGTTCTCGGTGGATGAGCGCTATGGAGACGATGAAGAGGTAGGCAATGGTCACGCCAACGGCCAACTGCTCCTGACGGAGGAAGAATGGCAAGCCCGCATGAAGCAGTGTGATCGAAACAAGTCACCAGGCAGTAAGAATGAAGGAAGCAGCTCCGGCAGCAAGACACCTCGCTGGCGCCTCAAATCTGCTGCTTCACCAAATGGGAAGGAGTCAGTGGGGGGTGGCGTCACACGAGATTTCTCCAAGATCAAGTGTTACAATTGTAACACCTACGGGCACTACGCAAAACAGTGCCGGAAACCACATCATGAGAGGAAGAAGGAAGCCAACCTGGTGCAAGTAGAGGAAGAACAAATTCTACTCATGTCAGAGTCTTGTGCATTTTCATCAGCAGGTGTTGTTTCTGTGATCAACACCCCAAAAGTCGAACAGGTTCATCTCAATGAGACCTGGGCACAGGAAGTGAATCTCCATGACGGGGGTGCTGGCCATGCCTCCGATGTATGGTATTTAGATACTGGTGCTACAAACCACATGACGGGTACCGGATCCATTTTCTCGGAGCTTGACACCAACATCATAGGTACTGTGAAATTTGGTGACGGCTCAGTGGTGGAGATACTTGGGCGCGGCGTCGTGCTGTATGCTTGCAAGAGTGGAGAGCATCGTGCTCTCGAGGGAGTGTACCTCATTCCCAAGTTGCGCAATAACATCATCAGTCTCGGGCAATTGGATGAGCAACATCACAAGATCTATATTGAAGACGGAGTCCTGACGATTCGTGATCAAGAACAAGCTCTGCTTGCCAAGGTTACTCGTGGTGCAAATCGCTTATATACTTTAAAGTTAAGAATTGCACAACCAGTCTGTCTAGCTGCATCTGTGAGTGAGGAGGCTTGGAGATGGCATGCCCGTTTCGGCCACCTCAATTTCCAAGCCTTGCGCAGACTGTGGCAAGAAGATTTAGTCAAGGGACTTCCTAGAATTGATCAAGTCAACCAAGTCTGTGATGGTTGCTTGGTGAGAAAGCAAAAGAGAAACACGTTTCCTGCAGAAGCATCCTTCCGGGCGAGTGAAGTACTCGAATTGGTGCATGGAGACGTGTGTGGTCCGATTGCTCCCTCTACCCCAAGAGGCAAGAAGTATTTTCTGCTTCTCGTCGATGATAAGAGCCGATACATGTGGATCCAGCTGTTATCTTCAAAAGACCAAGCTGCGGATGAAATCAAGCGATTCCAGGCTGGCGTAGAGGTGGAGACGGGAAGAAAATTAAAGGCTCTCCGCACTGATTGTGGAGGCGAATTCACCTCGGTGGAATTCACGGAGTACTGTGCAGATCGTGGAGTTAAACGATACCTCACTGCTCCGTTTTCGCCAGAACAGAACGGCGCTATTGAATGGTGAAATCAAACGGTTGTGGCCACTTCTCGAAGTATGTTGAAGGCGATGAATATGCCTTCGTACTTCTGGGGGGAGGCAGTCACAACGGCGGTGTATATCTTGAATAGATCACCTACAAAGAGCCTTGATGGGTAGACGCCGTTTGAAGCATGGCACGGGCCCCCTCCACTAGGGTAACAGCCTTACGTCCTGCTAGATTTCTTATGGAGTGTTTGAAGACAGTACAGAGCTCTTAGGTTATAAGTTCTTCCTTAGGCTCGACTGCTGGACTCTTTTTCTCCCCCCTTTCCCCATGCACCCGAGGGCCCTTATATAGGCCGGGCCAACAGGGGTAGGTAAAAGGAGGGTCATCATGCTGATCTTAACACATTTATTGCTCCTTCCCGTGTTGTCCCTTTCCTCCAGCCTCATTAAATGCCGACGCATGGCTTCGCCCGGTCCGCCTAGTATGTGACCCCTTTGTGATGGGTAGGTGAGAGGTGTCAGAGGAATGGGCTTGTAGCGTAAATCTCGCGGTTGATAAGCTCGACACAAGCGAGCTCTGCCGTCTGGCAATGCAGTGCGATTCAAGGTGAAGCCACTGCGTTCCCACCTTTTTGCTCTTGGCGGGCGGCAGCAGTATGCCTCGCCCATTGCCGCCGGACGCCACATGGACCAGACTGGCGGCGGGGCTCGCTCGCCGGCTGCCGTGCTGCCACGCGGATCGGGCATCGGCGGTAGGGCGTCTCGCCACCGCGCCGGACGCCACATGGACCGCACTGCCGGGCGGGCTTGCTTGCCCGCCGATCGCTAGGCCGCCACGTGGATCTGGCGCGGGCGCAGCGTGGCCCTCGCCCACCGCACGCCGGATGCCATGTGGATCGGGACTGCCGTGGCGCGCTTTCGCCGCCCGTCGCCGAACGCCACGTGGATCGGGCGCCGCAAGTAGTAGGGCGTCCTCGCCCAAACGCCACGCGGACCGCTTTTATGCGGCGGAGAGGGTACCCCAGCGTAGAGTACGCTGACAGTAGCCCCCGGGCCCGCCCTAGAGCACGTGCTAGAGTCTTTTGGAACCTTCATTAAATGCTTGGTGCGCTCTTGGGCGGGGCCACCACTCATGAGGATACGACCACCTCGGTTCCCTCCCGTATCCGCTGATTTTTCTTGGGACCCGAAACGGCTCATGATCTTGTCTCTTCGTGAACCATCGGCGCGGGTGATGCGGATATATAGATACATCTGTGCCAAGTGGTTTACGCCTTCTGCTTCCTTCCGCATCTCAACTTTTTCTTCTTCGCCTTCCTTGCTTAAAGCCTTTTGCCTTCTTTGCCACCATGGCACCTTCCATCCCTGCTTCCACCGCTGATGCTACCACGGTGAAGAGGATTTCTCACATCGCGCCGGAGGGCACCTTTCGCTTTCGGGCAGGGACCTCCATGCCACGGTGCCTCTCCGACGAAATCCTCATCCACACTTGGGCGATGATGGCGGCTCGCCCGCCATTCTCCTAATTCTTTCTCACCGCCCTCCATTTTATGGGATCCACCATCTTCACCTCACCCCAACCCCATCATCTTCCTTTCCATTTTCGCACACCTCTTGCGGAAATGTTCATGGGGTGATGCCGAACCTTCCTCTCTTCCGCCATTTCTTCCTCTCTGCCGCAGACTCCGCATGACGCGAGATAGTGGGGAGTTGCTATTTCCGCCTCCGGGATGGATTGGCCTCCCGCTACATTGCCTTCCAGCCCAAATCCAACTGAAAGGGGTGGCGCAGCGACTGGCTGTACATCAACGATGACAGCGGAGTCGACGCCCTAGAGGTGCCCGCCGGAGCAGCGGAGGTCTCCGAGAACTGGAACTCGCTGGTTGAGGAGACGGCGGAGCTCCTCGCAATGGTGGCCCGTGATCAACAGATCAAGGGACGCCTGATTAACTGGGTCAGGTCGGGACTTCGTGGACCGGAGGATCGGCCCTTCGCCGACGCTACCGTCTCGCATGGCGACATACACAGCGACGATGACATGATGCGCACGTGGCCTGGACGTAAGTCTTCGTTTTCCTTTAGCTTTTTTCGCGTACATGCTTCTTTCTACGGCTTCCTACCAACCGGCAGCTATTCTTTATCTTTTGCTAGGCGCGGGAAACTTGAAGGAGTCATTAGCGATGGCTTGTCGCCATCGCCGCCGATTCCAAGCGCTCGCTTTTTCCAAAGAGCCGCTCTGCCGTCACGATGAGCACGCGAGCGCCGGCAGATCGTTAGGCGCTTCCTCACGATGGACTCCACAGACTCTCCGTGGTGCAAAGCCCGCCCGCTGGTGATCAGGGAGACGACCACCGCCAACGATCGGGCCACGGGCAAGCGGCCACTCGCCCCTGAAGCCACGGGCCCGGACCCCAAGAAGGTCCGCGCTTACGCATCAGACCGCTGCCGCCACTTTGACGCGCGGCATCTTCGCAAGGGACGGCGACAGAGGCCGCCCCCAGCACGACTTCATCACCGGAGCCGCCGCCTCCCGCGGCGCCAGCTCCATTGCCTTCACCGGTTCCTCCTTCGGCGCCGACCCCGATGACCACGGCGCCAACACCTTCAGCCACGGGAGCCCGCACCACCGCCCAACAGGGTGGGCTCACACTCCCGGCGGCAGCCTTTAGCTTGAGGGTGCCGCCAAGGGCGGCCCCTCAAGATGTGCCACGGGCGCAGACACCACCCGCGCCCACTGAGGTGACAGAGGCCGCCTGTGTGCCTCCAAATTGTCGCTATAGAGAGGGTCGAGGAGGGCACTCACACCAGCCGCTTCAGACGTCTCGCCGCGATCACGCACGCCTCGCTTGGCAGGGCTGTCGAGTTTTTCATCGAACTCGGTGAATCGCGACGCTTGCCGGGCTCCCTCGCCATTTATCGCCAGCATGGCGCCAGACGCCCAACAACCTTGGGCGCGATGAGCGGCGAGCTGGAGCGGGAGCGGAGAGGGCAGCGTGAATTGGCGCAAGAAAGGGTAAACATGGCCGCCATGCAAGCAATCAAGGGCGAAAGGGTCAAGAGCGGCGAGAGAGGGCGGCGGCGCCAAGCACTCGGAACACGAGTCCTTCCGCCGCGCATAATCTCGCCATCATGCTCAAGAAGGCCTTCAACGCACGTAAGAGGTGCTCGAGCCCTTGTGGGTGGCGCCTAACGTGCATCGAAGACTTCGCCTGCAGCTTCACCCGGCGCGATTTAACCGGTCGCAGAGGCACTCCGGGAGCTACCCGCTGCCCTAGCAGCCCGCTCCGCCAGAGAGGGGCGGGTGGTTGCGATCATGGCCGCGACTTACGCGCTGGCCTGCTGCGCCAGCCACGATGCTGCCCTCGATCCACTAGCGGTGGTGACGGTCGGTGTTGAGGGAGACGCGGCGCAGGCGGAGGTGCGGGTGCGCGCAGCCGCCGAACACGTGGCCGAGCTGCTGTAGGTGGAGCAGCCAGTCATGGACGTCTCCACCCCGCTGGCGGAGGAAGGCGATGGCGGCGACGACCTTGACTTCGACGATGACGAGTGAAGGGCCAGGCAGCCGTCTTTGTTTTGTTGTTTTATTTCTTTTTGTTGATCTGTCTACACTCACAAACACTTGGGCAAATTTTGGTGAAATGTATATTTCTTGTTTAAAGTTACCCGTGTGTTTATCCATCTTGCGTGATCGAATTCACTTGATTGAATCATCAAAGCGACGCTTTTAACTTGGTAAACGCCGACGAGCACCCAGGTCGTGGCAACGCTTTCGAAGTCTTGCCATAGCTTCTATGTATTTGCTGCGAATATAAGCATAGATTACGCAAATCATACAGGACTTAGGCAGAAATGACCTTAAGTCCTAACGGGAGGTGCAAGACGTAGCTTAGTCTTAGCATCAGGTTTTTGTGAAAGATTGTCACTGGTTCAGATTTTCCTGGAACTTAGGCCCTGATGATCGTCTGGAACCATGCTGCAGCGCAACGTGGCGAGGCAACAAGTTTCCGAGAGTGTTCTTAGGCCAGCAGTACTCGACGGTGACAACCAGCGGTGCTTCAGGGAGCCAACCCAAGGTGTGCGAGCCATGTTTGAGTACCGTGCCCAACCTGCACTCTGGTCACTTGGCCTCGCCAGACGTTAACACTTAGCACGCCTCCTTTTATTATCATCAGGGGCCATTGGTTTCTAACGCCCGCGACAATCACGCATGTTTTGATCCATCTTAGTGTATGCACATAAGAAAGTGACCAAAAATACGGCACGGAGCACTTATCTTGCTTTATATGCTATTGGGCGACCAGTCCCTAGGCAACTGGGTGACTAGTCTCTAAGCACCGGGCGACCAACCTTTCGAAAGGCTTCAGGCGACCAGCCCAAGCATCTCGAGCGACCACCATCGAAGGCCAGGCACTCAGCCCTCAAGATCTGGGCGACCACCAATCGACACGGCCGGCCGATGCAAAGGAGATGTGGGGCCTTTTCGAAATAGGGTCGACACTTCCGACACTTCTATGCTTAGCCTGTGTGCACAGATAGCTACCAGAAGGATGAGTAGACGCTAGGAAGGGCATACACAAGGTAGGCTCGAAATAATCTACGTCCCAGCATGGGATAGTCCTGGTCCGCTCTGTTTGGCTTCTAAGTCCTTGTGACCCTCCAGGAAATCGAACTACGGTGCCGTGTGTCAAAGCAGCGGGCTCCCAGGAGTGGTACCAGGCCGACGGTGCTCGCGGTGACGACCAGCGATGCTTCAGAGAGCCAACCCAAGGTGTGAGAGCTGCGTTTGAGCACCACACCCAACTCACCCCCCAGTCGTCCGTGCTTGTCGAACACAGACACCGAGTGTCGTCATGGATCACCAAGGAATTAGCAAACGTACAGGACCAGCGACACTCATGCAAAAAATTGCCACTCAGGGCACAAGAAGGGACAACGATAGTAAAGCAAAAGCTTTCTAGGCAACAACTTTACTAACCGCCAGTAGCCGCCGATCAGCCGAGGGAGGGACCTACCTCAAGGCTGACCAAAGCGAGCTGCTGGGTACTTACAATTCTACTCTGGCAGTATAGGTCCCCACCTACCAGAGTATAGCACTTGGCCTTGCGTGCAATCTTCTCAGCTGAGGCATCATCGTCGGGGATCACTTGGTCACGCAGGAAAGCTAGGATAGGATCCATCCACTAACCTTCCTGGCCAAGTGTGGCGAACACTCGGTGCTCGCCTGGGTACTCCGTTGGGCCAAGCTTTTCCCTTGGTGCTGCATCAGCAACACCGCCGTCTTCCCTCCCGGACTTGGGGGCTAAGGCGGGCACGCTGCCTTCCCTCCCTGAACTGGAGGCCGTGGCAGCGGTGTCGCCTTCCCCACCTGAGCCGGAGGCCGCAACGGCCATGCTGTCGTCCCCACCTGAGTCGGGGGCTGCGACGGCGACACCATCATCCCCACCTAAACCATGGGCTGCGATGGACGGTCGCGATAGCCTCTCTTCGAAGACCCCGACCGGAACAAAATCCCCTGAGGACTTAAGCTGGGAAAGCCCGTTCGCAAGGTGGTTGTCGCGTCGAGGGATATGAACATACCCCAACCCTTCGAAATGACGTTCCATCTTCCAGACCTCCGCCAGGTACGCCACCATGGTGGGGTCGGAACACTGGAACTCCTTCCGCGCTTGATTAATGACTAGCAGGGAGTCACCCCTGACTTGGAGACGGCGGATGCTCCACCGGTTAACACGCAGCCTCGCCAACAGGCCCTCCTATTCAGCTACATTGTTTGTGGCCTTGAAGTCGAGGGTGACCACATACTGAAGGGTGTCACCGGTTGGGGAGACCAGGATGACCCCAGCCCCCGTGCCCTCCAGCCTGAAGGAGCCATCGAAGAATAAGGTCCAGGGAGAAGGCACAGGCGCTTCTTCGGCTTCAGGAGTGGCGGAAGTCCATTCGACGATGAACTCCGCCAACTTTTGACTTTTAATGGCGGTGCGGGGTACAAATTTGAGGTTGAATTCCTCCAGT
Source organism: Guadua angustifolia (assembly GCA_036346375.1). NCBI lineage: Eukaryota > Viridiplantae > Streptophyta > Magnoliopsida > Poales > Poaceae > Guadua > Guadua angustifolia. Next base: position 499,254 of record JAYEVE010000746.1, read on the forward strand.
TCCACTGACCATTTAGCAATGCGGCTTTCTGCTTCACGGTTGTGGAGAATTTCTCGCAGAGGATAGGCCATAACCACGGTGATTTCTCGCCCTTAGAAATAATACCGCAGCTTCCTGGATGCCACCAAGACTGCATACGACATCTTCTGGGCCTGCGGATATCGAGTTTCTGCTTCATGCAATACCTTGCTGATGTAGTAGACCGGCTTTTGGATACCTTCCCTCTCCGCAACCAATACTGCGCTCACCACCTCAGGAGTGGCAGCGATATACAGGAGCAACGGCTCACCCAGCGTAGGGGAGACCAGCACCGACGGAGAGGTGAGGTATTGCTTCAAGTCTTCAAATGCCTTCAGGTTGCCCTCGTCCACTCAAAGTGGTTAGTCTTCTTCAACAACTTGAACAGAGGCAGCTTTTTTCCCAACCAGGCGATGAACCGCCTAGGAGGCCAAAGCGATCGCCGGGTATTGAACCTGCTTGAGTCGCACTGGTGGCTTCATGTGCTCGATGGCCGCTATCTTGTCGATTGGCTTCAATGCCCGGCTGGATACACCGAAACCCCAAGAACTTGCCCGGAGGGCACACCAAACACGCATTTTTCTCAGTTGAGCTTCAGGCAATTCTTCCGGAGGTTGACAAAGGTTTCCTCTAGGTCTTAGATTAGTTCTTCGCTCTTCTTAATCTTCACAACTAAGTCGTCAACGTAGACCTCAAGATTTCGCCCTATCTGACGAAGGAAAGTGATATGCATGGCACGTTGGTAAGTAGAACCAGCATTTTTTTAAACCAAAAGCCATTCTAACATAACAATAAACACCCGTAGGGGTTACAAAAGTAGTATTCTCTTCATCTTCTACTATCATGCTAACCTGGTGGTACCCGGAGTACGGATCCAGAAAGCACAACAGCTCGCACCCGGCCGTGGAGTCAACGATTAGGTCGACTCACGGCAGGGGGTAAGGATCCTTCGGACAGGCCTTGTTGAGGTCGGTGAAGTCGACACACATTCGCCACTTCCCGTTGGACTTCTTGACAAGCACAGGGTTGGCAAGCCACTCTGGGTGAGAGACTTCCCGAACTATCCCTGCACGCAGTAGCTTCTCTACCTCCTCCCGAATGGCATCTTGCCGCTCCGGCACCTACCTCTGGACCTTTTGCCGGATCGGGCGCGCTTCGGGGAGCGTTGCCAATCGGTGCTCGATCACCTCCCTGGGGACCCCAGTCATGTCGGACGGTTGCCAGGCGAACATGTCGGAATTTGACTGGAGGAAGGTGACGAGCGCGTCTTCCTATTTGGCACTGAGGCTGGTGCCAATGTTGATGGTTTTTCGGAGCTCACCCTCGCTCAGGGCGACCACCTCAACCTCACCGACAGAGCCAGGTGAGGCGCGGGTTCGGACCTAAGGGGCTCCCGAGCCGGCGGCGTCGGCACGGCCGACGCAGGTGGCACCAGCCAAATCCCAAGCCTGCTTGTGGCAGTGCAGGGCCTCTGACCTGTCCACCTGAATTGTAATGGGGCCTCCGGGCCCCGACATCTTCACCACCATGTAGGCATAGTGGGTTGCCGCCATGAACTTGACCAATGCCGGCCGGCCAAGCAGGGCATTGTATGGGAGGTCAAAATCAGTGACCTCGAAATCCACCATCTCGGTGCGGTAATTGTCCTTCTCCTCGAAGGTGATGAGGAGGCGCACTTGACCCAAGGGGATCAAACCAGCCTCCGGGGCCACCCCGAAGAACGCAGAGCGGGCGCAGATCTCGCACAAGGATCTGGGCGCCGGTGAATGCCGAAGAGGATAGGAGGTTGATGGAGCACCTCCGCCCACTGAGACCGCCCCACCAGACATTCCGGATCGTGGGTGACACCACAATCGGGAGATGCCCTAGGCCGGGGGTGCTTTCAGGGTGGTCGGCCCGACTGAAAGTGATCGTCTGCTCCGACCACTTCAGCGTCCGACCCGCCGCTGAGCTCGACGCCGTGGCACACACTTCCCTCTTTAACCGCTTATATGTGGCGTTGGAGGGAATGGTGGATGAACCACCATGGATGTAGGCCACAGCGTGGTCCGCCTGCTGGAAAGCCAACGGGGCGAGGTCTTCGTATTGGTCATCGTCGGGGCGACGCTCCTTGAGCCGCTGCTCCACCATTTTGTTCATGACCCGACAACCGCCCGGGTCATGCGTGTTGGTTCGGTGGATCGCAACGTAGAGCTCGCCTCCTTACGCCGTGGCGGTCGCTCCTGCGATCACTTGGCGATCATCGCGCCGATCCACGGCGATCATCACGCCGTCACGGCGGTTCGCGCTCAGAGGCTGGGTCTCGCTGCCGCGCGGTGGCCAAGACTCGCCAGTCTCTCTGTCTTTGCGCTTCGCGCCTCCGCTGCATGGCTTAAACCCTTCGAGGTTCCGGCTTCATCCTTGTCTCAGCCGCCCGCGAGGCCAGATGCTGGCCCCCTCGCCTCCGCAGCCCATGCACACTTATGTGCGAGGGAAAAAAGCTCGGAGGTGGTGCTGATGGTACGGGTGGCCATCTTCTCCTTCATCTTACGGTCTCGAACGCCTCTTCGGAAGGCGATGACGACCGATTGCTCCAAAATATGGGGGATCATGTTGCGGCAGTGGCAAAATCATCGGATGAAGTCATGCAACGACTCCCCCTTCTCCTGCTCTAGGGCGTGGAGGTCATCCTCCACGCCTGGCTGCACAAAAGAACCTTAAAAGTTGGCAACGAAGAGGTCAAGATAACTCCCCCACGCGTACCAACCCTCGGGGAGGTTTAACTGACCAAGAGGGCGAGGCTCGTCAAGGCCGCTTGGAAGGTAATTAGCCATGATTTTTCGACTTCATGGCCGCCGCACCACCGTAGTATATATTTGCAGAACTCCTCCGGTTGGTGGTGCCGCCATATTTTTCTATGGACGCCAGGCGGAACTCGCCGGGACCACGCCACGCCGGGCGCACCATCGGAGAAGGCGGCACTGACGCCATAGAGGGAGCCCAGCCGCTCATCGGAGGCCCGGTTCGGAGACCGTCCCAGAAGCGCAGGGCCTAGCTCCCTATAGTCGAAGGAGTGAACCTCCTCCTTAGTCCGGGAATGAGAGTCATGGGAGGGACTCTCACTGCCGGAGGCTATCTGCTTCCCACGGCAGTGCTCCTAGGTCGAGCGACGTGGCAGGCGACCACGGAGGTCATCACCGCGCTGCCGACGGCTTTCATCCAGGTGCGCTCGGAGGTCCCCACGGTCCCTCGCGGAACCGGGACCAGTGCCACGTGCGCCCTTCCTTCGGCTTCGGCCTGCTTTGCCAGAGCTACCTTCATTAGGGTGGCTAGATGCCTGGGTGCGCTCAGCATGCGCCCCAGGAAATGGTGTACTAGCGGTACCCACCTGGTCGGGGAGCCCTACCCAAAGTTGGGCCGCATCCACAAGACTGGCAATACTCCACAGCCACGGGGTGGCCGGAGAGTCTCCTGCAAGTTCCACCGAAGGGTGGTCCAATAGGAGACGGATAGCATGCAGATTCTGAGCAGGGGTGGCTGCCTCCATGGCAAGCCGACGTCGCACGGGGTGCCCTGCCGCCTCCAAAGGAGCAACGCTGCCACCCTGCGGGGGCGGGGCGAGATGATCCTCCGATCGGCGAGACTGCTGGGATGCACCCTAGGCTGTGCTCACCTCCGCCGGTTCTTGACGCTGAGAACCCGCCATCTCCAGATGTGCGGGCTTGCTTCCAAGCAAAGAACACCAAAATCCGCCGAGGAGTTGGCTGGGAAAACCAACCACTAGCCCCCTACCTGGCGCGCCCCTGTCGGTGTATTCCACCTGACAGGCCCGGAATCTACAGACCGGGTTTAGTTCGATAGGAGGGCGTATTCGCGACTGGCTAACCCTAGAGGGTGAAAACCCTAGAGATTCCCACACGGAGGGCTCCGACGTCTATGAACTAAGATGACACGAAGATTTTTACCCAGGTTCAGGCCCCCTCCGCCAGGGTAACAGCCTTACGTCCTGCTAGATTTCCTATGGAGTGTTTGAATCCAGTACAGAGCTCTTAGGTTACAAGTTCTTCCTTAGGCTCGACTGCTGGACTCTTTTTCTCCCCCTTTCCCCATGCACCCGAGGGCCCTTATATAGGCCGGGCCAACAGGGGTAGGTAAAAGGAGGGTCATCATGCTGATCTTAACACATTTATTGCTCCTTCCCGTGCTGTCCCGTTCCTCCAGCCTCATTAAATGCCGACGCATGGCTTCGCCCGGTCCGCCCAGTATGTGACCCCTTTGTGACGGGTAGGTGAGAGGTGTTAGAGGAATGGGCTTGTTGCAGAAATCCTCGCAGTTGATAAGCCTGACACAGCAGGCCTGCCGTCTGGCACAATACGATAGGGGAAGGAGACTTCGAGGTGAAGCCACCGTGCCCCACCTTTTTGCCTTGCGGCGGAGCGAGCTCACCCAAATGCCACGCGGACCACTTTTATGCGGCGGAGAGGTTACCCCAGCGTAGAGTACACTAACATCGGCGATAGCCCCAGGCTTCGACTGGGTGGCAAAGCGGGTCGCCGAGATGTTCGGCACCCCGAAGGGCAAAGAGCTTCGAGCGCGGGTGGCAAGTCCCAAAGAATGTGCTCGATCGGAGTGAAGTGGTAAGCTGTTTTACAATTCATGCTCGTGGGAAAGCGTCCCGATCATCTTCTGATGTCTTTTTGCTTTTGGTAGGAGACGGTTGCCCTTGAGACGGCGGTGGCCGACCTTAGGCCCTTGGTGGGTGGCCAGGGAGTGCTCGTCCCCACTGCCAAGGCCAAGAAGATGAGGGGCAAGAGACAATTTCCGCCACCGCCCCCTACTCAGTTGACGAAGAGGTGGGCAAGCTCAACCAAAAGTCCTCCGCGGCATCACTTAGAGTTTGCCGACCGAAAGGAGGTAAGCCGCTTGAACGCCTGAATGGAGGATTACGGCCAGAAGAGCTTGAGGTAGCTTGCGGAGGAGGCGAGACTGACTGAGGAAATGGTGTAGGCCAAGCAAAAGACACTGAGAGAGGAGCTTGCCGAGCTTAAGGCCGTGCTCAGGCGGATTGCCTTGGCCCAACGGGCTACGGAGCCCAAGGAGGACGAGGAGGAGGACGAGAATGAGGGAGCTCGAAGGAGGCGCCGGAGGCGGTCGATATGGAGAAGGTCGACCCCCTCCCGGCGAGGATCTGCCCTACCGCGGAGAAGAAGGTTGAACTTGAGTTACGACGGCGGCCAACCCCGCCGGAGATGACAACGAGGAGCTTGCTAAAGGTAGTCCCTGAACTCTGTCGTTTCTCTTTTTCTTGCTCTTTGTTTTGCTTGCCCTTTATCCGAGCTAACCCCACCCTGCTAATGTGGGTGTGATAGCTCCTAGGGTCTTTCCAGATTGTGGAAAGATAGCTGACGGGATCCTTGATCGTGTCTCAGAGAGGGAGCTCACCCTCCTTGCCGACCACGTGATGAGCGAGGCCGTCGAACTAGCGGTGGCGGATGAGCTCACCGACGACACCGATCAAGGCACCAAGGAACTTCTTGCTCTGGAGGGATCAGTCCCCCAGGGCGCGCTCCTGGCCCTCCCGAGCACGGAGGGCGCTCAGGAATGGGAGGGGAATGATCTCGTGATCTTGGGCGAAAAGACTGCCCAAGAAAGCACGAGATCACTGAGCGAATCACCTGCCAGGGACAAGGGCGAGAAGCCCAGAGCGAACAGCGTGCCCGGGAGGAAACTGCGCATGCCCAAAGCGAACCACGTGCTCGGGCGAACGCCGCGCCGTTCCCGAGCGAACAACATGCTCGGGTGGACAGCGATAAGACCCTGAGCAGACCAGCCGCTCAAGAGGGAGGCACGACATCTCCGGGCGGACGGGGGGACGACGCATCGTCCTCGAATGATCTGTGCTCTTGGAAGGATCCTGGGGATACCTCAGTCAAGATCCATGCTTGGACGGAAGGCCGGGGCCCTGCGCTGACGTTGCTCGATGGTGAACTTGCGGCTCTTCGGGGGGCGGATGTCACCAAGACCTTCCAGAGCAACCTCTGCATGCGCCTTGGTTGGGTAAGCATACTTTCTTTTCTTGTCGTTAGTTTCTTCTTTTCGTGTCTTGGGGGGAAGGTGCCTGCAATCTTTTTCCTTCTTGTTTTGTTTGCTTGCAGGTTCTTCAAAAGACCATGAGGGACTTTGACTCGGCGACAGTTCCTCCCGAGGTCGTGGCCAAACAGAACACCGATTATGATGCCCGGATAACCGAGCTTGAGCGGGGAATAGATGAACTTAAGGCCCAGGATACGCTGCTCTTGGAGAGATGCCGCCAGGCTGAGAAGAGTGTCTGCTAGGCCGAGGAATACGCCACCAAGAATAAGGGGAAAATTCACGAGCTCGAGCAAGAAAAACAGCACTCCCAAGTTCTTGGGTTGAAGGTGGCGGGGCTAGGCCGGGCTGCGTGGGAGGCCACCGAGTTTGTTGATCAAGGTAAGGAGGAGACAGAGCAACTCCGCCAAGAAGCCCGCGAAGGACGGGAAGCTCGGCGGAAGGTGATCGACCTCGAGGCCAAGATTGACGAGCTGAGGCAGAAGCTTTCCGCGGCACTTAGAGGAACAAAGCCCAGGGCATAAAGGATTTTTTCTTTTCTTACTTCTCTTTTTTGATGATTTTTGATAATGCAAATGAAGCATAAGGACTTTGTCTTCTGCATTGTTGCTTTTGCGTTCTTCTGGATATTACCTGCAAATAATGAGCATGAGGCAAACAACGAAAGATAGGCAGATAGGAGCACACGTTAGAGCAAAGCACGGGCGACACAAGCCCGAAAGGTAGATAAGTAAAAAACTTGTCATGGGCGACATATGCCCGAAAAAGAGATAAAATACAATGACGAGCTAAAATGAGGCACTTAGCGACGATTTTAGGAAAGAAAACGTTAGTGCGGTAGCTCGCTCCTACCAAGTCCCCGCTGCGAATGAAGGTCGTGCACCTAAGTTACGAGCACGAGCTCGTTCGCAAAAGAGTTAGGAGAATGCGCGTTGCTCCACCAACCAAGTCACCAACTTCTCCGAATTGCGAGCATGGGCTATGTCCGCAGAGGAGAACGTGCGAGGCCTCAGCTTCCTTAGCGCCTTGGATACATACCCCTGATTTGCGAGCATGGTCATTTGGCGAGGAAGAATGCGCGGTTGCCCGACAAGGTGTGCAACGACCAAACGTGCGCAACTCAGGCTAAAACTCTGGGCCGATCGAAAGGGTGTTTGTATGTGACCGAAATCATGCAGCGAAAAACTACTGCGTATCATAGTTGGCTTATGGAAACTGGAGTCTCTGGTGGCGAGTTTTAGTGACTGGGCGTCGGTCGTGGCACCCTGTACGCTCGTGCGCGCGCTAGCCCGACCTTAGAATAAAGACGCTTGGAGCGAACGTTCCCGCCCGACGTGCTCGTCCCATCACTAAGATCGTGAGGAAAAAGTATGCTCTTGTGCAAAACTGAGTCGGCTTACCATCGGGCAGTGACCTTGAAAGCATTCACAAAATCTTGGAGGTAACGGACTTCGCGTGGGCGAGGAAACCGAATTTTTTCTTTCTCGAAAAATTGCTAATCTAGCACAAGATACAAAAGCGAATATGGGTTTAGACAATGAACTTGCGCAGTTGGTCGATGTTCCAAGAGCTTGCGAGCACTCGACCGTCTTCCGTTGCCAGGCGGATAGACCTCGGGCGTGCCACCGAGACAACAGTGAATGAACCTTCCCACCTGGGGGAGAGCTTGTTGACCTTCGGTGTGTCCTGAATTCGACGTAGAACAAGGTCACCAACTTGCAAGGTTTTGGGCCGAATCGACTTAGCCGCATGCCGACGAAGAGCTTGCAGGTAGATGGCGGATCGCAGTAACGCTCTTTTGTGCGCCTCCTCAGCGAGGTCGAGGTCGAGGAGACGCTCGAGCTCTTGGTCGATGCTATCAACCAGGTGCACTCTTTGGGATCCTAGCACGATCTCGACGGGTAGGATGGCCTCTTCACCATAGACAAGCTAGAAAGGTGTCTCGCTCGTAGCTCGGCTCGCTGTGGTGCGGATAGACCAAAGAACGGAAGGAATCTCGTCCACCCATGATCTGCCATGCCAGGCGAGGTTTTTGAAGACCCTTTTCTTGATCCTCTGAAGGATTTGGCCATTTGCTCGTTCGGTCGCTCCATTGCTCTACGGATGAGCTACAGAGGCGAAGCGGACCTTTATCCCGATGTCTTCGTAGTAGGCTTGGAACAGCTCACTAGTGAACTGAGTGCCGTTATCTATGATGAGGCGATTGGGGACTCCAAAACGCGTCACCACGTTGCTGCGAAAAACCTCCTGGCTGCCTGAGCCAAAATGGTTGATATAGGCTCGGCCTCGATCCACTTAGAGAAAGTGTCGACGACCACGAGCAAGAATTTACAACCTCTTCGACCATGGGGGAAAGGTCCTAGAATATCGATCCCCCAGGTCAAGAACAGCCTTGAGAGCGAGATAGTTTGAAGCGCGTACGCCGGCTGGTGTGCCTTGCGGGCATGGAACTGGCATGCCCGGGAAGTCACTGGCACTTGCCGCGTCGGCTAAGGCTGTTGGCCAATAGTACCCCAATCAGAAGGGTTTGATCACGAGCGTCCGGAAGGACGAGTGAGCTCCGCACACTCCCTCATGGATATCTCTGAGAAGGAAATTTCCCTCTTCCCAAGATATGCACTAGGAGAGGACTCCAAATGCCCATTTGCGATATAAGGCGCCCCGCCTTATAAGCCGGGAATGCTCGGCTTCTTCCTCGGGCAGTGTCCCATGGGCAAAGTACTGAACGAATGGTGTCATCCAGTCTGCACCATGCTCGAGGAGGGAGACGTTACCGCACATCTCCGGTGCCTCCTCTTCAGAGGGAATGGAGGGCTTGTCTGAGATGCTTTCGACGGCGCCCATGAGGCAGCATCGAGGATGCCTCCTCCACTGGAGGGAATGGAGGGCTTGTGCATATTCTCGATGAGCACCCCCGGCGAGGTGGGCATCTGCGAGGAACCGACCTTGGAAAGATGATCGGCTAGGGAATTGTCCTTCCTAGGGATGTAGAGTACTTCAAAATTTCTAAAGTACCGCTCCATCTTCCTCACTTCAACCAAGTAAAGTGCCATTGAGTGATCGGAACACTGATACTCCTTGTTAACTTGGTTGATGACCAACTGCGAATCGCCTCTCACAGTCAGTCGCTGGACTCCGAGCGCCTTCACGCTTGTAGCCTGGCCAGGAGGCCTTCATACTCCGCCGCATTGTTGGTCGCGGCGAAGTGCAATTGGACGACATACTGAGTTGGTCCCCTTGAGGGGACACCAACACGACACTAGCCCCCGAGCGCTCGAAAGCTCGGGACCCATTGAAGTACATGGTCCAACGACCATCTTCAGACCCATCGGTCTTGGCAGCGGGTGGCACTGGGTTTGTCTATTCCGCTACGAAGTCCGCCAGGATCTGGGACTTGATTGCCGTGCAAGCTGAGAAGTGGATATCGAACTCGACGAGCTCCATAGCCCACTTTGCTATCCAGCTGCCGGCGTCTTGGTTTCTTAAGATCTCCCTAAGTGGAAAGTTGGTCGGGACGACGATCTTGTGGGCTTGAAAGTAGTGGCGCAGCTTCTTTGAAGCCACGAGCAGTGAGTACAAGAGCTTCTGGACCTCAGGGTACCGCTCCTTCGGTCCGTGCAAGACCTCGCTGATGTAGTATATTGGTCGTTGCGCCCCATCTCGCTCGACTTCTAACACCGCGCTTACGGCTTGGGGGGTTGCCGCAAATACAGTAGAAGCGCCTCCCCTGACCTCGGCGTGGCCAAGACAGGCGGGCTGGATAGGTACCCTTCAGCTCCTCGAAGGAGCAGTTAGCTTCTTCCGTCCATGCAAAGCCCTCGTGCCTGTGGAGCGCCTTGAAGAAAGGCAGCCCGAGCTCGGCCGACCGGGAAATAAAGCAACTCAAAGCCGCCATGCGTCTGGTCAAGGCCTGGACCTCCTTTACACAGCTCGAAGGCCACATCCTTTCAATGGCTTTGATTTTTTCCGGGTTTGCTCCGATGCCTTGCGGCTCGATAAGATAGCCGAGCACTTTGCCCGCTTTCACCCTAAAGACACATTTTTTCGGATTAAGCTTTATTCGGTTTCTATTGAGATTACAAAATATTTTCCCGAGGTCGGATACATGACCCAAGGCGAGCCTACTTTTCACCACAATGTCATCTACGTATACCTCCAGATTCTGGCCTATTTGATCTGGGAAAGTCTTCTGCATTAGGCACTAGAAGGTCGCCCCGGCATTCCGCAGACCGAAAGACATGGTCGTGTAGCAGAACGTGCCGAACGGCGTGATGAAGGAGGTCTTCTCTTCGTCCCCGAGGGATAAGCTAATCTGATGGTACCCCGAGTAGGCATCCAAAAAGCTCATCACCAGGACTCGCGTCGGTCGACCGGTGGTGTATGCGCTGCACGGAAAGTTGTCTTTTGGGCAAAGTATTATTCGTGCGGTGTGGTCGTAATAACACATCGCCACTGCCACCCTTCTTCTTGACAATGACCAGGTTCGCCAGCCACTCCGAATACTCAACTTCTCAGACGAAGCCGGCTTTGAGGAACTTGTCGAGTTTGTCCCAGATGATTGCTTGTTTCTCTAGGGAAAAGCGCCTGAGCTTCTGGCGCATAGGCTTTTTGTCAGGCCGAATATCTAGCCTGTGCTCAATTACTTCCCTTGGGACTTCGGGCATGTCGGACGGTTCCCAAGCGAACACGTCCGCGTTCTTTCGGAGGAAAGTAATGAGCTCGAGTTCCTATTTGGGATCTAAGAAAGATCCCAATTGCAAAACCTTGGTCAGGTCCGCGCTGCTTAGCGGGACCGCCTTGGTTCCTCCTCCGGGCAGCAGGGCAACTTTGGGCCGGGAGTGCATCGGCTCCTGGTCGGGGCCATGCTGAGCCACGCTATGGTCCCCTCTGATGGTGATAACTCCTTTCGGATCGGGGACCTTCAGACACAGATAAGCATGATGCGTGATGGCCATGAACTTAGAGAGAGCTGGCTTGTCGAGGATGGCATTGTAGGCCGACTTGAAGTCGACGACCTCGAATGTAATCATCTCGGTCCAGAAGTTGCTGAGGCTCCCGAACGTCACGGGCAAGACAATCTGGCCAAGAGGCTTGATCGAGGTGCCCGGAATGATCCCGAAGAATAGGACGGCTATGCTTTTTATCTTGGACCGAGGAACTTGCATCTCGTTCAGGACCATAGCAGGTATGAGATCCAGGGAGCTCCTGCCATCGATCAGAACCTGCCCCACTTTAGCATTGCTAATGGTCGGGCTCATAACCAACGGGAGCTTCTGAGGCTTGGTCATTCCAAGGGAACAATCATCCTTGGAGAAAGTAATCGACAACTCGGACCACCTGAGCTACTGCACTGAGGGCTTGCCCTGGGCGATGTAATACACCTCCCGTGCTGCCTCCTTCAGGTCCCTGCGGGACTTGTATGCCGAGGAGCCCCTGAATATGACAGCTATGTGGTTATAGGGCTCTTGGTACTCCATGTCGTCGTCCTTGTCCGCGGGACCCTTGCCCTTGCCGCTCTCCCCTTTTCCCGGGAGCGTGGGCATAGGACCCTTGCCGTTGTAGAACTTCTCCAGGCGGAATGCCCAGGTTTGACAATTGTGAAGGTCGTGCCCAGCCACCTGATGGAGCGGGCAATAACGGTCGTCCGAAGGAGCACTCCTTCCTTCGCGACCATGGTCGTTGCGACCTTGGTCGTTGCACCGCGGAGGTGGCCGACCCCTCCCGCTCTCGGGCTGCTGAGCCGGCAGAGCCCGCGGCGGACGATGCTCGACGGCGACCACCATTTTCAGCGCAGACGACCACTTCTTCTTCTTGATCTTCTTCTCCACGGAGCTCGAGTGCTTTTTTCTCGAGGAGTCTTCAGGCCCGGTTGAGGCGGCAACTTACCTTCATCCAGCATCCTTTCCACTGGACCGCATCATCAGCGTTCGCATAAGGTCGGCCATACGGAACAGCTCGTTGGCCGAAAGGTCCGGATGGATCTCCAGGTCTTGCGTGAAGCGGACGTCTCGAACCCCGAACATGAAGGCTCGGACGACCGCCTCATCCGAAATGCTCGGAATGGAGTTCCTCACCTTGATGAACCTTTGGACGAAGTGCCGCAAAGACTCTTTTTCAGTCTGGATCAACTGCTCAAGGTCACGCTCCTTGCCCGGGCGAGTGTAGCAACTCTGGAAATTCACCCGGAGCACCTCGCAGAGCTGCCTCCTTGAGCGGATCGACCCCTTCTTCTGATTGAAGAGCCACGTCTTGGCGAAACCGTCAAGGACCGTGGGGAGGTAGTTCGCCATAACTCCCTTATCCCCCCAGCCGCCAGAATGGCGGTTTAGTAGATCGAGAGGAACTCATCTGGATTCTGAGTTCCGTTGAACCGCTCGATGTGGCCGGGCTTGAACTTGCTCGACCACGAGACATCGCGGAGGGACGCCGAAAAGGCCTGGCACCCAAACACCGGGCTATCGTGGCGAACCCTCCGGGCGTGGCGACCATGACGGTTGGCGTCACGATGGTCCCTTATGCGCGGGGTGAGACGAGAGAATATGTCTCCATACCGGAGCGACGAAGGCAGCCCCGAGGTAGAACACTCGGTAAGCTGGGAAGCGGACGGGGCATGCCCTCGAGCCCGCGAGGCCATCTGAGAACCGCTCCGAATGTCCTCACGGCACCGATCTTGCATCCCACGGCCCTCCTGAGCAGGACTTCGGGAGACGCTGCGATGAGAGCGAATAGGGGAATGGTGCTTATGGTCCCGGGAAACACTCTGGGGCCTCTCTCCGCTAGGGGACCCTGAAAACCCCATGTCGGTGGTGAGCTTTTCTAGGTTTTCAGCCACAACCGCCCCCACGGCTTCCAGGTGCACCTGACCAGAGAAATTTCAGAAATTGCGCACGACCGTCACCATGGCTCGCAGCCGCTCAACGCTTTGGAGAGCAGCGGGGGGCGATCTTGGCCGACAATCGCGCACATGCTCCAGGGAGCGATGCTCGAAAGAATCTTCACGAGCCAGTTTTCAGCCCTGACATCCGCCCTTCCGCGAGCTTGGTGGCGGATGGTTGCCAGGGTCTTGTCCAGGGACAACTCTGGACAATTCTCGACCGCATCGTGCTGATGACTAGCAGCGGTCTCCGGAGACTTGACCTCGTGAATTTCTTCTCTTCCCACCATATTGACACTACGGGAGTACTGGGACCGCGAGGGCGACATCATGGTATCTCCATGCGACGCGGTCTCACGGCTGCACCCGGGACGGTTAGGGACGCCCAGACCGTCGTGGAGATCGCCAGGTTCCTCCTCACTAGTGAGGGAATCATGCTGTGAGCGAAGAAAATGCTCTCATGCCGTAACCGCTGGGGAAAGACTCCCAGACTTAGTGTGGCCTTCCGGATCAGCCACACCAACCACGCCTTCGCTGGCGTAGTACATGTCGTCGTTCTCCATGTCGTCGAAGACGCAGAGGTCTTGATTATCTTGAGAATTCGACATCCTCAGGGATTCTCCGCGAAAGGACTCAGTCGGTCCCCACAGACGGTGCCAGCTGTCGACGATTCGGGAACCGGTCCCCCGCCGAGCTTACTTGTTGAATGAGGGATCAACCTGGGGCCCCTTTTCTGCGGAGGGTATAGCGTCCGAGGGCTTGCCGAGCTAGGATCGAGATGGTCGGGACAACATAGCAGACAAGAGGATTTTATTCTGGTTCGGGCCTCTCACAGGGAGAGATAACAGCCCTACGTCCAGCAGTTATACTAGCTTCCAAAGATGAATTACAGGGTGTTTGCTCGGGGGACACTGGGCCTCCCTTCTCTGTCTACTTCTTACAGGTGTGCTTTCCTTCTCGATTCTCCAAAGAAAGAACCGGAACCCCTACCACTCAAAAGGATCAGGAACCAGAGAGCCCTAAACACTACATGTGATGGGGTATTTATAGATGATTACAGCGTTACATCATTTATTACAGAATGACGCGTCACTCTCGCTCCCGGAGGGCGTGGGTGAGGCTGTTCCCTTTCTTTTAGCCATACATAGCATTACGTATTGGGTTTAGATCATGGTCGTCGATCCTTCAAGCGTAGGGTGATTAATGCCACATCGTCTTCGTGGACCGCGCCCGGCTTTTTGGTCATGCCCGAGGTCCTTCTTTAGACTCGGTCGTCAGTCGCATTCTCCCGAGCAAGCATGCTCCGGGGCGAGCTTAGCTGAGGATAGGGTAGGCCCGCAGGTCAGTCTACCCGAGGATCTTCCTTGGGGACGTTGCCCAAGGGTAAGCATGGTCGGCGACTGATTATCGCCGGGGTACGATAGTTGTTATGGGAATTTCCCAATCCCCGACAAAGATAATAAATTATGAACATAAAGAAATATAATCATCCCTATAATGACTTCTAGGGCATATCTCCAACACTTGGCATACTAGTAGGCCCCACCCTACCTCACTAGTAGCATGACCTGCTATGGTCGAGGTTGCTGCTACGTGCCTTACCACAGTATGGGAGCATGCTAGGTGATACATGTTGTCTATTGTTGTTTTCACGGTCAATGATGGGGCTAATTTTGTAAATTCATTCGCACAGAGGATAGATTTAAAAAATAAAAAAAAGTTGATCGAGGGGAATTAAAAAAGTGAGGACTTCCATCTTTACTACCTAGCTTGATTGCTTGCTTCGTTGCGCTACCTCTTCTTCTGTTGCTTAATTTTTCCATGATAGATGCCGATCTACGATAATAAAGTCACCGTAAGGTAGTTAATTAATTTAATCCGAAAAATACAAAATAAATATTTGAGAAAATTCGTTCTGTGGCACTTGAAGTAATGCCCGCTTTGGCGCTTCTGGTGGGTGAATGAATTATCGGGGCTTAGTTCAGATGTGTCTTATGTTTCCAAACCTTACAATCGAAGTTCTGTCGGGAGGCTTTTATCATTATTATCGCATATGCGTACCTATTAATACATCTATCCATTTATCTGTGACTAGTTCAATGCCCGTATGCGTTGCTCTGAAAAACAAAATTGCTAACGAAACATAAAGGTCAAGCAATAAAAAAATTGTGCTGAAAGATCAAACATCTATTTCTTCTGATTACAAAAGTTTATATGGTTTCTCTTGATTAGAACATACGTAGAGATGATATTCTTGGCATACATTGAGTGGGATCTTAAACCTCGAAGTCTTGCCGTCCTACCTCTATGGTGCACGACTTGCCGAGCTGTATACATACTTGGTGCACGACTTGCAGGCATGGCTGCCCCCAGCGGATTTGGTATGGAGACTAATATATATAAGAGAGAAACTCATGTAACCCAAAGAGCTAGAGAACATAGTAACATACCTAGTGGTTTCATGTGCCAGTAACATTTCAGCATATATCTTCAGCTAAAATAATTGTTTATGTGGAGCCGATGCAAATTTCACCGTAAATTGTGAACACAACTAATCGAGGCAGCTAAAATGAGTGGTATGCAGTCCACGCAGCCAAACCAATTAATCATATTGAACTCTAGGATCCAGCGGCAAAAGTTACTCATTTGAGTTGTTGATGCCATGGTTTTGAACACAACTTTCAACATCTACACACACACAATCAATAATGCGATGCAAATGGTAGATTATAAATCGTAACACAAAGACGCTTTGCATCATCAATTTCAACTCTTTGCAGCAAGAAGGTACTAACAGTTAATGAGCACAAACATATTACAGGGCAACAAAAAATATGTGGAACACTCTTATGCTAAAGCATCTTGAATACATGACTACAGTACTTTTGAGTCAAGAACACAATATCAGTTAAATAATTCATCGAGCCATGGTAAAAAAATAGAACAGACCATCTCACCTAGCGCCGCACATTGAGCATCTCCTTGGCCTCCTCCCGCCGCCTCAAGTAGGTGTCGCTGTGTATTTGCTCAGACTCCCTCTTCTTCCGCTCTAGAACCATCCGCTCAATCTCCTCCTCATCGGGAGTGGCACATGTGCAACAAACTCCCTCTGGCTTCTTCTCCCTCTCCTCTTCTCCTCCTCCGGCCTCCTCTCCTCCTCAACCTCCTCCTCCACCTCCTCGAATAGCACCTCCCTAGCAGCCTCCCCACCGCGCCCTACCACCCAGCCACCTCGCCGCCACAACCCCTTCATGGCCTCCCGCCGCACCGCTCCACGCGGTGCCATTCCGTGATGACCTCCTCACGCATGCGCTTCTCACCACGGCCTCTAGGCGCTCAAGCACGCCGTCCTCGTCGTCGTAACCGTAGTACCCGGCGTTTATGCACTTGTGGATCTCGGCGGGTGCGACGCTTGCGAATCTCGTGGGGCTTGTCAAGAGCTCGTGGACACCGGGAGCTTCTTGGCGGCTGAAATGGCGGTACCCAGTGCCGCGGCCGAGGGGTTAGGGGACGCACGACGATGTTGCCATCGAGGTCGGTCATAAGCGGGCGTTGAGCTGCGGTAGTGGTCGCGACCGCCGAAGCTCGGCGATGCGGGCGCTCCCAATGGCAGCGCCATGAGGAGCTTGTTGATCTCGCTGCTGAGGTCGCGGAGGCGGTGCTCACCGAGGCCCTTGTTCTCGATCTCGGCGACCTTGGCGCCTATCTCACTGGAGGATCTCGGGCGCCGCCCGCTGTCGGCGAGGTCGCGGCACTTTCGGAGGCGAGGGCGGCGCCTTCGCGGGGCTTGCGCTTCTCCTTTTGCTTCATCATGATGAACCTGTTTCAGCATGATGCGCCTTCTCCTCGTATGCGAGCCATGGCGGGCGTGTCGTGCAATGGATAGCGGCAAGGTTCTTGAGCCGGGCGAGGTTTGGGGAGAGTGGGAGGAAGGCGGGTTCGATTGTGAATTTGGGATTTGTGGGTTGGGTTATGGAAAGTAATCGCGAGACGACCTCGGCGCCATTGGAGCGGATGGGGCCATCGGGATGGCGCGCACCACGGCCTCCTTATCTCGGCGTGCACATGTGCGCCTGGCCCCAGCGGGATTGGGATTCGGCTGGGCTAGGGTTTTGGCTCTGCGCCGCATGATCATCGTCGGGAGAAGGAAGCGATCACATGGTGAGGGGGATGAGGAGGCCTGGGTAGGGCTTCTGTGTGTGAGGCGATCGGAGAGAGGAAGCGGAAAATTTAGGGGGTTTCTGCAGGTGCGTGCGATTTGGGGGGAGAGGATGAGACGGAGATGGAAGAAAGTGAGGAGGCTGGAGAGAACGAGAGAGAGAACTTTGTGCGTGGGGAATGCGAGGCCATCGGGAGGCGATACGGCGCTGTGTTCGCACGGGGGGAGGGGTGGGGCCCATAGAAGAATGGACCGCTGCCACCAACTGCTACTTTATAATAGTAGAGAAACGCATTTCTTGCTTGCTATTTATGGTCCAATGCCGTGTCGTGGGCTTTGTCCATTCAGACTAGGTTGGCATAGATATCTTTTTATTGTCTAGGCTTCACATGTTCAAACGATTTATACTCCTTTGTAAATACAGTGCTATAATTAGCTAGCTCACTTGACAGCGATCGTTCAAACGTCTAATGGTGTACTTGAAACATACAGTTGTCATAAAGATCGTGGAAGAAACCAGACAGAAAATGTATGTAAGAAACAAGTTGAATTCTTTGTGAGGTCGGATGATTTTAATTTTGATGTACTTCAATTTCCAAATGATGCAGGAGTCGATCTCTTTTATTTGAGGAATGGCGCGCATGATCAGTCGAAGCAATAATTAGCTTCTACTACTACTATCTCACTACCATCGCTGCGGATTCTTTTTGGTGGCGATAACACCGTAGGATCAGAGCTACAGCGAGGCCATATGAGCGGATTCGGTCGGATAGTGATATTTTCATATTCGCTCATATTTTTTTCACCCGGATGCGGATACGGATGTTGGGGAACGCGGTATGCTACGCTAGCACAAATTAAAATTTCTACCGCATAACCAGAAAAGCTACGCAAGAAAGGGATCACAGATTGGATTACCACTAGACGCGCGATTGCGGAATCGCCTTCGTTGGTGTAGTGGATCGTCTCGCCGTGGATCGTCCTCACGCGGATCGTCCTCGCTGCGGATCGTCCTCGCCCATGATCGCCCTCGCCGTGGATCATCCTCACGGATCGTCCTCACCACGCCGCAAAGTAGTAGCAGCGCCACCACAGCAGATCCACACGCCCCGGATGGAGCGCCGCGGCGTCGCGCGCAAACACCGCGCCGCTCGGCAAGGGCAATGAGAGGTGGAGGCTAGGGTTACGGACGTGAGCAATCGCATGCACGCCCACCCTTCTCCTCTCCTTATATAGCCACGTGATTTAAACCCTAAGCCGGGCCCATCGGTAGCGTTAAGCCCACGAGGTCCATTAATTACGGATCCAATCCGAATTAATGCATCCCACCGTTAAGTGTGTGACCTGAGGTTCATGCACATTTGGACATAGATTCGAAAACCTTTTTCCAATCCAATAGCCGGCAGCGGTTCCTTGCGAGCATGCCAACTCCCAAACGCATATGATCAAATCGGATAGAACCTTTCAAAAGTACTCATGTAATAATCCCTTTGCCAAACTATATGAAGATCGAACTCAAGGCGCAGAAGTATGTCATCCTTTGATAGTTCAATCCATCTCTCGTATCCGTGATATATTAATAAGTTGTGATTGACTTCTCAATCACGGCATGGCCATGCACTTCCTTAATCATATCACACAGTGGCCTAGACATATATCTCCGTTAATCGAGTGGCAAATTCCATCTTGACTGCCCACTTCCTCTCGCACATTTCATAGCAAACATGAAAGCTACCTTTATAACTATCTGTTTAAGGAATAGCGTTTGGTGGCCCCAAGGTAAACTATTACACATGTAGGGAATGTGACAATCTCAGTCTAAGGATCATACATCCACTATGTATGAGATACAATCGATGACACATAAGAATGTAACATTCTCGCGGTGTCCCATTTCGGTCTATCTAACCCATGTTCTTCATCATGAGTTCACATGTATTGATGATATCTCCATATCCTATGATCTATGAAACATAATCATCGATCAATACATGTGCTGATCTATTCATCGTTGTCCTATACGATGATACCCGATCAGAGATACTTACAGAATTATATCAATAAGTAGAGAGTTTCATAAGCAAGTCACATACTTGCTGATCAATATAATGATATACATTCATTGGACCAATAATCATATTATTATTCATAAGCATAGTCATGTTACAATCATCTATATGACTGCCTCAAGGGCATAACACCAACAATCTCCCACTTGCACTTGAGTCAGTCAATTAAGCATCTAATACCAATAGACCTTGTGTGCGCCTCATGCTTAGGCTGTGGAAGAGGCTTTGTCAACGGATCAGCCACATTAGCATCCGTATGTACTTTGCATATCTTCACGTCACCTCTATTCACAATCTCGCGAATAAGGTGAAAGCGTCGGAGTATGTGTTTGGACTTCTGATGTGATCGAGGCTCTTTCGCTTGTGCAATGGCACCACTATTATCACAATAGAGGTCCATTGGATTAGAGGCATTAGCGACCACACCAAGTTCTGAGACGAACTTCTTTATCCACACAGCTTCCTTTGCGGCCTCTGAAGCCGCAATGTACTCCGCTTCTGTTGTAGAGTCGGCCACCGTGTTTTGTTTGGAACTCTTCCACTTCTGGCTCCTCCATTTAGTGTAAATCTGAACCCGGATTGCGATTGGAAATCATCTTTGTCGGTTTGGAAGCTTGCGTCGGTGTAACCCTTTACAACCAGTTCTTCCTCACCTCCAAAACTAGGAACATATCCTTAGTTCTTCTCAAGTACTTCGAGGATGTTTTTCACTACTGTCCAATGACCATCACGGGATCCGCTTGGTATCTGCCGTGACACTTAGAGCATATAGAGACATCTGGCCGTGATGATCATGGCATACATAATAGACCCAATAGCCGAAGCATATGGTATCTTGCTCATCCTGTCTCGCTCATCAGTTGTCGAAGGACACTGATTCTTGCTTAGACTTATGCCATGTGACATTGGCATGAATCCTCTCTTGGATTCATGCATATTGAACCTCTTCAATACCTTGTCAATGTACGTTTCCTGGCTTAATCCAATCAACCTTTTTGATCTATCCCTATAGATCTTTATGCCCAAGATATAACATGCTTCTCCCAAGTCCTTCATTGAGAAACTCTTTTTCAACGAAGTCTTAACGTCTTCAAGCATAGGAATATCATTCCCGATCAATAATATGTCATCCACATATAAGATAAGAAATACAAGTGCGCTCCCACTGGCCTTTTTGTAAACACAAGGCTCTTCTTCATTTTTTATGAAGTCAAATCCTTTGACTACTTCATCAAAACGAATGTTCCAACTCCGAGATGCTTGCTTCAACCCATAAATGGATCTTTGAAGCTTGCATACCTTATTAGCATATTTAGGATCAACAAAACCTTCAAAGTTGTATCATGTATACATCCTCAGATAGATTCCCATTAAGGAAAGCTGTTTTGACATCCATCTGCCATATTTCATAATCAAAATATGCAGCAATAGCTAAAATGATCCGCACAGACTTAAGCATGGCTACCGGTGAGAAAGTTTCATCATAGTCAACTCCTTGAACTTGTTTGAAACCCTTTGCCACCAACCGTGCCTTATAAATCTGAACATTTCCATCCATGTCTATTTTCTTCTTGAAAATCCATTTGCACTCGATGGTTTTTACACCATGAGGAGGATCAACCAGGTTCCAAACTTGATTGTCATGCATGGACTGAATTTCGGATCCCATGGCTCCAAGCCATTTTTCGGAGTTTGGGTCCATCATTGCTTCTTTATAAGTCGTAGGCTCATCATTATCCAATAATAATATGTCATGTCCATATCTTATGGGTTCATGACGGCGGCCTCCCGACCACGTAGGTGGTGTCTCTTCCACAAGTTGTACAACATCTTGTACATCAAGTGAAGGTTCAATGGGAGTTGAAACATTTTACGATGGTTCTCGAATTTCTTCAAGTCGCACCTTGCTCCCACTAACTCCTTTTGAAAGAAACTCTTTCTCTAGAAAGACACATTTGAGCAACAAACACTTTGTTTTCATCCCTCTTGTAAAAGTAATATCCTTTTGTTTCTTTAGGATACCCCACAAAGAAGCATTTTTCTCGATTTAGGTGCGAGTTTATCGATTGCAAACGTTTTACATAAGCCTCACATCCCCATATCTTGAGAAATGACAATGAGGGACGTTTCCCAGTCCATATCTCATATGAAGTTTTCTCAACGGCTTTTGATGGAACCCTGTTTAAAGTGAACGCAGCTGTTTCTAGAGCATACCCCGAAGGACAATGGCGATCTGCTTGGCTTATCATTGACCGAACCATGTCTAACAAAGTTCGGTTCCGTCGTTCGATACGCCATTCCATCGAGGCGTTCTCAAGGAGTAAGTTATGAACGATTCCACATTGCTTTAGATGATCACCAAACTCTTGGCTCAAGTATTCGCCACCACGATCTGATCGTAAGTGTTTTATTGATTTGCCAAGTTGATTTTGTACTTCGTTCTGAAACTCTTTGAACTTTTCAAAGGTTTCAGATTTATGTTCTCATTAAGTAGATATATCCATATCTACTAAAGTCATCGATAAAAGTTACAGCAATCTTTGAAACCCACCTCTGGCACTAGAGCTCATTGGTCCACATACATCCGTATGTACAAGGGCCAACAACTCACTTGCCCTTTCACCAAAACCTGTGAAAGGGGCTTTTGTCATCTTGCCAAGTAAACAAGACTCACATGTTTCAAATGATTCAAAATCAAATGAGGTTAGAAGTCCATCAGCATGGAGCTTCTTCATGCGCTTCTCATTTATGTGGCCTAGCGACAATGCCATAAAAAGGTAGGATTCACATCATTGGGCCGAAGCCTTTTCACATTAATGTTGTAGACAGGTTTTTCTTCGAGTTCAAGCACGTACAACCCATCTACCATGGGGCATCGGCCATAATACATATCATTCAAAAATATCGAACAAACAAAGTTCTTTATTCTGAAATCATAACCTTCATGTTCCAAACAAGAAGATGAAATAATGTTTCTACTCAAAGATGGAACAAAATAATAATTATTGAGTTCTAAAATTAATCCAGAAGGCAAATGCAATGGGTAGGTGCCAATGGCAACAGCCATAACTCTTGCTTTATTCCCCACGCGAAGATCCACTTCTCCTTTTGCCAAGTCTCTACTCTTTATCAGCCCCTGCATCGTATTGCAAATGTGAGCAACCGATCCGGTATCATATACCCAAGAGGCAATATTAGAAGTAGCCAGATTAATTTCTACAACATGAATACCTAAAGTGGAAGTCACACTTCCATTCTTCTTATCTGCAGTGCACCATACGCTTCGTTTCCAATGTCCTAACTTCTTGCAATAGAAGCACTGAGCATCAGGTTTAGGGCCAATCTTAAGCTTCTCAAGCTTAGATTTGAGACTTGCGATCTCAACTTGGCCCTTGCCCTTGCCCTTTCCTTTGTTCCCCCTTAGCCTTCTTCTTCTTGAAGGCAAGTAGTTTCTGAACCATCATCACATGATTAGGTTTTTCTTTATGCTCTCTCTCAGAGACTTGAGCATCCCATGTAGTTCGGTCGAGGCTCTTCTCCATGCTATTCATATGAAAATTCATAATGAACGGCTCAAAGCTCGAGGCGTAGATCGGAGAATCACATCCGTAGCCAAACCAAGGCTAAGGGAAAATCGAGCTTTTCCAATCTCCCAATGTAACCAATCATTTTGATTACATGAGGGTGACCAGGACTTCCTCACCCAACTTGCAAGCAAACAAAAGCTTAGAGATACCATACCTCTCGGCTCTTGCTTGGTTCCCAAACATGTCCTTTAAGCCCACAATCATATTGTAAGCATCCCGATCCTCATATTGCTTTTGAAGCTCGAGTCCATGGTGACAAGCATGAGCAATGTGACCTCTCTGAGGCATTAACATGTTTTTCATACTCGGCCTTATCATTGCGAGAAGCATTTTCTCATTGGTTCATCAGAATTGGACTCTCTAGAACATAGTCTTTCTTTTCATGCTTGAGAACAATTCTCGGGGTTGCGATACCAATCCACAAAATTTATCCCATTAAGTTTTTCCTTTTCCAAAACCGATCTCAAAGCAAAACCCAGTCCAACGAGAAGGAGTAGCGGTGCCATTGAACTACAACAAAAACATGCAAAGTTTCTAAGCACTATGTTTATGTTAATTTTCATTAAACATTTTAATAAAAGACACTCCTACCATATGCCCCTTTATGGACACATAGTGAGTATTCAAGATCCATATTCATCAAACACTAGTGAGCTTTGGCATCACCGCTAGAGATTTAATGACATAGGTAAGCAACATCTTTGCTAATTACATCTTATGTAACTCTTGTTGGTTGAGCATGAAAACAAGTAATGAATGACTCCATCAACTCGACTCATGGCCAGTCAACTTGCCCCTAGGGCTCACATGAGGAGGGAGCACTTCCCGATTTCGGGTGCCAATTAAGAAACCTAGCCTCATGTGTGTTTTCCTAGACACCAATTGTCTTGTATTTGTTCCTTCATTATTGAAATCAAAACTCAACCACTTATGTCCTCAAGCCCAAAACCGTTTTGATAGCTTGATTAAATCTACCAACGTTATGCGTGATGTGTCCAACACATCCCTATCATCTATTAAGATAGTCATTGATATACTACTTTGGCAGTCATATCAATGATGATCTAAATTCTTGATAGGTGCAACAATAGGGTGGACATATTTGATTTAAAATTTATTTAACTATGGGGTTGAACAATATCTACTATGAACATGGCATCACATGCAATGAGCATAAAGAAAATAGCAATGATTAACCACACATCCACGTAAAATCAAGATTAAGTCTGAAATAGTATGGCCTTTAGCATTAGGATCTTCATCATCATGCTTGTTGGTCCACTTGGCCATCTTGCTTGATTGTTCACCTAGCCATCATGCTTGATTGCCATCATCTTCATCATTGTAGATGCAACTCCTCACTGACTTTGATAATGAAATTTACATGAAGGTTTCAAACATCACAAGTCGACACGCAGTCCGTTATACAACATTGATAATGAAATAGCCTTATGGCTTGACACGCAGACGCAGCCATGTAAACGTTACATGCATCACATACACATAGGCCATACTATTTCACATATAACATCCTGCAAAAGAGTTAAATAAGCGGCGATTCTCTGATGTCGGGGTTCCAAGCAACGCATATTCAAGGGTCCATAAGAAGCGCACATCAGTCGCGCGGCAAGGCAGAATCCTAGGGGCGCTACTAGTCCAGGGGCAGCGCCGCTGGCGTCCAGTGGCGGTCGTGGCGGTCGAGGCGGCGCCCTTGGAAATTTTTTTGGAGGCATGTCTTCTGCCAAAGGAAAACGTCCTCGAAATTTCCATGGATCAATCAAATTGACCTAATCTGATTCAATCTGATTGGCTTGGTCCCATATGGTCGCGATGCGTAGACCCTGATGGCGGTAACCCGACCGGTAAGGGCAACGTCGTACCATGAACGGACTCACCCAAATCAAGCTTGAATCGGATTGCACTTCCCTCTGATTCAATCTGATTGGCTTGGTCCCATATGGTCGCTGGATCGTAAACCTACGATGGCGGTAACCCGACCGGTAAGGGCAACGTCGTACCATGAACGGACTCACCCAAATCAAGATTGAATCGGATTGCACTTCCCACAAACCCTAAACCGATCGATCTCATCGATAGCTGCCTCCACCAATTCATCACATGAATCGGCAGAACATGTAATAGATCTAATCTACTATCCCCACATATCACATATGTAACATCCAGATCACAAATCTACGCGAGATGGCTCTGATACCACTGTTGGGGAACGCGGTATGCTACGCTAGCACAAATTAAAATTTCTACCGCATAACCAGAAAAGCTACTCGCAAGAAAGGGATCACAGATTGGATTACCACTAGACGCGCAGTTGCGGAATCCTTCGCGCGTTGGTGTAGTGGATCGTCCTCGCTGTGGATCGTCCTCACGCGGATCGTCCTCGCCGCGGATCGCCCTCGCCGCGATCGTCCTCGCCGTGGATCGTCCTCACGCGGATCGTCCTCACCACGCCGCGCGAGTAATAGCAGCGTCACCACGGCAGATCACACCGCCCGGGATGGAACGCCGCGGCGTGCGTGCAAGCACCGCGCGCCGCTGGCAAGGGCAATGAGAGGTGGAGGCTAGGGTTACGGACGTGAGCAATCGCATGCACGCCCACCTTCTCCTCTCCTTATATAGCCACGCGGCGAAACCCTAAGCCGGGGCCCATCGGTAGCGTTAAGCCCACGAGGTCCATTAATTACGGATCCAATCCGAATTAATGCATCCCACCCGTTAAGTGTGTGACCAGAGGTTCATGTACATTTGGACATAGATTCGAAAACCTTTTTCCAATCCAATAGTGGCGGCGGTTCCTGCGAGCATGCCAACTCCCAAACGCATATGATCAAATCGGATAGAACCTTTCAAAAGTACTCATGTAATAATCCCTTTGCCAAACTATATGAAGATCGAACTCAAGGCGAGAAGTATGTCATCCTTTGATAGTTCAATCCATCTCTCGTATCCGTGATATATTAATAAGTTGTGATTGACTTCTCAATCACGGCATGGCCATGCACTTCCTTAATCATATCACACGAGTGGCCTAGACATATATCTCCGTTACCTTTCGAGTGGCAAATTCCATCTTGATCGCCCACTTCCCTCTCGCACATTTCATAGCAAACATGAAAGCTACCTTTATAACTATCTGTTTAAGGAATAGCGTTTGGTGGCCCCAAGGTAAACTATTACACATGTAGGGAATGTGACAATCTCAGGTCTAAGGATCATACATCCACTATGTATGAGATACACTGATGACACATAAGAATGTAACATTCTCGAGTTGTCCCATTTGGTCTATCTAACCCATGTTCTTCATCATGAGTTCACATGTATTGATGATATCTCCATATCCTATGATCTATGAAACATAATCATCGATCAATACATGTGCTGATCTATTCATCGTTGTCCTATACGATGATACCCGATCAGAGATACTTACAGAATTATATCAATAAGTAGAGAGTTTCATAAGCAAGTCACATACTTGCTGATCAATATAATGATATACATTCATTGGACCAATAATCATATTATTATTCATAAGCATAGTCATGTTACAATCATCTATATGACTGCCTCAAGGGCATAACACCAACAACGGATAATGGATAATTTTAAAACGGATCGGATATTAAATCGATATCGGATAATAATAAAACGGATAGTAATGTCGGAGCCTGATCGAAATCCAAACTAAACCGTAATATTTAGTCGGATAATATGCAAACATGAAAACACAAGTTTCAAAAGATGTATTATTAGGATTTAGAGTACATAATCCACAAACATAACAAAACTTATAGAATAGTGTTCAAAACAAATATAAGGTAACGGAATCTTAACATAGGGAGCACATTGTTCAATGTTTATAGATAATTTGCATATAAAGCGTAGTGATATATCATATAGTAGCGAAGAGACCAACATCATCACTTTGATTATTCTTCATCAATTACGATATCTCGTACAACATTAGACCGAAAGTGAACCTAGTGACTGCCGAGTATATGATATCAGGATACCGGATATCCGTGACGATACCGGATATCCGATCCGCTCATTATCCATCGGATATCACCTCCCCATATCCGCCTCCGTGATCCGCTTGCCCGATCCGGATAATTATCCGTATCCGTATTCATATCCGACGGATATCAGATTCTTTTGCCATTTCCCTAAAAACGGATACCGGATACGGATATGGTCCGGATATTATCCGCTCCGTTTTCACCCTTACATGTGAGCGACGGGAACTGGAGCGGGCGCCGTTGATATGATGATCATGGCGCGATCTGGGCCCGTGTATCATAGGGTTTGGAGCTACCGAGCGAAGAGCAAGTGGTACAATCATAATCAAAATTCTGGCGAAATTTTGGGTTGGAAATAGCAGATATAAGTTGCATATGAAACGGGATGCCTCCCCCCCCAGCGCTCCAGCGCGTCTCCCCTCTCCACCATAACTCCTCCATCCACAGATCCAGCCCAGATCCCCCCTTTACCTGGAGCAAATCAGCCAATCCATCCTCAGATCCGGCTCCCCC
This sequence comes from Guadua angustifolia, assembly GCA_036346375.1. Classification (NCBI taxonomy): domain Eukaryota; kingdom Viridiplantae; phylum Streptophyta; class Magnoliopsida; order Poales; family Poaceae; genus Guadua; species Guadua angustifolia. Next base: position 526,583 of record JAYEVE010000746.1, read on the forward strand.
GCTCCCAGATCTACCTTCTTCGGGGAAGGAATCGCCACAAAATCCATAGGAAGAGCAAGGTCAAAAGTTTTCCGGGCAGACAGGTTACTTGACGGGTTCGAAGGTTGAGCCTACCCCTCCAACGGCAGTCGTGGATCTGCAGGACAAAGCGCAGATCCAGAATCTGGGGCGCTGTCACTCACCTTCATCCGGGAAGCAACCTCAAGGAGTTAAGACGCTTGGCCAGAAGTTGGCGGATGAGGCAAGGAGGTATGGTCAGATCAGCGTTCAACCAAGAAATCGAGTGGGCATTGATGACGAGGAAGCGGGGCAGCATTCAAGGATGGAGGCCGAAGGGAAGATTTGCACATCCAGATTTACAGCCTCTCAAAAAGGGAAAAGAATTCAAGGTGAAGGGTGCGAAGGTCCCAGATGGCAATGGTCTGAAATCCAGTAGCTATTGTCAAAGCCCAGAAACAATCCGGAAGATGCAAACCGAATCCAGAGAGAAGATCACAATAGGAATGCATTCATAGCAAGTGCTCCAAAGGAAGACGCAGACGGATGGACTACGGTCAGGCCACAGCATTGGTGGCGGAAGAGACAACATCACTCTGCATCACAAGCCAACTCAAAGCAGCCTTTTCAACGTCTCAGCGGCTCAGTGTTCTTCAAACAGAAATTGGTTGGTAAATGCTTCAATTGTTTTTCACCAAATCACATTACTGGGTTTTGTGGAGCTCCGGTTAGATGCTGGCGCTGCCTCCAGTCGGGACACAGAGCCATTGAATGCACAAGCAAAGGGAAGGGCTACCGTGATAAAGCTTTAGACAGAAGGATGGTGGCGCCTCAAATACATCAATCCTCAGGCCTCCTCCCCCCAGAGATTTCATCAAGGGCTCCCACTAAAACATTCAACGAAGCTGTTCGCCAGGGCAGGGAAATGGAGCCGAGATACCCGGAGACCCTGTGGCGAGGCCGCTCCGGCTTATCAAGGCCATCTCTTGGCCATCGGGCCATCAAGTTGCCGTCAGCGACGAGCTCATCGACCGGGCGGCAGTGTGCTGGTTCGACGGGAGTAGCCATGATGTGGAACCATTCACGGTGGGCGATATGCTTCGAGAGCGCTTCAACCTCGGCCACGGTGACTTTCAGCTGATCAAGCACTTCCCAGAGCAATTCCTGGTCATTTTCTCGGAGTCGGCGACAAGGAGGAGAGTGGGGTGCACTCAAGGTCAAGCATACCGGGCCGCTGCTTCAACTTTGGAGCTTGGTCAGAGCATCGCTATGCAACCAATGTCAACTTTGAGTTTCATGTGAAGGTGCGCGTGGAAGGTGTCCCGGTGCACTGCTGGAGTGAAGAGGTGGCGGCAAGGGCCTTGGGGAAGAGCTACGCAATCCATTACGTGCAAGAGCGCACTAGGCGTAGGGAGCGCACGAGGTCGTTCGATCTATGGGCCTGGTGTTCCGATCCTTCCAACATCCCGAAGGAGGTCTCCTTGACTGTACTGGAGCCTGACAGGGAGCTACCACCCACCAACGTCCCTCTTCCCCAAGTGGCTTTACACTACGATGAACCAACTGACCTGAAGAGAGGACAAGTTTTCAACCTGCGCAACCACCTGGAGGTTGTTGAAGACCTATCCTTCCTGCGGGGTCGCGGCAGTTTCGGTGGCATTTCAAACCGCAAGCAGCGCCGAGAATTTGTTTGGACCTACGGAGCTCCGGACGAAGTGGGGGAGAGACGGGACAGTGGGGTGCATGGCGGAAGTAGAGGCAAGGATCATCGCCGTAGACATGATGACCATGACGATGAAGATCGCAATCGCGACGACCACCCTCAAAAACCAAGGCATCACAAAGATGTCCTCCCGGTTCGTGACTCGAGATGCAGGGAGGAGGGAAGATTGCCACAGCAGCATCTTGGCGGTTCTTGGGGATCAGCCTCACGCCGACATAGCAAGTTTATGCTCTCCCCAACAGATGCCGGAGCATGCGATCAAAACCAAGGCAAATTTATCAAAGAAGTCTGAGCAAGTTAAAGACAAGAAAAGGGTCTCCTTTGCCGACACAAGTATCGACGACAGGTAGTATCGTGGGGAGCTAGGAAGAATCACAGCAACTTGGAGAACAATGCGAAGGGGTCTCCCTCCTACAACTGTGCACAACTTGGATTGCAGGTACGTCATAGTAGGGACACACTCCATAACCCTCAATTGGTTCTGAATGCTCAGATAAATGAAAATAATGTCGAGTTACATGAGGAAAATGATATTCCGAGCTCTCCTACACTACCACAACAGTTGGGTGTTTTAGTGTCACAGCCACCAGAATATTTTGCCTCGAGCTCTCCTTCACTACAACCAGAGTTGGGTGTTTTAGTCTCACAGCCTCCAGAATACTTTTCCTCGGGTGCTTTAGCCCCTGAAAAACAAAGTTCCCAGTCCAACTCTGGACTATATCAATTAGTGCTACAAGAAAATTCTTTACAAGCCAATGAACCCGAACATAGTATCCCAGAAAAAATGTCACTACAAGCACCTACAACAAAAGCCTTAGCATCGGACATCTTAGTCTCTGCAATGCTATCCCCTGTGGCTCCTCCAGCCCCCCCAGAACCAATTATTTATCCATGCCCAGAAAGCACACCGTCTGAAGGTTTACTTACCACAAATATGACTTCTCCCAGAAGCCCTACCAGAATGGGTCCAGATCAGCTGCAATCAATTAATTGACCACAAAGGTTACCAGAGGTAGTTCAACCACCAGAAAATAGTCCACACAAAAATCGGCCAGAAACCACAAATACAAATGTCGTTCAGTCTACAGAGCAAAACAGATCTAATGACCAAATAAGTTTACACGCACTCGCCATTTTGCCGCATTCAGTTCAGCCACTAGAAACTCAAGCATCAGAGACTCTACCAGAAACACCAACTGCACATGTTGTTCACTCTTCAGCGCAAAACAGATTGAATGACCATTTGAGCTTAGAAGATTTTATCAACGGGGTATCGCACAAGCCAGAAGATCCCCTCATTCACACACTTCCCGAACTCAACAATTGTGATCCTTACCATTCTGATGACCAAAGTATAAACCACAAAGGGAAAAACTTACCACAGAGAAAAAGTTCCAGGCTAGCAGCCAAAGCCAAAACCAGACTAGGAAATAACAAGGGCACAATACAGTTAGCTCAGGACCTACTAGCATCCAAACTCAGAGACCTTTCCCCACCTCAACAAAATAACTCACAGGATGATCTTTTTGAACAGTTGGCTAGGCACTTTGAAAAGCCGTTGAGCAAGGAGAAGGTCGAAGCGATTCTAGAGCTCGTGAGCCAGGGAGCGATCAAGCAAACAGGCAGGAAGAAATCATCCAGTGCGAAACTGGTGGCATCTGGAGGGAAATGCCTGATGGGGTGACCAGGTGCGGCTGTCCTCATGAGGAGTTTGCATTTTGCTGCCCATGGCCACAATGGGATTAGCACAAATTCCTGAGGTGTTGAAGGTGTCTGATAGGGTTCGGCCTTCTAGCAGTATGGCAGTAGCAAGGTGGTCTATTATGGTTGTAATTCCGTATGTCGTGTTTCAGGTCGCTAGGCCTGTTTGTTGTGGTTGGTCTATTTGTTGTGGTTGGTTTTACATGTATCAGGCGGGGAACAGTATGTCTTGTATCGAGTGTGTGGCAACTAGGCCCTTATGCTGTAGTCATGGGTTCGGAACCAGTGTTGAGATTGTTGCTTTCGTATGTTCCTTATGTAGACGCCACCTTCTGTCATTTCAAGTGGAGTTATCATGTGATAATGTCAACAAATTGCACTGTGCTTTCTTGGAATGTTAGAGGCTTAAACAATCCGGCAAAAAGAGAATGCACCAAGCGTTTAATTCTTTCTACGGGTGCTACTGTGGTGTGTCTACAGGAGACGAAAATACCCAATTGGACGACGTCCTTGTTGCATGAAACTCTAGGACCGAGACTCGCTAAGCAGACGGTCTCTTTACCTTCCAATGGAACATCTGGTGGAATTCTTCTTGCAGCCTCGGAGGACCTCTACGATCTTCAAAACCCTAGATCAACACCCAACACGATCAAGAACTTTGGCCTCACCATGGTATATGGTGACTTGGGATATTATCAGTATATGGTCCGCAGCTTGAAGAAGAAAAGAGAGCCTTCTCTCACTAACTAGAATCTTTGCAACATGTGGTGCTACCCGCATGGCTCATCCTTGGAGACTTCAATCTTATAAGACAGGCCAATGAGAAGAACAGAGGTCTGACAAACAGGAGAATGATGCAACTCTTCAATTACACTATCAACAGGCTGCAGCTCTTAGAACTGGATCTCCAAGGCCGCCAATTCACGTGGACAAATGAGCAAGAGCAACCCACTATGACGAGAATTGTCCGCTTCTTAGCAACAACTGAGTGGCATGAAGCCTTTCCAAATGCAGACCTATGCGCAATGGCAACGATGACATCGCACTCATCGCCTCTACTTATGCAAGGAAACGCAACCTTTGAATATTTCTGCAGGTTTTCGCCGAGGCGGCCGACCACGATGCGGGTTTCAAGAGACGGTAACATAGCCCCGAATCACCTACCCTCACATCCGATCCGATCCTAAGGTTGCATGTCAAGATGATCGTAATGCCTAAGGCATTAAAGCACTGGAGGAGGAGAATTTTTGCCAACATAACGCTTCAAACAGCTTTGATACAGATTACGATCACCATCCTGGAAAGATGCCAAGAAAGTCGGATGCTAGCACAACACGAGCTAGATCTTCGGAAAATTCTTAAAGCCAGGCTACTTGGGCTAGCGGCAATTCAGAAATCCAGAGCGAGACAACATTCAAGGCTAACAAAAATCCGTCTGGGTGACTCCAACACGCGTTTCTTCCACTTGATGGCCAGTGCGAGGCGAAGGAGAAACTTGATTCGAGTCCTACAAAAACAAGACTGTGTGATGTACAAACAGGAAGATAAACTAAAAGAAACCTATCAACATTTCACAAGGGTATTGGGAAAACATGGAATAAGGGACAAAGCGCTCCATTGGAATACCTTAGGCTACATTGGGACAGACCTCAGCGACCTGGAGAATGAGATCTTTGAAGAGGAGATGATTAGCACCATTCACGAACTTCCCAATCAAAAAGCATCGGGTCCTGATGGATATATTGGCCTATTTTACAAAAAATGCCTTCATATTATTAAATCTGACCTGATGGAAGCGATAAGGGGCTTCTTCAATCTTCGTCACAGAAATCTGCACAGGTTGAATGAGGCACACATTGTTCTCCTCCCAAAAATGGAGAATGCAGATAGACTGGATCGATTCAGACCAATCAGTCTCATAAATAGTTTCATGAAGATCATCACCAAAATTCTGGCAAACAGGCTTGCGCCCAAGCTAGAGGAGTTAGTATCAGTATCGCAGAACGCCTTCATAAAGAAGAGATGTATACATGATAACTTCTTATATGTGCAAAGGGTAATCCGAAAACTTCACAGAGACAGAACACCGGCGCTCTTCATTAAACTGGATATCTCAAAAGCATTTGATTCCCTAAACTGGACCTATCTCCTGGAGGTGCTTCAGGCTCTAGGCTTCGACTGTAAATGGCGAGAATGGGTAGCGGCTATACTCAGGTCTGCCTCTTCAAAGATTCTCATCAATGGTCAGCCGACGAGGTCAATTAATCACGCGCGTGGAGTTCGCCAAGGAGATCCTTTATCCCCCTTCTTTTCATCTTAGCAATTGACCCCCTACATAATTTGTTGGAATTGGCTGCGACTCAAGGTATTCTCAAACCAAAGGTTACCTAAGGCAGAAGAAAAACTAAGATGCTCCTTTACGCCGATGATGCCGCATTTTTTTTAATGCAGAGGTGGAAGAACTGAGAGCACTCAGCAGAATTCTTGATATTTTCGGAAGATGCTCAGGCCTGAAAATCAATATTTCCAAAACTGAAATTTATCCGATAAGATGCCAGCATGACCTCTTGCAAGATTTGTTGAATGTTTTCCCGGGGAAAATCTCAACCTTCCCAGGAAAATACCTCGGCCTCCCTTTGCACATCAGAGAATTAATGAGAATGGAGATACAACCATTGATCGACAAAATTGGTAACAGACTAGCAGGTTGGAAAGGTAAACTACTTTCCAAAGCAGGAAGGGAGACCCTGGTTAATTCCGTGTTAACATCACAACCTATATATCACCTCACAGTTTTCCCTGCTCAAAAGTGGCTAATTCGATGCGTGGATAAGCTGAGAAGAAGTTTTCGGAGAGGAATGTAACCGTAAAACTCAGAAGCGGGGCCACCGCTGATCAAACGGTCGGGTAAATCCGCCTGCCAAAAAGCAAGGGGGGTCTTGGGATCAAGGACCTGGATAGCTTCGCCAGAGCCCTTAGGCTTCGTTGGCTATGGTTCAGATGGAAAAGCAATGAATGAGCCTGGACGGGGCTTGATGTCCCATGTGACAAAACAGATATTTCACTTTTCAATGCTTCAACGACAGTCACGATTGGAAACGGTAAATTGGCTGACTTCTGGAGATCAAGCTGGGTCGAAGGGCAAGCACCGAAAAATATTGCGCCAAGTTTGTACCAAAGGGCGAGAAGAAAAAACATCTCGGTTTACAAAGCCTTGTCTAACAACCATCTGATCCGCTTTCGCACTCTCGTGAACTCGTGAGATAGAAATCAAGGAGTCGTTACGCCGGTTTATACATCAAATTAATAGAGACGAAATGAGGGAAGATCAGATAAGGTGGCGGTGGACTCCCGATGGACAATACTCAACAAAGTCGGCCTATCTAGTGCAATTCAACTCGGTTTATTGTAAAATGAGGATCTGTCCGATATGGAAGGCACACGCTGAGCCCAAATGTCGTTTCTTTGCGTGGACATTGCTTCACAATAAAATTTTAACAGCAGATAACATGCTCAAGAAGGGGTGGCCATGCAATGCAACCTGTAGTCTTTGCAACGCGTCACCGGAAACAGCAAGCCATCTTTGTAAGGATTGTCCTTTTGCGAGACAAGTATGGGGTCTTCTCTTATGCTGGGGGAATCTGGAGCGGTGTCACAATTTGAGTTACAGAGGCTCGGTCTACAAATGGTGGCGAAAACTGAGATCCCAATACGATAAAGAATTTCGATGACATTTGGATGGGCTCCTTATTTATATCTAGTGGAACCTCTGGACTGAGAGAAATCAACGTATTTTCCAGGGGACAATGAGATCGCCTGAACAGGTGGCCAGTGCAATCAAGGATTCCGTCCTCAACCGTGGCTTCGCTTTGTCCTTCAGGACGACGGAGTAGTTTTTTCTTTCGGTGTTGCTTGGCTTTTTCTTTCTTTTCCTCATGTGTTAGTGGCCCTTTGTCTTCTGTGCAGATTTTTCGGTGCTGTGCTGTATCTCTAGCCGTTGTTTCTATACTCTAGGGCATCTGGTGGTGCCGTGGTAGTTTCGGTTGTGTGATGAGGTTTTTCCTCCGGTTTTTTCCTTAAAAAACTGGTCCATGCAATCTCCTTTTTTACTTCTAATTAATATATGGCAGCAAACCTTTTGCTGCTCTTTCAAAAAAAAAATTCTGGCTAAATCTCAGATTTCAGCACCCCCGAGATTCATAATCCCAGCCAAATAGAAAATATCAAAAAAATTTAAATTATTACAGTAATTTCAAAATTTTCGCCTAATTTCACCGAAATTTCGGCCATATGGACCAAAATTGCTACAAAATCAGTGCATTAAGAAACGGATGTAAACCGAAGCGACATGCGAGCTGTCTGGTTAGGTTCGATAAACATCACTTGTAAAACCAGGGTTCGAATCCCGCACCCGACACCATTTTTTGGATTTTTTTCACTTAACTACAAATAATTCCAGCACCTCTCCATAACAAGGAAGTAGGTATAGCTTAGGCCCTATTTGTTTCAGCTAGGGAGTGTGGAAAACAGCTTTAGTGTGGAAAGCAGCTTTTAAAATTAAACTGGATTGTTAAAAACTGCTTTCCACAATCTCTAACTAAAACAAACAGGGCTTTAGTTGGTTAAGGCGTTGTAACTCACTCGTTTGTGGGTTTGAATCCCGCACTGGGCACCATTTTTTTTTGGGATTTTTGGATGCATCAAAAAAATGTTGGCTTCACAAAGGATGGAACTTAGGATCTCTTGCATGAGTAGCATTCTATAAAATTTTGAAAAAAAATTCAACTTTTTTGTTTGCTCAATTAAATCTATGTAAGCATTCAATTTCATTTGTTATATTTCAAAAATCAAAAAGAGAAGAACATAAATGGTACAGTGCATTTTAAGAATTTTATAAATTCACTAGAGTGTGGTCATAATTCAAAATTTTTTGAGATCTTAAGAACTTCCTTATCACCATTTTGTAAAATTTTCAAAAATTTTAAACCTTAAACCTTTTTTATTGCTAAAGCAAATCTATGTATTAATCATTAGATTTTTATCAGGATGTAGCATTGTTAGAATTTTTAAAAATTATTTAAGCATTGTAATCATCTAAAAATTTATATAAATATTAATGATATATCAAGACTATTCACAAAAATGTTTAAAATTTTCTAACATGGTTTGAACCATTTTTCATTTTGTTTAAATTTGCTTGTAACGCTTAATTTTAAGAGGACAATAGCACTGTCCAAATTTTTTAAAAAATCATCGAGCTTGATCATTATCTGAAAATTTTATGGAAACATTTGTAATGCATAAGAACCATGAAAAAAAATTCAAACATGATTTGTACCATTTTCATTCGGTTCAAACTTGCCGGTCAGCTTTTTATGAGGACAGTAGCAATTTTTGAATTGTTAAAAATTCCTCAGATTTGATAATCAACTGAAATTTTTATGAGAACATCATTGATATGTCAGAAATCTCTTCAAAAATTTTAAAATTTTTCAACATCATTTGAACTATTTTTCGTTAAGTTGAAATTTACTAAAATTTCGCAATTTTGCCTGAAATTTCAGATTTTTGGCCGAAATTTAAGAAATTTCGGTCCAAAAGATTCTGGATTTGAATTTTTCTTTTTGAATTTCGACTGGATTTCATCTAAAATAACAAGATTTCGGTCACCGGCAAAATTTTATCCGAAACGAAATTTGAATGCCCGGTTACAATACGACTGGACTGGTGGCAAGTGTCGTGCTCGTGCCACAGGCAGAGCTCACCTTCGCGGTCGGTCACGGCTTTACCTCAGTTACCTCCGACCATCGTTGCGGCAAGATATTAAACAAGTAGTAATTTAATATTAACAATAGTTAGTCTTGCTTAATCAAACATTTTTATTACCTTCTTATCGTGAACTTCCCCACCTCTCTATTGCTCTTCCATTTCTCCTTTGCTTTTGCACAACTGTTATTCCTATACATCTCTTATTTGCATCTAAAAATTAACCCCTCTGCTCCTAATTCTCCTTCTTATGATTAATTCTTGATTTACCTAAAATAATCCTGATGATGGTGATGAATCAATTCACTCCATTTTCGTTATTTGGTATTCTTTATGAACTCAAAAGCGTAATTCTTGCTCTTGTCGCATTCTCCCGATGTGCATGCATGGGTGTTACTCTAGCTTTCATCTACCCCTTCTAAAATCAGGAGAAATGAATCTTGTTATGAAAAAGCATAAGATAAAAGAAAACCAAAGATCTAATGTTAGGGTCTAATATTAAATATAGCACCTGGCCTCCAAAATCTCAAGATTAGGCCCTGTTTGCTACATATATTATGTGTCATGGAAGTGTAAAAATTGTACTACATAAAAAATTGAAGAAAAAAAATGAAATGGGACTGATAGTGAACTAGTAACCGAGGCTGATTATCGGTTCCCAGCCAAGAATACATTAAAAACCGTGAAAATGGTTTTTGAAATCTTCGCTATAGCTTTTAGCAAGTAGACAACAGAGATATGGACGCTTTTTTTGCTGAGGAATTTCTCCTTACCACCACAGATATTTTTACCTTCTCTTAAAGACCATCCTTATTGGTTGGTTGTTTGTAGTATCCTGGAGTTTTCAGTTGCTGAAAATTTGAGTTGTTTGCTCTCTTGTGCAAACCTACTTGACTGTTTCCAGGTCTATATGTATACGATTTAAATTATTTCGACCATACTTCGCTATCGACCATGTAATGCGAGTCATCCATGTCACGGACCGCCCTTTTCAGGGGGTGCGTATAAATACCTTTGCAGCCACCCAGGAATTTGGCTGTAGGTAACCAAGGGTACATTGCTTGATAAAAGAGCAAATGCGAACATTTTATAGATGAAATAAGGGCCTAATGGCCAAAGTTTTACAAAAGGTGCGGCTAGCACTGAATACATTACAGAACACCCACAGGAAACGTTTGAGCAGATAGATCAAGGCCTCCAAAGCAAAATAACATCGTCATCTACGGACTTCTGGAGTTTCGTCATCTTCAATTGAAATCTAAAGAGGGGGTTGGGAGCAAGGGTGAGTACACAACCGTACTCAACAAACCACACGGAAATTCTGAATATTACATGCAGGAATAAACAAAGGTAGGCACAGGTGCTAAGTATTGTGGATGCAAGTTGTAACGATCATTTTTCATTTTACATTTGAAACACAAACCATAAATAGCAATATAAATCATGGGGGGGTTATCTTTGTAAAGTTCACCTTCACGACAAGTTTTAATTATAAAAGCTACAGGGGCGCAGTTACAGGTATCACCCTAGATTAACTCCGCTTCATTAACCGAAGCACGCGATTCGAATACCATTGATATCACTCTGCAGAGGTGCTCACTTTACCCACAAGATATCTACTATCGTTAGTGCCACTAGTATTAACACTAACTTTTATGCATGCGCGCGACCGAGAGAATCATAGCTTTGTTGAACTTCCCTTTTAGCTCCTACCCATGGGCTATCCAAGGTCCGCAATATTCGATCCCGGCCGTCGGGAGTCGCGGTCCAATATTGTGGACACCCATGTATGCGAGAATCGGTAAATGGCATCTCCATTCCGCTCGCCCGATTGCTCTGTGAGCCAAACTCTCAATGGCAGCCACTTCCTATAGGTATTAAAAGGGAAGTGCAATGTCTGAGCTACGATGGACCAAGTCAATGAGATTGGCCGCCCAACTTGTGGTTGAGCGGATCTGGTTATTTACGTTGCCCAAGACATCGGTCCTTAAATGCCAAAGACTCAGCCAAATGACATACCACAACACATTGGTACCACTGTACCACCACCATGCCTCAACCCTTGGCCTCGTCATCGGTTGGGGATTGGGCCGCGTCCACCTTCCGTGGTCCGCCTAATGTCACCCCTCTAGTAGCAATTTTATAAAAACCAATATCATCCAAGCCATCTCTCGGAGATTTCAAGCATTTGTCTAAAAGTAATAATCATATGAATTGCTACATCTACGAGGGCTCAATATGTTATATCTTAGGGTTAAAAAGGAATTAAGGCATAACAACAGGTTTAACATTGGGTTGTATCTAACCATGTCATTCAAAACTATCACATTTGCTATATTTCTAAAATAACAAAATAATGCAATATAAGAAATATATAAATATATACTTTAATGGAACTGGGATCAACATGTTCAAGGAGCGTGACTTGCCTTGCGTGATCGAGGTTTCGCCTAAAAAGAGTTGGTCGAGGTCGTGTCTAGCCTCGGACGGCTCTTGTTCCTACGACAGCTCCTCGTACTGCTCCTGCTCCGAGATTCGTGCCAACGGTTGCGTTGATGTCGGATCTAGCGCGAGAAAACGCAAACAATAAATAAACGAATAAATCAAAACAAAGAACAAAGAAAAAGCAATGGAAAGGAAAATCGAGAGAGAAATGGCCGGATCGGAGCTCAGGGGTATTCTGGGAATTTTCTGAACTTGGTATGGTGAAATGGAGATCATTTTTGGACTCAGTGGCTCGAATTGGTCAAGAAAATGTATTTTTGGCATTTTCAGATTTTTGGGGAATTTTGGGAATTTTTCTGGAATTAATAATTGATTTTCGGATTTTCCAATTTAAAAACCCGGAATTGAAATTGAAAAAGTGTACTGTGCACTTGGGCAAGACACACGGATTTTGGCCACGGGTGTGCGAGTAAATGGTCGGCCCATTAGTGCGCTCGAGCTACCGACAAGCGGACCGGCGCAATGCACGAGAGGAGGGTCGACAGCGGGTCCTACGGTCACGGTGGGGAGATGAGTGCCGACAGGACCTAGTGCAGTGAGACCGAGGGCGACGTGACGCTGGGGAGATTTTACACGAGTGGGGAGATGAAGAGCAAAACAATGACTTGGTGTACGGAGCTTGGGAGGAGTAGAGAAATGGAAAGAGGGGTTGCGGCGGACTCATGGGCGCGAACGGCTCGGAAGGATTTGAGGAGCGTGGCGCGCGGTTTGGCCGAGCCAAGAAGATGAAGGCGGTTTCAGGCTTTAGACGCCAGTGTGAATGAATGGTCGGGAGGAAGCGGAGGGCGGGAACGTGGAGGGCTTACCAGTGTTGGCTCGGTGTGAGGAAAATTGGCCGGGAGAGCTCGGGCTTTATAGCGGTTGGGCGGGGGAGAGAGATGCGCGGAGGCGAGAGTGTTTGAGTGGCGAAAAGACAGAACGGAGGGGAGGTTTGAATGCGGCGTGGTGTCAGCTTTCGGCGCGGCTCTGCAGAGAGGCTCGAGCTCCATTGGTTGGTGGCCGACGGCAGCAAAACCGGCGTGCGGCGAAGGAGAGAGATGTGAGGTGAAGATAGCACTCTGAGTGGCGAATCGATCGAAAGCAGAAGCAGAGGAATGATGGCGTAGGGAGTAGTGTTCTGGCGCGCATCGTGGAGACGCGAGTTCACGGTCGGCGTCTGGCGGCGTGGCGAGCGACGCGCGCGGAGGAGAGATGAGTGGCAATCGGACGGCGCGGCGGTGATGGGACGGAACGAGAGTGACGGAGATGTGTCGGGCGTGTTTGCGCGGCGCTGCAGGGAGGCAGGCTTCGGTGATTGGGGAACATAGCGGCGAAACGGGATTGGGCAGCAGGCGTGACGGGGAAGGCGGCTTTTGCAACGGGGAAGACGACGTGGACGAACGGGCTGGGAAAAACGGTTTCAGTGGATGGGCCGTGAGGCGCGCTGAGAGTCACGAGCGAATTTCGACTGGCGGAGGAAGCGGAAAAATGGAAAGGCGCGAGCGACGAAAGAAAACGCCCAGACGTAAATGGAAAGCGAAAAACGGGTTGACTTTCCTGAAAAGGGAAAGTTTTCAAATTAAACCGGATAAATTCGAAATAAATTCAGCAAAAATTCAAATAAATTCAATAAATTCGGACAAAACTAATTTTGAAATTTTTGGGTTATTTCAATCCACACTAAGAATCTTTTAAAAAAACCTTCATACAAGTATCGGACATATATAATTCGTAAGTAAAAATCTGGCCATATCGGTGAATTACCAACCATGTAGCCTCCTTAATCTATCCCCACGCGTTGTACAAGCCTTCAGTGGATCTCTCGCTGTCTTGCATATCTTGGGCACACGCCAACTTCCGCGCGCAGCTTTGCGTACATACTAGAAAATTTTTCGCGGCGTAACACGCCGTGTGTGTCGTTTTTTCGTAGAAAAATTTTCTTTTTTTTAGTGAATCATCGAAATAATGAGCGAAACGGCTGAAAGAACACAAAATTTTTCGCGGCGTAACACGCCGCGTGTATCTTTTTTCGTAGGATTTTTTTTCTCGGCGGCGTCTTATTTCCTAAATCGTCGAAACGGGAAAAAAATAGAGAGATAGAGTTGTAGAAATGTCTATTTCGATGAATTATTTGGAAAAATACTGGAGACCGAGCTGGAGAACCGCGAAAAATTCCTTTTTTTCTAGCGCGTTTTATTTTTTGAATCGTCAAATAATGTGCGTAAACAGGAAAAATAGAGAGATAGAGTTGTAGAAATATCTATTTCGATGAATTATTTGGAAAATATTAGAGACCGAGCTAGAGAACCGCGATGAGGGAAAAGTCTAGAGGAAAAAGAGCGAAAAATTATTAAAGATGACAACCTTCTTTCGCGGAGTCTAACACTCTACGCGTTCATCGAGTAATAATACATGCTTTAAAAAATATTAGAGATCGAGATGGGAAATCGAACTGGGAAAAAAGTCTAGAGATAGAGCTGCACATATATTTCTAACGACGAAAACATTTTTTCCCAGGAAAAACGGAGAAAGGATCTAGATGTAAGAAGCAAGGACCTGAATGTTACGCTTTTGAACCTGTCCGCTATCTTGAAAAATTAGAAAAGGGCTTGTTCGCGATTTGAATTTAAAGCGAGTTTCTTTCCGTAAAATGGCGCACGAAGGACCCAAACGTGATTTTAGGGAAAAATATCTTTCCCTCACAAAAAATCACGAAGGGCCTATCTATAATTTATAAAAGGACTAAAACGTAAAAAAAAATTTGAGCCGAGCCGCCGCGATTCTTTTGACATTTAGGAATGGTAGTAAATGCTGCGACCTGAAGACATAAGAAAGCTATGATGTACTGGAGTGAGTAGTACTGATGAACAGCGAGATGGGGATGGTCATGTGCACCGGAGCAACGCAAGGAGTCAGCCTGGCACCTAACAGTTTCTTCCTTTCTTTCCACGCTGCCATGGCGACAAGAGCGACAGACCCCAGCGATAACGGTTACTCGATCGTCAGTTCGTCGCACCTCCGTGCGGCCAGGACGAAGGAAACCGAAACGGCCGTAGAGTCCGATTGATTGGATTGAAGGCCGTTTTGGAAGTTCCCAGAGAGAGCGAGAGAGAGAGAAGGTGACGTCACGCCAAGGCCGTTCCAGAGTTCAAACGGGTAATTAGGAAATTTTTTTTGAGACTTTGCATCAAATTTTTTTATAGTGAATTGTAATGTCTCTTACGGGAAATATATATAAAAATTTTATAAAAAATATATATACAAATTATGGCACAAATAAAAAAAAGATGGAATTGATGAACCTATGCTTATTAGCCTGGCTTGATGCTTGTAGTTAGCTGATCTGGCCGGATTTAGCTTTCCAATGTGGTAAAGTTACATTTCTTGCTTTGCTTGATCCATATGCATGCATGTAGTACAATATATGTAGTGTATATGTGCTAGTTTACTGTCATTAGCTTCCATGTAGAGTAGTAGTATTACTTAAAGAATAGCTAGTATCAGGAGTAGTAGTTTAGCGCCTCAAACACGAGTTTGATAGTACTAGCTAGTAACGAACCTAAATTAAAACAAGGTAGTGCATTGCATGCAGATTGTATATACGACTGCGTTGAAGACTGGAAGAAGTAGACATGCAGATGAAAAAAACAGTGGATGGAATTGAAGGGGAAGGGTCGCTGCACAAGTAGTCGGACTGATTACTATTGTCATGTGTGATGTGTCGACGATCTAAGTGTCGACACTACTACAGACTGCCTCATCCGCGACCGCCATCACTGTCGGGTAGGCTCATTTCGCAATTTTGGAACAATCAGTTGTGGTGGCCCTATATGTCAACATGCACAAGAACATGCTATCCAGAACAAACCCAGCGAGGTCAGAGGTTTGGCTCACAAGAGAGCACAGAGATAACTTCGGCGATTGGTTGCGTAGACATATGATACATACGGAGACAGATTGCACTCAGTTGAAAGTGTTGGTTCAGGGACCGTCAACTATAATTTGGACATTCCAAGGATACGCTATAAATGGTTTTACATTTTATACAAGAGCGCAAGATACCGTATAGATGCCTATGACAGCAATGGAAATAGGCAAACCTACTACGGATTCATAGAAGAGATTTGGGAGTTTGACTATGGACCTTTGAAAGTCCCTCTCTTCGGTGCCAATGGGTCAGACTTCCAGGGGGCGTGAATATCGACAAGTACGGTATCACTACCGTGGACCTCAAACTCGTCGGATACAGAGAACTATTTGTACTTGCTAATTCTATTACACAAATCTTCTTTATAACTGATTCGGCTAACAAGGGGCGCCACGTGGTTATTCAAGGAAAAAGTAGGATTGTTGGAGTTGAGAATGTTGTCGACGAGGATGAGTACAACCAATTCGATGAGCTTCCCCCTTTCGGAGAGGATGTTGACCTAAGTATTATGGAAGAGAGTGACGAGTTACTGCAATACGCGCGATCATAACGAAGGTCTAATCGTAGCTTAGTTGTAGTAATGAAATGTATGCTTTCTTTTGTACGAACGACATGTTTATTTTCTCATATGTAACAATTAATGTAATATATGCAATAATGGAAATTGATCGAGGTTATGCTCCGAACTGGTTCGCTCTGTTCTTTGCCAGCTTTATAATATCCTGTGTCTGGTTAGGCCGAAGTTTGCTAGAGAAAATGGAATGTGAAGCTCCCTTTGAATTCTAGTGAGATGAAGGCTTGGATGGGCAGAAGGTAAAGAGAGGTGCTTCTTGAGAGGTTCGACTTGCTGGTCCTTGATGAGGACTGACTAAAGTATTTAGGTGGACTGTAGGCAAAGAGATACTGCTGATGAGTGGAAATGTTCTAGTGAAAAATCGTCATGCCTTGATGGAGGCCTTCAATGACATGACTAGCGAGGTGCTGCCATGTCAAGTTAAATAATTTTTGAAGCATTATTTGATTTTTAAAATATTAAAACTATTAACATAGTGAGCAATCTAGATTTTTATAATTTTAGGACTTGATCAAAATTTGGAGAAATATTTAAATAAAATATTAGATGTCCTATACTATGCCTCTAGAAATTTTCAGATAATTTGGATCAAATTTGATAGGATTTCAAAAATCCCAAAGTACTCAACCTTTGAAATGAAATAAATTGAAAGTTTCAATTATTTGGCCAGAGACCAGCTTATCACTACCGGTTGTTCATGTAACCGACAGTGATATGGATTATCACAACCGATTGTTCATATAACCGATAGTGATATATCTTATCATGCCGGTTTCTTGATCAACCGGGATAATAACTATCATCGCCGGTAGATCTCAACCGCAGTAATATTCTACTATTACCGGTTTGTGGAGTGGGTCATGTCGACCCGAATATGCAAATCTGGACTCTCTGTGTATATTGCACTAGTCCAGGATCACGTTAGTGCACACAGGCTCAACATTAATGAATATCACAATCATACACAACGTAAATAAGATAAAAGACATTATATATTAAATATAACCAGCTGTATGACCTTCTTCTTGACAGTAGTAGCACTCAATGCTGCTCTTCTTGTGATTCCCTACTTGTTGATTCGCATCACATCCCTTAGTAAATCGATCTTCTTCACCAAACAAGGGACCTACTGTGGGTGATGGCTACTTACTGGTTTCCTAATTAGGGTCGATAGGTTCAAGAGGGTGCATTTTTATTTCTCCAAGCGACGTCTCCTGGGCAACTGACTTTCTCCCTCTTATTGATAATTTTTGAGCAACTAGGGTTCGTAGATTCTTTCGTTGATGTTGGATCACGGCAGTAACTATCAGATCCAGGGGACACTGAGGAGGGCAATGGTCTCGTCCTTCACAAAGGTAACACGTGATGTTGCTCATAGGACACTCTCCAGGGGAATGGCTTCCTTCATAGCTTGAGCAATTGATCACATGCTCATCTGCGGTATGTCCTATTTCTCCATAGCGAATGCACGCATGATCTTCTAAATTGTTTGATTGACCACACATCATAGAACAATATCTAGGTTTAGAACAAGATGCAGGGGTAGCGTCCTAAAAACGTTGGCGGACGAGTCCTTATGAATTCTTAACTCAGCACAGGGAACACTGATAACAGTTCGAGATGCTTTGCTGACATTAGCTTAATTAGTCATATTTTGTATTTGTTTCATCATTGCCTGCGTTAACTGAGTCTGAGTAGCCAAAAACTCTCTAAAACTCTGCATATCTATCTGTAGTGACAGTTGAAAAACTGATCCATCCTTGAAGTTTCCATTGAGTTGATTTTCACTTCCACTAGCTTCATTGCTATCACTATTCTGAACCATCTGCTTGGTTACCTCAAAGGGTTTAGGTGAGAGAGAAAATAGCATAGGTAAGAAGTAGAGATCCTAATACAGGGGAGATAGATCTAACCTAATAACTTAAACAATCAATATTAATAACTTGGTATGGTCGCTTATATAAGCCTAAAAGCTTTGCAACACATACTGCACACCCAGCAATCAAGAAGAACCAATTCAACCTAAACACACAAAACTACCATCTACATGGGCGACACTCCTATCTTAGGAAACGCGACTTCCACACATGAGTCTCAACTGGCTACTTGAAGCACTGAGTCTTCTAACTCTTGGTACACTTCATTGATTCGCTTTCCATGAGCTTGATGATTCTTTTCCTTCGTGATCTTTATGGTAGCAGCAGACACTTGATGCCAACTCCTAAAGTGTGGTATATCGTTTTCTACTCAAGACAACTCAGGTAAGATTTTAACTCAATTCAGTAGAGGTAAGAGAAATAAATTTCAACAAGGGAAAAGGAAAAAAAATTGGTAAGGATAGAGATAGAAGAATGAGATAAGTCAAGAACACATTATTCTTCTAAGATAGGTCTTTTACTTTAGAAAATAATTTTGAAGGACTTATAGAGACGACCAACTATCTAGGGTCAAGGCCTACAGTCAGTATAGCTCTGATACCACCTCTGTCGGGAACCGAATATGCAAATCTGGACCCTCTGTGTATACTGCACTAGTCTAGGATCACGCTAATACACACAGGCTCAACATTAGTGAATATCACAATCATACACAACGTAAATAAGATAAAAGACATTATATATTAAATATAACCAGCTGTATGACCTTATGGTCAACTTACTTAACAATGCCTCACAAGGTGAACAACAAATTGAACTGCAGTGAAATGAAGACGAGGTAACCCCTCAAGATACCACAGTAACCGACAAGGCTCGCACCCTAAACATTCGCCCTTCATGGTATTCCTTCTTCAAAGATCGATGATTTTATAGGCAAGGGTGAGTACATAAAGCACTCAACAAGTTGTGCACATAATGCAATTCTAACATAACTATATGCGTGCTTATTCCAAAGGAATGGCTAACAATGGTTATTTGCAGTAAGGCAGCATTTATAAACAAGTACAATATATAGATTGAAAAGACAGTAATAAAACAAATAACAATAATAGATAGATTCAGCATTTCTCAAATAAACCAAGTTTCCAATCCTAAATCAAGATTTAACCTTCCATAGCAACCCGCCATCCATCCCAAGTTTTTATTTTGCAAAAGTCTAACCCTTGACTGTAATTCCTGAGCTTTGCTCAATACCGTGAGCACGGCTATTCGAATAGATTGTACACTCTGCAGAGGTTATGCACTTTACCCACATGATACAACCATGCACCATACAGGCGAATGATCATAACAAAGCCCTTACAATGCACCACCTTAACCCAGTACTACCCGCTGAGGTTTCAACACTGATGGGCTAAAACCACCACAACAGGGCCCCCCTCTTGCGCCATGTGAGTTTTGTCCATACACTCGGACTCACACTACCACGATAGTACTCAAGCTAAGATTTTGCAAATTAGTCAGCTAGGCCGCCCCATAACAGACATGTGGTTGCATGATTCACTCAGGTCAAAGGCTCGCAAGGTTAAGTCCTTAGTTGACTGAGGCAAGACTAACCAAGTGTGATCTCCAGTATCCAAAACCAATAAAAACCAAATACGACCGCCCAGTTGCCACTCTTGGCCCATCAGAAACAATCTTGCCACTTGCCCTAGTCTAAATCTTTTTCCCACCCCAGTTGATTACCAAGCACCACGTGCTATACACAAATCAACATCGTTGCGTGACCTCCTCGCCACAACAACTCAATCTCTTTGTGTGACCACACATGACACACAAATTCTCATCTTTGTTCCATATTCCATTAGTCAAGATTATTAAACGATGATTCATGAACATATGATGACGTGGCATGGCTAAGCAATTCAATTCTGTTCTAACCATCCCATGTTGATTTCATTAGTAACCAACTATAGTAATCCAATCTAGGGTGACAAGTGAATCATGGCATACAATCTACAAGGTAGGGTGTAATTGAATGGGTATGCTAGCTAAGTCCCAAACTAAGTTGAAATCATTTATACACATGAAATAATATGCAATAGGGTAAAAATAAAATAGCAGTTTTTCCTAATATGGGTTCAACATGATTAGAGCACAACTTGCCTTAGGAAAGCCCTTATTCATGCTCTGGACCTTGGTCTTGAGTTGATGAATCTCCCCCGGATGCGTCGCACACTTTATCGTCTACGCGAAACGAAAGAGAATAACAAATAAACACCAAAACAAAGAGCATTTGAATTCTAAAAATAAAACAAATTCACCAATAGATAGATCTCAATTTTACAAATTTTTAGAAATTTGAATCACCTCAATCGGAGTTCGTATGAGGGAGAACGAGCCCTCGGAAGATTCAAAAATCATAAAAACCTGAAAATTAGAAAATCAAATATTAATCCGAATTATTTTTGTAAAGGAAATTCACTTTATTGCATAACCATGACATCAGCCCTGATCTGGACTGATGCGATGCCGACACGAGTCGCCACCCGGCTGGCTTGCTTTGAAAACAATCTGGTTCATCGATCCCGATCTTAACGGTCTAGATTCGATCAGGCTTGGCACCGTCTAGATCGATTCCGACAGTCACGGGTCTCGGCCACATGGCGCAATAGTGACCGCCCGATTGAATCTAACGGTTGACGCCCTAGCCTCCACGCGACGCAATCCAACACATTCAATTTTGATCGAACGGTGGAAGATACCCGAGGCGCTTACTGTGTTGCAGGGCAACGCGGCGTGGTCCTGACGGTCCGATAATGATCCAGCGGTTGACGCGGCTCGATCTTGTTGATGGTGGTGCGGCGGCGAGACCCCGCCGAACCTGGAGATGAAGACACCGATGCGGCGAAGTGACAACCTCCGACGAGCCAAAAGGGGTGGCGCAGATGCGGCTTCCCGAGAGGAACCTGAATCCGGGACTGGGGCGGCGGAGTTCGGCTTATCGGCGACGCCAATCTGTGAAAACCACGGTGGCTTCAAGTGCTGACTCCGGCGAGCTCTCCGGTGCGATCTACGGTGGTTCGAACGGCGATTCTTCGACCAAAAGTTGCGGCGCACTCTGCCGAACCTCGGAAGGCCCGTCCCCCATTTTAAAGCCTCGGCAAACGTGTGGAATCCAGAACCCCACCCGAACTCGGCGGCGCGGCGGCTCAGATCTAGAATCCGACGTGTATTGGAGATGAACTCCTTCCCACCGTTCGATCTGCACTCCACGGCCGAGATCCCACACGACGAGGCAAGATCTGCACCGAACGTGAAATCAACGGCAGCGATGCGAAGATGCGTTTTACTGCAGCGGTTAATCTTGGCCGTCCAAACCCGATCCAACCGTCGGCATCCCTAGGGTTTCGAAGGGCTTCAACTTATCCGGTCCCCACGATTCGATCCAACGGTAGCAGGGCGCTAGGGTTTTGACGCGACGTGGATCGCCGGATGGAGATCCAACAGTCGACGCGACAATTCTACAAATCGGGCCGAACGGCTGGGTCGCACCGGTGGCTTCGGTGCAAACGGTGACTAGGCCGAGCCCATTACTGTTCACAATGAATTACTCGGGTTTTTCTATTTAAATTAAATAGGGAAAATAGTTTGATTTATTTAGGGCAACAAAATACCAATAAAAATCCTAGAAAAATCTCAAAAATACTTTGAGACATTCTGAGCTTAAATAAAATATTTTTGGTAGAACTTTATTTTAAAATTATCTATTTATAATAAATCTTTAACAAAAGGCAATATACTTAAATTCAAAATAATTCAAATGAATCCTTAAAATCCAAATAAATTCAGAAAATTCACAAAAATCACAAATAGCAATAACACACTATTAGCTAAAATAAAAGGGCCAAAATTTGGGATGATACACTGACAATGATAAAAATTATCACTGTCGGTTCTATTTCTGGCCCGATAGTGATATACTATCACTACCGGTTGTTGTGGCGAACCGGCAGTGATAGTCCACCCCTATAAAATCAAACGCCACACTTTCCTCTTAGTTACCCTAACCCTAGCCCGCGCCTTCCTCTCACTTTTACAGTGCCATCGCCTCGGAGCTCCCCGCCGTTGTTGCGCCTCGGACCACCGTCAACTCATGTCAGAGCTCCCCGCCGCCTCGCTGGGCCGTGCCTCGCTCGGCCTCGACGCCTCTCGGCCCTCCCGCCTCCTCGCTCCACCACCACCTCCGACCCGCCTGGTCCTCCCTTCGCCTTTGGCCTCCCTGCCCTCTGCCTCCCGCCGGCTCCCACCACCACTCTCGACCGCCACCATCGCCACAAGGTTGAACTGATGTGGATGTAGTCTTGCTTGATGTGTGATGCTTGTGGGATGTAATCCAAGTGATCTTTGTGCTTTGTATTCATGCGGTATGTATAGTCTTTCTTATGTGCTTCATGGTATTAGCATCATAGATATTTTAGCTAATGCTGTTAGTTGTGTGTTTGATGCTTTATGGTGTTAAAATTGTTGCTTGAAGTCAAGTCTATCTAGAAGGCATTTTTTGTTGTCTCAAGAATGGCGAAAAGTAGTAGTGTTGGTTAGTTGTGGTGTGATTCTGGAGTAATCAGATCGTGGGTTAGTTTCTGCCAGAAGTCACGCCGAGTCTGTTAAGGGTTGATAGTTTCTAATGTGTGGATGTGTTGCTAAGCTGGCGGACATTTGTGTTAAGCCATCAACTGGTGAAGAATTGATTAATGAAGATTGACATTCTCAATCCTTTCTTTGTCAAGTAGTCTTTTGTAGTTACTTCATAGTTGTGGTCATGTGGATTTTGATATTGTTTCTTAGTAGTAATGTATATGTGTTTTTTTTGTTATATAAAAGATGGTTAGCCAATTATAAACTCTGTGTTGGGGAACGCAGTATGCTACGCTAGCACAAATTAAAATTTCTACCGCACAACCATAAAAGCTACTCGCAAGAAAGGGATCATGATTGATTACCACTAGACGCCATGCTTGCGAATCCTTCGCGTGGTGTAGTGGATCGCCCTCACGCGGATCATCCTTGCTATGGATCGTCCTCGCCACGCCGCAAGAGCGCAGCGTCTACCACAAGCATCCCACACGCCCGGGATGAACGCCTGCGCGGCGCAAGCACCGTGTCGCCGCAGGGCAATGAGAGGTGGAGGCTAGGGTTCTGGACGTGAACAACATCATGCATGCCCACCCTTCTCCTCTCCTTATATAGCCACGCGACGAAACCCTAAGCCAGGGCCCATTAGCACGTTAAGCCCACGAGGTCCATTAATTAAGGATCCAATCCGAATTAATGTGTCCCAGCCCGTTAAGTGTGTGACCCTATAGGTTCATGTACATTTGGACATAGATTCGGAAAACCCTTTTTCCAATCGAATAGCTAGTAGCGGTTCTTGCGAGCATGCCAACTCCCAAACGCATATGATCAAATCGATAGAACCTTTCAAAAGTACTCATGTAATAATCTCTTTGCCAAACTATATGAAGATCGAACTCAAGGCAGAAGTTTGTCATCCTTGACATCAATCCATCTCTCATATCTCGTGATATATTAATAAGTTGTGATTGACTTCTCAATCACGGCATGGCCATGCACTTCCTTAATCATATCACACGAGTGGCCTAGACATATATCTCCGTTAATCGAGTGACAAATTCCACCTTGATGCTCACTTCCTCTCGCATGTTTCATAGCAAACATGAAAGCTACCTTTATAACTATCCGGTTAGGAAATAGCCTTTGGTGGCCCCAAGGTAAACTATTACACATGTAGGGAATGTGACAATCTTAGGTCTAAGGATCATACATCCACCATGTATGAGATACACTGATGACACATAAAAATGTAACATTCTCGCAGTGTCCCATTGTGGGTCTATCTAACCCATGTTCTTCATCACGAGTTCACAATGTATTGATGATATCTCCATATCCCATGATCTATGAAACATGATCATCGATCAATACATGTGCTGATCTATTCATCATTGTCCTATATGATGATAACCGATCAGAGATACTTACAGAATTATATCAATAAGTAGAGAGTTTCATAAGCAAGTCACATACTTGCTGATCATTATAATGATATACATTCATTGGACCAATAATCATATTATTATTCATAAACATAGTCATGTTACAATCATCCATATGACTGCCTCAAGGGCATAACACTAACACTCTGTGCATGGATAATTTGACACACACGTTTGTATATAAAAGTACTTTTTTGAGCTTATGCAAATTTGCTACTAAGAGATGTATATTACGCTCTGTATGATATTGCATTCGTGCCATGTTAGACAAAGAAATTAGTTTTTTTTGGCAAATATGCTTCTGTTTTGTGAAGTTGCTATAGTTCACTTGTATAATTGGATAAATATATCAAGTTGTTACTAGCATGCTGCATCACAAAGCAGTTAGGATTTTTGGCCTATGTAGCCATATGCGCATAGCTTTAATCTTCTTTGGACTACTAATGGGAAGATGGCAGTCATGCACAAATTAGTTTTATTGCTTTCTTCAATTTCTAATAATGCCATCCTTAAATATCATCATTGTGTTGTTTAGGATATGTAATGTTTGATGTATGCCTTTTGTATGTTAAAATATTTGGGATGATACTAAGAGATGCTAATCAACCTTCCGGATATCAGAATGTTTGATGATGCTAAGGGATACAGAGTGTTTGATGGCGCACAAATGACAGTTTGCCTTTCGAAACAACATATGTTGTACAGAAGCTTGGATGCACTTAAAGATTTTGGATGCAGTCTTACTTCCTTTGTGTTTCCTGGAAATAGTTAGCTACGTTAACCATATGACATGGAGCTGGCTAAAATTAGAGACATATAAAATGCATTTCTAATTTTAGAAGGGTTGCTGTAGTTGTAGTGGCTTTTTCTTTAGCTTTGCACTTGTTAGTTTATGTGTAAATGTTGATATCTTAATGACTAGATTGGTTGGGTAAATAGATGTTGGTTAAGATTTGTGCAATTTGGTTGTTGCTTGGATTCGGACCACTTTCATGTGTGTGTGGTGTTACATTGCATATACTGATATGTGAATAGTGAATATGATGTGATTTTGGTCCTGATGGATGCACTATATATGTATGTTCTTGACGGATGTATACATATCTTTTAAATATTGCTTTGGAAAGGGATGTGTATGAATGAAATTATTGCTATAGAAAGCTCATGGTTGTATTAAGTGCATAGAAATTTTAGTGTAGTAATGCTGTGTAGAAATAGCTTCATCTAAGATCCACATCTTGCTGCAGATCCATGATAAGTAAAATGCATGTGTCTTTTAAATATTTGTATGTATCCTTGAAATATGTATGTGTATAAACATGACTTAGGGCTTTAGTGCATAGGATGTTGTTTTGTAAAGAGAAGTGTATGTGTATTATTTGTAAATACGTTCATTAGTTTCTCGATTTGTTGGCAAAGGTTTCAATGTAGCTAGCTTAGAACTTGAGGTGCTAATCACACTGGTGCTTGATAGAAGTGTATCTGCGGCCTTTGTTTTAAATTCATTTGTGGAGTTAAGTTCAATAATCATTACTTGTGTGTATTGGGTTCTTGCCGATTAAATTTGTTTCCAATGAAAGATGTATGTGTATAAAGATCAAAAAATATATGTGTGCACAAAGATGTTTGTGTATAAAGATCAAAAAATATGTGTGTATAAAGATGTATATGTATAAAAATATATATATGTGTCCTTAAAAGATGTATGTGTATAAAGATAAAAAATATATGTTTATTTTGTGATGTGTATGTATATTTTGTGATATGTGTATGTATATTTTGTTGACCAAAGATGTATGTGTATAAAAAATATATATGTGACCTTGAAAGATGTATGTGTATAAAGATAAAAAAAATATATGTGTGACCTTGAAAGATGTATGTGTATAAAAATATATATATGTGTATAAAGATGTATGTGTATAAAGAGTGACATATATATATCACAGTCTCGAAAACAACTGTAAAAAACACTATCGTGTGTCTATGCCATATGCCATCGTTTGAATTCATAAGTTTGACATCACGCGCAGAAGAATAGTCTAGCCGGCGATGCGGCTATACTTGGGCTCATATGCTTTTACGTATATGTTCACTCGTTACATCTATCTTCATTTCCTCGTTACGTCTTTCTTTGATACCATTGGATGTGTATATGTGTTAATTTGAAATTTCTGATAAATTTGCTAGGAATGGCCTCTAATCAGGGACAAGTGCTAGAGAGAGTTCGGCCCTCGAATATAGACGAAGTAGGAACGGGTAGTCCAACGTACTACCTGAACCTACAGGATATTAATATGGAGCAACCTGGCACCACCGCCATCTACCAAACCGACGCCACTACTATGGACTGTCGACGCCACTAACATGGGCGAGGTAACGATTAGTACGCCAGATTCCCAAAATATTGTAGGGTCAGACGACTAATAACAAGATCCAATTGCAGGCTCAGACGTCTGATGAACAAAGGCAACGCGCAGGCCGTGGTCCGAGCAAGATGCCTAAGGGTGTTCACAATATAGTAGTGCACTCGGCAGTCGGGGAACCTGCTATACCCGCGTCAGCGTTGGAGCCGTGCAGGACAGCCTGTGGAGTACTTGCTAGGGATAATGTGTCCATCAGCTATAGATCATGGACCAGCCGCCGAGGTGATCAGTGGGTGGTTCCTGATGACTTGAAGGACTTGCAGTGGGACAAGCTAAAAGAAGTATTCCATTTACCCCAAGGGTCCGAGTTGGTTGCAAAGAAACGTGCACTAAGTATCATGTGCACATCGTGGAAGAATTGGAAGATGATGTTGAATAAGAACTATGTGAAGAAGAATGAAACGCCAAATTTTAACATATATCCAAAGATAAGGGAATTTTGGGAGGACTTTGTGGCGATAAGAATTCTCAAGAAGCCAGATAGTGAGTCGAAGAACAAGGCTAACGCGGATAAGAATATGTACCTCACACACTAGGCACTAGTGGCTACGTGAAGAAAATACCGCATGGGATAGGGCGGAGAAGAGCTAACCCAGTAGGAGTGTCATTCCTGCGACGGCCGAGTTGAGTGAACGATCGAAGCACCGTTACTTGGGAGGGGCTTGCCTGAAGATGGCAGCTTAAGCTTCAGGAGCGATAGAACGTAGGAAGTGTCGTGACAAATAGTAGATACTCACGTGCAATCTTCCCAAGGCTTTCTCAAACCATGAAGGGAGAATGACGAGCTGACCGTTGCCCTAGGTAACAAGGAGCACCCTGGTCGCACCCTAGGAGTTGGTTTAGTGCCGTGAAAAGAAGGCTTCCCAGCTGACGCATGTTGTACAAGCAAATTAAGAGAATAAGAGAAGATCAATCGACCGACAAATACAAGATGATGTGGCGAGAGCGTTAATGAACAGAGCGGAGCCGATAAGGTTGTGGAGCAAGTAGTACGAAAACTCTCAACTCACGCATCGCCACTGATGAACTTTGGAACTTCACACGGTGTTCGATGAAGACTGCAAGGCCCACAGGATCCTCAAGAGCTTGGACTCCATTTTTCAAAGGATGATATCACGAACCGACACCATGCAAGCTTCATTTGTCCGCATCATGGCATTACCATCAAGGTGGTCGATGGCGTGGCTTGGCCATGCGGCCCACGCAGTTCTCAGACGCCGCCCGAACTACCGAGATTCGCCAGGTCAAGTGGATAATGTAGTCCGATAATACGCAAAATGGAGGTAGAGATCCTCGGCGAGGATGGAAAAACAAACTTGGAGAAAACGTGCATGGCTTCCTCGCATGGCGCAAGAGCTTGATGATGATTATGATCAGTTGCACTCTCCACACAAAGATGAAGATGATGATAATCTGCCTGCACTAGCCAGGAAAAGTTCAATTTCTCCACCAGCACCGCCCAAGAAAAGTCCAACTCCTCCGCCGGCATATAAGAAGAATCGAACATCAGCACCATCTCGGAAGTCCGCACCGTCTTATAGCAAATCTCGGTAATCTGTGAAGTCAGCACAACCTCAAGAAATTATCAGGCGAGATGACTGAAGAAGAATGGAAAAAGGAAATAAGCGCCTGCGTAACATCTCACTTCAAAAAAGAGCCATCACCTGAGAAGACTAAAGTTGATGCTAATGCACAGAAGTTTTTCTTGAGTATGGCAAAAGTCAAAGAGACAGGGCGGGTTTCTGAACCTTCCAAAATGTTAGACTACGAGCGCATCTCCAGAAAGCAATACCTGAAGGCAGCTAGTGCTGACTCGTTGACATCGCAAGCTGAAAGAGGTGCTGCTGAACAACTTCATGCTCACGAGCAAGGTCTAAGGTGGATGTTCTTTATAGGGCAACTGTTGGTTGAACCAGCTCATTTAGACCACCTAACAACACAATTGCGGCGTGTCCATCAGTGGTACATGCAGCAGTGCAAAAATGGTATGGAGGCGCTCCAAGTCAGATATGTATTGAATTTGAACCTGTAATTTTATACATAGAATTTTCTCTTTTTTGTAACTCTTGATATGTATTGAATTTGAACCTGCAATTTTATACATAGGTAGAGTAATCTATGAAGTACATCTACAAATTTTTTTAGAGTTTATCATGACTTTCATTAGTTGGTGTGCACGTGTGTACAGGAAGCCCTGTGCACAGGATATGTTGCCATATTTGAATTATGATTTAACGATGCTTTACATTAGCACATTGTACACAAATTTGTATCAAAATATATAATGCAAAGAAAAATATGCAATAAAAACATTTGGTGAGTTGTCACTCCTCAGCCTGGTCCAAGAACCGAGCGGATATATGTATATTAATGAGCCTTATTTAGAACTAAGCGATATATATATATATATATATATATATATATATATATATATATATATATATATATATATATATATATATATCGCTGATTTTGTGTGACCCGCAAAGGATAATCCAATATCACTAATGGTTGTACAGAGAATCGGCAGTGATATCTCTTATCACTGCTGGTTCCTGAGCCGATAGTGATAATCCCGAGTATCACTGTCGACCAATCACTACCGGCTCCCATAACCGGCAGTGGTGGCGTTTTGGAGCCAGTAGTGATGTACTGTTCTGTAGTAATGTAAGGATATTAGCTCTTGTATCTTTATTGATTGTATATTGATTCTCCTGTAGAATGGTGTTCTATATTTATACCTAGAACCCCGAGAGATAGTGTCGAATTCGCTCACCAAAACCATGAGTCTAATATATCTCAACAACTAAGACCAAGAGTCTAGTTATATCTTAGCATTTCCCTTAGGTGAATACCACGTTATCTTAACACCTCTTAGGCAAATACTGCATAACACATATGACTTGTCAAAAACTCCTCCAAAAATAAAGTGCAAAAAATATGGAGAAAAAAGTACATTGTACCCATATAGTGTTACATTTATTGAGTCATTAAAAACCTTAATGTGAGAAAACTTTAAAAAACTCACTAAGGAAAAAAGAGTATAACTTATAATCTTCTAGATTAAGGTAGTATCTCCAGGATCATACTAATGGTAATGGTTCAGAGATTTACACCTCCTAAACTATGCATATCTCTAAGTCGTCCCATTCCAATACTACGAACATATCTTTGAAAAGTGAATGTCAACAAAGTCATATGAATTTTCATATGACTTAGTTTGCAAGATCTTTTACCTCACCATTATTCTGGAGTTCATAAGAATAGAACAGTTTATGGACAATATTGTGGGTGTTTCGAGAACCGGCAAGTAAATTTGTAAGTCTTGAGGGGCCGCGCGCTCCCGTTCCCTGAATGGTTAGACCCAAAGAGAGAAAAAGAGGGTCCAAGATTTATACTGGTTTGGGCTGAAAGTCCCTACTCCAGTTCGTGAGGTGGTGTGTATTTTTACTGATTCTGGCGAGGTCACCGAGTTACAAGCGAGGGCTTCGCTAGAGCCCCAAGCGCCTCATATACAGAGGTCGGATAGAAGCGCTACAAGTGCAAGGAGCTCAGAGCTGGGGGTGCGTCCGAGCTCTTTATGGGGGTTATCGGCTGCTAGGGTCGAGCGTGCTCTGTTTGTGTATACAATGTTTCGATCGCCTACGCCGTGTTTCGCCCACCCAGCTCCGAGGGCCGAGCCTCCCTTATATAGCTCGGAGGCAGGTGTTACACGGAGCGCAAAGGAAAAATGGATGGGGCTCCTCACGCCTAGAGTCTGCCTTCGCCTCGTGTCTCGTGGCCGGACTTCACTTTGACGGGCATACACGCCTTTGTTGAGTTGGTGGAGGCGCAGGCGCGACTTGGTCCATTCTCCGAAACGGCGCATTCGCCTCACAGTAGTGTCAGTGTCGACGTTAGGCGA